>OX371224.1:137842332-138448003 GCA_947310385.1 Nephrotoma appendiculata | reverse complement strand
GGTTAAAAAATTATGCTTTATGGTCATGATATGGACCAGCGGTTATCATGGTATTTTGGTGGTGGACCAAGGCCTATCTGGCCGTATATGCCACTACACATGATTATCTCTAGTATAGGCACACGCGAATTTAAGATTCCATTTTAGTTCGAAATATTCATTATTTTGTCAATTTCTCGTGGAAAGGGTTAAAAAATTATGCTTTATGGTCATGATATGGACCAGCGGTTATCATGGTATTTTGGTGTGACCAAGGCCTATCTGGCCGTATATGCCACTACACATGATTATCTCTAGTATAGGCACACGCGAATTTAAGATTCCATTTTAGTTCGAAATATTCATTATTTTGTCAATTTCTCGTGGAAAGGGTTAAAAAATTATGCTTTATGGTCATGATATGGACCAGCGGTTATCATGGTATTTTGGTGTGACCAAGCCTATCTGGCCGTATATGCCACTACACATGACTATCTCTAGTATAGGCACACGCGAATTTAAGATTCCATTTTAGTTCGAGATATTCATTATTTTGTCAATTTCTCGTGGAAAGGGTTAAAAAATTATGCTTTATGGTCATGATATGGACCAGCGGTTATCATGGTATTTTGGTGTGACCAAGGCCTATCTGGCCGTATATGCCACTACACATGATTATCTCTAGTATAGGCACACGCGAATTTAAGATTCCATTTTAGTTCGAGATATTCATTATTTTGTCAATTTCTCGTGGAAAGGGTTAAAAAATTATGCTTTATGGTCATGATATGGACCAGCGGTTATCATGGTATTTTGGTGTGACCAAGGCCTATCTGGCCGTATATGCCACTACACATGATTATCTCTAGTATAGGCACACGCGAATTTAAGATTCCATTTTAGTTCGAGATATTCATTATTTTGTCAATTTCTCGTGGAAAGGGTTAAAAAATTATGCTTTATGGTCATGATATGGACCAGCGGTTATCATGGTATTTTGGTGTGACCAAGGCCTATCTGGCCGTATATGCCACTACACATGATTATCTCTAGTATAGGCACACGCGAATTTAAGATTCCATTTTAGTTCGAGATATTCATTATTTTGTCAATTTCTCGTGGAAAGGGTTAAAAAATTATGCTTTATGGTCATGATATGGACCAGCGGTTATCATGGTATTTTGGTGTGACCAAGGCCTATCTGGCCGTATATGCCACTACACATGATTATCTCTAGTATAGGCACACGCGAATTTAAGATTCCATTTTAGTTCGAAATATTCATTATTTTGTCAATTTCTCGTGGAAAGGGTTAAAAAATTATGCTTTATGGTCATGATATGGACCAGCGGTTATCATGGTATTTTGGTGTGACCAAGGCCTATCTGGCCGTATATGCCACTACACATGACTATCTCTAGTATAGGCACACGCGAATTTAAGATTCCATTTTAGTTCGAGATATTCATTATTTTGTCAATTTCTCGTGGAAAGGGTTAAAAAATTATTCTTTATGGTCATGATATGGACCAGCGGTTATCATGGTATTTTGGTGTGACCAAGGCCTATCTGGCCGTATATGCCACTACACATGATTATCTCTAGTATAGGCACACGCGAATTTAAGATTCCATTTTAGTTCGAGATATTCATTATTTTGTCAATTTCTCGTGGAAAGGGTTAAAAAATTATGCTTTATGGTCATGATATGGACCAGCGGTTATCATGGTATTTTGGTGTGACCAAGGCCTATCTGGCCGTATATGCCACTACACATGATTATCTCTAGTATAGGCACACGCGAATTTAAGATTCCATTTTAGTTCGAAATATTCATTATTTTGTCAATTTCTCGTGGAAAGGGTTAAAAAATTATGCTTTATGGTCATGATATGGACCAGCGGTTATCATGGTATTTTGGTGTGACCAAGGCCTATCTGGCCGTATATGCCACTACACATGATTATCTCTAGTATAGGCACACGCGAATTTAAGATTCCATTTTAGTTCGAAATATTCATTATTTTGTCAATTTCTCGTGGAAAGGGTTAAAAAATTATGCTTTATGGTCATGATATGGACCAGCGGTTATCATGGTATTTTGGTGTGACCAAGCCTATCTGGCCGTATATGCCACTACACATGACTATCTCTAGTATAGGCACACGCGAATTTAAGATTCCATTTTAGTTCGAGATATTCATTATTTTGTCAATTTCTCGTGGAAAGGGTTAAAAAATTATGCTTTATGGTCATGATATGGACCAGCGGTTATCATGGTATTTTGGTGTGACCAAGGCCTATCTGGCCGTATATGCCACTACACATGATTATCTCTAGTATAGGCACACGCGAATTTAAGATTCCATTTTAGTTCGAAATATTCATTATTTTGTCAATTTCTCGTGGAAAGGGTTAAAAAATTATGCTTTATGGTCATGATATGGACCAGCGGTTATCATGGTATTTTGGTGTGACCAAGGCCTATCTGGCCGTATATGCCACTACACATGATTATCTCTAGTATAGGCACACGCGAATTTAAGATTCCATTTTAGTTCGAAATATTCATTATTTTGTCAATTTCTCGTGGAAAGGGTTAAAAAATTATGCTTTATGGTCATGATATGGACCAGCGGTTATCATGGTATTTTGGTGTGACCAAGGCCTATCTGGCCGTATATGCCACTACACATGATTATCTCTAGTATAGGCACACGCGAATTTAAGATTCCATTTTAGTTCGAAATATTCATTATTTTGTCAATTTCTCGTGGAAAGGGTTAAAAAATTATGCTTTATGGTCATGATATGGACCAGCGGTTATCATGGTATTTTGGTGTGACCAAGGCCTATCTGGCCGTATATGCCACTACACATGATTATCTCTAGTATAGGCACACGCGAATTTAAGATTCCATTTTAGTTCGAAATATTCATTATTTTGTCAATTTCTCGTGGAAAGGGTTAAAAAATTATGCTTTATGGTCATGATATGGACCAGCGGTTATCATGGTATTTTGGTGTGACCAAGGCCTATCTGGCCGTATATGCCACTACACATGATTATCTCTAGTATAGGCACACGCGAATTTAAGATTCCATTTTAGTTCGAGATATTCATTATTTTGTCAATTTCTCGTGGAAAGGGTTAAAAAATTATGCTTTATGGTCATGATATGGACCAGCGGTTATCATGGTATTTTGGTGTGACCAAGGCCTATCTGGCCGTATATGCCACTACACATGATTATCTCTAGTATAGGCACACGCGAATTTAAGATTCCATTTTAGTTCGAAATATTCATTATTTTGTCAATTTCTCGTGGAAAGGGTTAAAAAATTATGCTTTATGGTCATGATATGGACCAGCGGTTATCATGGTATTTTGGTGTGACCAAGCCTATCTGGCCGTATATGCCACTACACATGATTATCTCTAGTATAGGCACACGCGAATTTAAGATTCCATTTTAGTTCGAAATATTCATTATTATTGAATTTTATTTTAAACATTTGCTGAAATATTTAGCATATAGTTTTCTAAATTGATTAGAATCATTATTATATCAAAAATTTGTTTACTTAGAATCATGAATTACGATTGATCAGAATTAATATCGTTTATTAATAAACTTAAAGTTCTTGTCAATCTACAAATTATTAAATCTTAATTTCTTATTTTAATAATGAGATCTGTTTTTCCACAGAAGGGCGAGATACAGAAAAAAGTTTTTTTAATAAAAAATTATCATTCAATTTTGTTCAACTCCAAAATTACATTATTATCGTGATGTAATTTTAATTCGGGATGGAGCTACATTTTCTACTTACATTTACACTTTTTCGGGATAGCTATACTTTATCCGAGAAACGAACCAATTTTTTTCGGGCTGACAAATTTCGGGCTAACTTCAACGACTTGGTTTATATGGTCGTGTCATTTTTAGGCACTTGTATATACGTAGTAACATGGTTCAATTAATTATACATTTTTTCTAAATATTCACTACGAAGATGACAACTGTTGCATTACCTTTGTCGGCTCGTGCAACTATAATATTAGGATTATTTCCCAAGAATTTTGTTTGTTTTACACACAATAAAAAAATTCGATTTCTTTTGAAATTTTTTAAAATATTTGTAAAACGATTTCGAATATTAATTTTGCCATTTTCATCTAAATTAAAAATTACACTTTAAACATCTGAGATAATTACATAAAAAAGTACACATTTACCAACCGTGGGTGGACAAAACTTATTGCCTAAACTTAAAATAAGTTTAAGTTTATTTGGAAGAATTCCGTTACTGTCACGAGGGGGTTTTGAAGTTCGGAAAATGATGTCTAATTCTTCACTTTTTGACCTACACATCAACCCAAATATTTCGATACTGAAACAGGCGTATTTTATTTTGTTTTTAAAAAATACTCGCCAGCTAGTCCTTGATCGAAACGTGCGGTATTTTCTGAAATGGCAAAGTTGTTCCATCCATTAGGAATCTGCGGTCCAATCGATTTTCTCCAGCATCATTGGAAAACTATTTATATCCAGAAATGCCTTGTGCTAAGTGCCATGCCACCCCTGTGGTTTATTCATGTTAGACATAAAATCATATCGATTATGGAAATTAATATTTCGTTCATTCATAAAAATTTAGATTGTGAGATAACACTGTACCGGATCAACTCGATCCCGTCAGGACTTGTAACTTTCGAGTTTGCCAAATAAAAGAACTATGGAGTCCAGAAAATTGGTATTATGTTCCAATGGTGGAAAATCCCTTTGAACACCATTATCACAGACATACATCGATTGTCTCAAGAAATTTTTCTTACCACAAAAAAGTTCGTGCGTGGAAAAGAATCATTCGGGAGTCGCATGTTTCAAAGTGTTTGTGTTATATTCTTGTCTCATAAAAAAGTTAAAACTTAAAGAATAACGCCCACAAATTAAAAAAAAAATATTTTATTCACAATTTACTCGTACATTTTATGCACTGTAATGGTAAACACTACACACACACATAATATATTACAATGTGATGAAAAACTTTTTGTTTTTGTTAATTAGGATTATTAGATTATAATTTGTCATGAAAATTATGATTTATAAACTTTTTTTGCTGTTTTACTTTAACATACATAATTATTTCATAATTTATGGTTTATTATTGTAATTTTTTGTATGTTAATTAAAAATATTAATTTTGTTATTTATTTCTATTTATGGTTAATAAAACAAAAAAATTTAGGAGATTGATGTTAGAATTTTTGCTGTGTATGGTATGGGGTTGGTTTTGTTATGTTACAAATTAATTTACGGAAATTTTTCGTAATTTATAACAATTTTGATTTGAGTAACAGGTTTATTATGATAAATGATAGTGAAATGACTTTTATTGTGAAGTTTTATAAAACGATAGTTTAGAGAGATGAACATAAAAAGATTTTCATGACCTCGTTCGTTTAAATCCCAGTACAGATTTATTTTTATACACACGAGATATTTTTTAATATCATTCTTCCTGCAGGCCATAAGCCTTGGATACAGATTGTTCATTGTATTTATTCAAAGAGGGACCATACTCTAACAAAATTTAAATTTGACAGCCTGCAAGTCGCACAAATAAAAATGCATTGTTTAAGTTAGTTTAGTTTATCATCCCGTTGAAATTACTTAGAAAAATTGCGTTTTTCTTAGTGGGTTTAACTATTTCAATCTCTTTGAATGAAAATTCAATATTAGAATCCATACTCTAAAAAACCTGTTTATTGTCCAAGATTGTAATACAATGAAAATCTTCATGGCTCGTTTTAGGCATTGACATGATATTATATAAAATGGGTGGATTCTTCTTTCTACCACATTCGCGCATAGCATGGTTTCTTTCTAAGATAATAAACGACTGATCTCTTCTTTATCGAGCAGGTTAGAATTTATTATCGTTCCTTTGGCTAGTTGCACTGCTCTTAATATCTCTTTCACTTCCTCTTTGACTAATTGAAGGCGATTAAACATTAGTAGTTGAAAAACTCCGTTTGTGCTTTCATCTAGATGTAATTGGATTGCATTATACTTTCACTTCAATTTCAATTAGAATTTCAATTTATTTTTTTTAAGTTAATGCTTAAATAGAAAAACATATCAATATTGTAATCAAGTTAAATTTCATTTTTTAAGGTTTTTGAAAAATTATGAAAATTGCTGCACCTTCAAATGTCCAATGGTAAATTGGAAAGTATTATTGGTGCATCGATATTAAAAAGAGCTTTTCGTAATTCTAATTTAAACTTTGGAATGTGCCTTAAAAATTCTGCTTCGATCTAAGATTATAACCTGTATGAGTAATAAAATTATTCCCACTTATAACAAAAAATAGAACCTTGAAAATATATATGTGGCGTAGAATATTTCGAAATAATGGTCGCGATGGCGAGGATGATGGTTTGAAGCACATAATTCCCATTAACTCTTTCTGTCGCACGTATATAGGATGTAGCGTAGCATTACACGCACCTCCAACCTGATAAACCACATTGCAAAATTGAGTCCGCTAATGCAAAGTATATCGTATCTACGTAAATGTTGCGGACACAAGTATGATATGTTGTCTGAAGATAAGACGATAGGGTATCCCGTAAATGTAATAATTTCGTTTTGTGACTCAAAACAAAATTATGAGCTTTCAACCAAATAGATAAAGTATTTAAATCATGATCTACGAGAGTGATATTATCTTTAAAACTTGGGCCAGCATTTGTAAAAAATCATAAGCATAAGCAGTTGGAGACCCACGAATCTAAAACAGAACCCTGTAGCACTCCCACATTAACCGGTAACTCGCCACTTAATTGATGATTGTTCTTACTAATTGCGTTCGCCCATTCAAGTACGAATACAAACAATCACGGATTGTACCTCTGAATCCGCAACAATATAGTTCTTTTAAAAATGTGCTAACTTTGGGAATATAATGTTCTAGAAGAACTGAAGCTCTTTCCAGAAAAACTTCTACTATAACTCAAAGGATAACCTTCCAGGCTCAAACGATCAACCAACTGGAGTGGTTCAGCCTCGGAATAGATAGTTGTTTCACAACTGGGACAGCGATGAAGTTCTCAGAACTAAAATAGAATGAAAGTAATAATAAGGAACAATTAAGATACATACAGACGTCACACATAAAATGATTGATTAATAATTGAAATGGAAATTATAATTAAAATTGAAATTGAAATCGAAATAGAAATTGAAATTGAAATTGAAATTGAAATTGAAATTGAAATTGAAATTGAAATTGAAATTGAAATCGAAATTGAAATTGAAATTGAAATTGAAATTGAAATTGAAATTGAAATTGAAATTGAAATATTGAAATATTAAAAAATTGACACTGTGAAATATTGAAATTTTGAAATATTGAAATATTGAAGTATTGAAATTTTGAAACATGCAAATATTGAAATTGTGAAATATTGAAATTTTGAAATATTGAAATATTGAAGTATTGAATTATTGAAATATTGACCAAATGAAATATTGAAATATGAAAATCTGTATTGAAATATGGGAATATGTATTAAAATATTGATATATGTATTGAAATATTTATTTATTGAAATATTGATAAATTGAAATTTTGAAATTTTAAAATATTGAAATATTGAAATGTTGAAATATGGAAATATGTATTGAAATATTAAAATATTGAAATATTGAAATACTTAAATAATGAAATATTGAAGTATTGAAGTATTGAAATATTGCAATATTGGAATATAGAAATTTTGACATATTGAAATATGTAAATTTGTATTGAAATATGGAAATATGTATTGAAATTTTGAAATATTGAAGTATTGACAAATTCAAATATTGAGTTATGGAAATATGTATTGAAATATGGAAATATGTATTGAAATATTGAAATATTGAAATTTTGAAATTTTAAAATATTGAAATATTGAAATGTACAAATATTGAAAAATGGAAATATGTATTGGATGGAAATCTAATATGGAAATATCTATTGAAATATTGATATATTGAAATATTGAAATATTGATCTATTGAAATATTGAAATATTGATATATTGAAATATTGAAATTTTGAAATATTAAATATTGACACTGTGAAATATTGAAATATTCGAATACTGAAATGTTGAAATTTTGAAATATTGAAATATCTAAATATGGAAATATGTATTGAAATATAGAAATATGAAAATATGTTTCGAAATTTTGACATATTGAAATATTGAAATTGTGAAATTTTAAAATATTGAAATATTGAAATGTTGAAATATTGAAATATGGAAATATGTATTGAATTATTGAAATAATGATATATTGGAATTGTGAAATTGTGAAATTTTGAAATATTAAAATATGGAATTATGTATTGGATGGAAATCTAATATGGAATATCTATTGAAATATTGATTTATTGATATATTAAAATATTGAAATGTTCAAATATTGAAATTTTGAAATATTGAAATTTTGAAATATTGAAGTATTGAAGTAATGAAATATTGAAATATTGAAATATGGAAATTTGTATTGAAATATGGAAATATGTATTGAAATATTGAAATAATGATATATTGAAATTGTGAAATTTTGAATTATTGAAATATGGAAATATGTATTGGATGGAAATCTAAGATGGAAATATCTATTGAAATATTGATATATTGAAATATTGATATATTTTGAAATTTTGAAATATTGAAATATGTAAATATTGAAATATTGAAGTATTGAAATATTGCAATATTGGAATATTGAAATACTGACATATTGAAATATTGAAATATGGAAATATGTATTGGATGGAAATCTAATACGAAAATATCTATTGAAATATTGATTTATTGAAATATTGATCTATTAAAATATTGAAATATCGAAATTGTGAAATATTGAAATTTTGAAATATTGAAATATTGTAATATTGAAGTATTGAAGTACTGAAATATTGAAATAATGTCAAATTGAAATATGTATTGAAATATGGAAATATGTAAAGAAATATTGAAATATGAAAATATGTATTGAAATATTGATATATTTAAATATTGAAATTGTAAAATTTTGAAATTTTAAAACATTAAAATATTGAAATGTTGAAATATGGAAATATATATTGAAATATGGA
Organism: Nephrotoma appendiculata; assembly: GCA_947310385.1. Classification (NCBI taxonomy): domain Eukaryota; kingdom Metazoa; phylum Arthropoda; class Insecta; order Diptera; family Tipulidae; genus Nephrotoma; species Nephrotoma appendiculata. The sequence continues at coordinate 138,438,856 of OX371224.1, read as the reverse complement.
AGTATCTATTGAAATATTGATATATTGAAATGTATTTCGAAATATTGATATACTATTTGAATTTTTGAAATTTTAAAATATTGAAATTTTAAAATTTTGAAATATTGAAATTGAAAATAATGAAATTTTAAGAAATGAATGAAATGGATGAAATTAAAATTGCCATTCGTCTATTTTTCTATAATTTTCAATGTGTTTTTCATATGAGTATTCTCCATTCTACTCTTCCAAATCAAACACCGTTTGTTGTTTACGTAGATTTAAGTTTACATCTGAGCTTGGATTTCTTTATAGTTGGGATTGAAGCGAGTAGGCCGATTCAAATAATCTACTTTTCTTCTTTTCATTGACTCGTCCTTAGTACCACCATTGTAATGGTGGCTTGTGTTGGAATGGCCTAAGTAGTATGATTTGATCTTGTCGTTGCTGAAAGTTACAATTCGTATTCCTTTGTGATTTCAAGATATAGTTATTTAGTTAACCGGAACGGAAACTGCATTATTTATGTTTCTGTTTTGTATCGAAAGGATTCTGAAGTTCAAATTTTGGTTTCTAAATATGATGGGTATGCTTCCGCGGTAGGGTTATAATTTTATCCTTTCATTTCCTGGTGAATTTTATTGTAAAATTTCTCGATTTAATGGTTCGACTCTCTACGCTGTATACTTATGAACCTTAGTGCAATGGATTTCCTTCAAATATTTATTGTTCCTTGACACGGTCGAGAAGTTTACTGATTTCTATAAGATCATATTAATTTTTTGGTCTTTGTAATCGTGTATTTGTAGTTTAACTAGACTAATGTGTGAGATATTATTAAGAAAAGGGTTTGGAGGGAGATGCATATTCGACCCCGTTATAATTTATGAACAAGTTTAGAGTAAAGCGAATTAAACTTTACTTAAACGAAAATTAATATTAGTTCAATGAATCTTACGTCAAATGTCCGCCTAAACAGTATATAACTTCAAATTTCGCTGACATTTTAACAATCCCGAAATATTATGACTGCAAAAATTTCATTTTGACCGAGTGGTATATGATTGTTTTACTTTGTTTTAAGCGGTAAATAAAATGGAGGGATGAATATGTTGTGATCAACACTCGACTATCTTTTACCATGAATGTATACATAAATCTCTAATAACTTCATTTCTAAAGCGAAAAATTAAACCTACCACCTGAACAGTGACCGAATTTATTCTGAAAAACAGATATTTTGGGCAATCATTTCCGCTTAAATTTTGTAAGACTGATCTATTGGTACTGCTGCCAAAATAATTTACAATCTACTAGATCATAATTGTTATTCTTAAAAACCATATATTTTCAAAATAATTGCATAAAATGAAAACCTCTTATGGAAGGTTTCACTTCTGGTGGACTGATTTAGGCCAAACATCACGGGAATCACCAAATTTACGGATAAAACTTAAATATGAAGTGTAGAACCATGTAGGGTGTACAAGGGCCGATTTTTTATTTGTTGTTTGTTTTATTTTCTTGTTGGCGTTTGTGGTTCAAATATTTTGAAAAATATCTCATTATACATATATATATATAAAAAAACCATTATGAACTGAAAGATTTTAAATTTAATTTGCAGCCATACCGGTCCGGCTAATTTTTCCAATATTTAAGTGGAAATTATGTTTTTTGACAAATAACTGTTTTTATAATCGGCATCCTTCACGAGATCAAATAAAATGCTGCTATGTGTCTTAATGGGTTTCATCGATAATTGTAACGCTATCCATGAGAAGTCAAATCCTGGTATGAGAGAATGTCTCCCTTTCTGAAAACTTTTTTGAGGTTGAACATTTTTTTATTTAGTGATGATGTTGTTAGTACGTCATTAGTGTAACAGGTGTGATTTAAAAATTGAATTATTTTTTAATTTGTTCCCAATATGTTTTCTGACTTCTTCTCTAACATCCCCGTAGTCTCAATTATTTCCCAAAAGCGAAGTTATCCGCTGCTTGACCGTTAGAGCTATTCAAGAACTTATACTCTTATATGGCAGATAACTGTTTCCTAAAAACCGTAAAGAATATTCCGTTGGTGAAGGTCCGTTACGGATCAGTTTCTAACCGTACTATTCGTGTCAATCAGTTTCTAGACACCTTTTTTGTATGACTTTTGATTTATAGTTTCGTGCAACAACTGTTGCAATTATTTAGACCGAACGCTAAGACTGACCATTAAGCAGGACTTTTGATTTCTATAGAACAAAATTTTTCTTTGAAGTTCATTCAACATTGCAGTTAATGTTTGTTATTCATATGATGAAACTCAATTCTTTCGTTCGAAGTTTGGTGCAACAACTATTGCAGTCAATGCTTATTTATTCATATAAAATTTCAAAGTTTTGAAATTGTTCTCGTTTATCGATGCAAAAATTGTTGAATGAATATTTCGCCAAAATTTTTTCGATTTGTATAAACTCGCCCACATGTGTGTTTCTGCTCCAGAAATGGCACCTTCAATGGTAGCTTTTTCAATGATGTTAAAAAGTTTATCATTCACAAATAACGACAAAGAATTTAAATAAATTAAAATATTGAATTTTCAACAAGGGTTGATCTTGTTGGTTTTCTGAAATTTAAGCAGGAATATTGATTTTTGGTCATGCACGACAGTTAAAAGAAAGTCGGGTGTTGGCCACAACATAGTCACCCTCCATTTTTTGGCAAACAAAAGTGTGATAAATGTCTACCTTTGTTTTCTTCACGAATTTATATATTTTTTTACAATTTTATGGTTGATGATTTTTAATACCCATCAAGCAAATAAAATTGGCATGGAATCCGGAAATAATTTGAGTAAATAAATTATTTGCTACACAAATTTTTCAAAACTTTTGAAATTTTTCTTAAAAAATTTATCTTTTATTTGACCTAATTGCCACGGCATTGTACATATATATGTCTAAACATATACGAGCATATTTAAAATTTTGTTGATGCTACATAAAATTACCGGAAATTAATTTTAATTTAAAACAAATTGTCATATAAAATAATAATAAATTTTTGAACTTTTCATAATTTACGTAGAGATATACAAACATAAATTTTGCTACATCCAAACCAACAAAATATCTAGATATACATAATTTGTTATATGGTAATATGTCACAACATGTGGTTGACATAATATTCTATGTTAAAATTTTTGGTGTTGTTATTTTGGCTTGTAGCGAATATAATATTGTGTTGTTGTTTTTTTTTGTTTTGTTGGTTCGTACAAATTATAAATTGGAAAATTTACATAAAGTACTATTACCCTAGCATTATATAATAATAATATGGCGATTACTACCCAAACCATAAATATTTTCTATGCAATAATCTTAAAAACAGTCGTAAAAAAATAATTGTTCGAGGGGGGGTGTATGTGTCTCGTATGTATCGTAAAGCTGTTACAAGCTCTCAACTTGAAGGAAAAAAAACATTTCCATTCAAAACAAGACGAAGGGAATTTTTTATTATTATTTTTTTTACACAAACCATTTTGACGGAAACAACACTAAATTATTTTTCGATTTAGCAATGACTTTGATTTTTCTGCAAACATGACTTAAACACAAAAGTGGTCGGAGACGAGGGAGAAAAAATAAATAAACAAAAATTCACAACAACATCAAAAAATATCTAAAAAATGAAAAGCTATTCAAGGAATAAAATGAAATAAGAAAAGCGGGAAGAAAAACAAAATAAAATTTAAAATCAATATCAATTTTAAATTGTTCTTAAGGCGGAGAGCTTTTTTCAATCAATCAGAACCAATTTATATATAACTCATTCGAGTAATCGAATGGGATTTCAACAGGAACTTCCGATGAATGCTTGTAGTCTAATACGATTAATTATTGGTAAGTACATATAAAATAATATTTAAGTAATTTTTTAAAATGAATCGTATTTTAAACGATATGGCCATTAGGAACAACTTAAACATTACGTTCATCCGCTTATCCACATTTAAACCCCATTTAATTTCTTGAACTGACAATTTTGTGTTTATACGACTGTGTGTACCTAACGTACGAGTGTATGCACATAGCACAAAATAAGCAAACCAGAAATCTCATATAATTTTTATATATATTTTTTTTGTGCTTCGGCTGCTATACTGCTGGTTCTTCTTCCCGTATCATGAACATTTATATTTTTTCTGCTGTTTAAGTAATGTCCTTTTTTAAAAACAAAACAGGATATTATGTGTGTTTTATATGTGTATGTATAAGGAAAAGACAAATATATATATATATATATATATATATATATATATATATATATATATATATATATATATATATATATATATATATATATATATATATATATAAATAGAGATTTAAAATTATATTAAATAAGGATTTGCTGCTGTTCATGTGTATTTTGGCATTTCGTTTTGAATCCTGGTTCGCTCTATATGTATGTGGATAGTAAATAAATCGTGTAATTATAAGGACATTTAGCCAAAGGCAACAATTTTATTATTATTAATTACATTTTTACGCTCTCTCTCCTTTGAGGGTTTTCGCCTTTGTAATAAATGAATTAGTAGCAAAAGGACGCGTTTGTGCTACAAGGTTACTTAAGGTTTTATTTGAAACGTAAGCACATTATAATTTTACATTAAAAATAACTATTATGGAAAATTCGTGCTAAAATTTAGTTTTTAGATTAGATCCAACAACAAACTTAATTTAGTAAAGAACGCTTTTAAGTTGTGGATTTGGCAGGATGCATTGTTTTATTCTGTACACTATGTCGTGAGTCCCAACCATAAGCCTTACATATTTCTATTTCAATTACAGGTCTAATAAATAATAAATAAATAATTATTGATGTGCAGGAAGTATCCGTTCAGAACTCCATAAATTAATATTGCATTTTTCAAAGCGGCATAGGTACAAAACGGCATTTTTCAAAATGGCATTTCCAAAATGACATTTTTTTAAAACTGCACAAGGTAGAATCTTTTAATCGATTATGAATCTAGAATTATCTTTTCATTGATTTCTGGGATATGACCAACAAACAGGTACGGTTATTTACTAACGGAACACAACGAAATTTAACGTGAATGAAATTTTTGAACGCTTTTTGGATTAAATTCTAGGCTAAAGCCAAATGAAACAGAACTTGCCTATTTCTTAGTCGATTAACATCAAATTTCACATGTTTCTATGGTATGGTTGAGTTTACAAATGATTTGGAATAAAATTGATGAAATGAAATTGAATATGACAAATTTCTTCTACATGTTTTAGTATGCATAACTATCCTCCTTCACCGAAATTTTTATATAGAGCTTCGAAGTTCTAGTTAGGTTCTACAATTGCCTGATCGTAGTGGATTACTCTACTCTCTTACACGCCTACAAAAAAAACTACCGATGAGATTTTAAAGGTTTAAGTTTGTTAGGTTGAGACAGAATGGTCGATATAATTTTGGGATGCGCATGCCATGAAGCTAAAAATTATAATTTAAAATGTTCGGTTTTTTCATCTACGATGGATATGGGAAAACCTAACATTTTATGATCTAATTTATAGCTACAGCTATAGTTATTAGTAGTTGAGACATTCGTTATATTTTAGTAGGAGTGTCGTTTTTAAAAAATGCCATTTTGTGAAATGCGGTTTTGAAAAATGCCGTTTTAAAACATGCCATTTCGACTGGGACCCCAAAAAAATTCGATCAATTTTAAGGAGGGGGTTAACAAAACCCTACATATCTCCGAACATCCTAAACACAGAAATGTCCAAATCAATAGGGCTATATCCCATGAATTTCTTGAATTTTTAGTGAAGAAATTAAGTTTTTTTTTTGTTTTGTTTTAATCGATGCAATTTTCAGTCTATACTGGCATGGAAAATAGGTCGGCTCATGACTTTTGCACTCCGACGGTGAGTTATAGTTGTGTTCCATTTCATCACAGATCGTAATCTGTTGATGAAAATTCCTTCTTGTATCGGCATTCGAACCCGGTACCTTCCGATGCAAATGCCAAAACTTTAACCACTGTGCCATTTGGTCGGTAAGAAATTAAGTTGATGGGGTAGCTACGCGATGAGCTAGCAAGCCAGCAATTTGCTAGCCGAAATCCTGACTACTCAATCAATTATACCAAGAAAATGTAAATTCCAAAATACATTTTTCATAAAATTGTTGTTTATTTTTGCGATGTTACAGTAAAATTTACGACTTCAAAAATTAAATAGCAAATAGTTATCGTGGATACAGACGGGCAGACGGAAAATCGAAACCCTGTACAATTTTTTTAACAAAAATGCTTAAAATCGGATTTAGAACAAATTTTTCGATCAGTTTGCCATAGAGTTTTTAAAAAATAAATGAATTTACCGAAAAATTTACTAAAAATTGACTTTTACCCGGCTATTGGCCTGCAGCGATGATTAAAATGACGTCAATTCGAGTGTTGTTACTTCTTTCATAAAACAAAACATTATAATTTATAAAGAAGAATTATTAAAGTCGTCCGTGAATTTAATTTGTTTTAAGATTTTTTCGGCTTTTCGGACAAAATATCATTTTAATGGACACCCATACAATGTTTACGACAATTTTTGTCGCAGAAAACAAAGAAGCCATTTATTAACAATATTTCTACCACAAAAGTAGAAGAGGTCGTTGCAACCTGATGAGTAGACCAACTTTTTATCAGTACGAAACCAAGCTGCCAAGAAGCTACCTAAGGGAGTTCTCATTTTTGTAAGGGTTTGTGTATCTTTGTGTACACAAGTGCCCTGGGGTTAAACGTGGGGGAGGGGAGTGCATTTTTTCTACTTTTGTGGTAGAAATATTGTTAATAAATGAAACATTGTATGGGTGTCCATTAAAATGATATTTTGTCCGAAATAATCTTAAAACACATTATAATTTATACGCATTGTGTGTGTAAATATTTTTCAATGTTTTTTGTTTCCGAAACGAGCCGATGAAAAATAAGTTAACAATTACGAAACATCTAGATTTCACCTAGTAGTTTCATTTTAACACTCTAATAGAACCATTACCATTAAAATCTAGCTGAATAATAACTATTTTTATAATTAGTAAGTATTGTTCAAAGTTATTTGCAGCTAAATTTATTAAACTGTAAATAATATTGATTTTATTAAATATTATACCACATTTTAGTCAAAATTGGTAAATTCTCTCAGTTAACTAGGGAAGAACGCAAATTATAGTCAAGTTAAGGTCAGAAGGCAAAACTTATAGAGAAATTGGGAAGGACGACCCAAAATAACAAACGAGTGGGGTAGATAAGCGAAATATAAAAGAGAGTAGTTTTTTACAATCAGTATGTCCTAAAATCATTTGAATATTGGAAAAAAATATTATGGACCGACGAGAGCATAGTATAAATGATTGTATGACGTAGAAAAGGTGAAGAATTTTCATATACTCGCTCAAAACCAACAATGAAATCACTTGGAAAATGTTAATGGTTGGGCAGAATCCCAACAATCAATAGATAATAACAAGATATCAACAATATAATGAACCCATTCACAAGGCCATAAAGGTTTTAAAATACATTAAGGATCACAAAATCGATATTTTAAAATTTCCTCCGCAAAGCCCTGATCTTTTGCCAATTGAAAATTTATGGGCTTTGTCGAAAAAACGAGTGAGTGGTAGAGCACCGTCTAATTTACGAGAATAACGCTAAACCCTTGTGGATGAATGGTAAAGTTTAAACATTAATTTGACGATAACATTGCCACACTTCCATCTAAGAACTGCTAATCTGGTCGGTAGTTCACTTATTAAAAACCGGTATTCCTTAGCGTTACCTCCATTTGTTTTTCTAATACCTAACAAGAGAAGCATCCTTGTATATTTCAATGAGTCGAGGACAATATAAACATAGCGCCACCACATACCACCGTGATCACCGGCACTGACGAGTGCAATTTTGACGCGACAACCATAGTTTTATCAACAGGTATGACGCCGACATTCATCAAATTAGACCAAGCTTAAATTAAACAACCCAAAATTTCTATGTGTGTACATCAACCACAAATCGATCACAATACTCAAGTAATCACCTGGCAGCAAATAATACAGCGCACATAATGAGGCACGCAATGAAAACTAGAAATCCGTGTAGCACCCCTACCGTAAATATCCACTGTTGAAATCAACCGTGATAGATTTCACTTATCCACGAGACAGGACCCAAAAACAAGATCCGTGGTACACTTGGTCATTATAGCGTCACAACTGGACAAATTATCAAGTTCGAGTCCACAAGCAAACATTTAAAGGAACGGTATATCCAGTTCTTGTCCGATACAGGCACATCATCACGCGAGCCCATGCACACTATGCCGTGCTGTATAAAACATCAGTGTTATTCATTTGTAAGTGTTTTTTGGCTTTTGGATAAATTAATATAGCTTTGATTGTTCACTACAGCTCGTTATATTAAGCCGGTTCCGCAGAACTCATGAATACATCAACAGTTGGATGTTCTATGTTTAACTCAAATGTTTGAAAGTTACGCGAGAAGAGAGATATGCGAAACATATTTTTTGAACTCACTCCACCGTAAGTGAAGTAGGTGTATAAGCCGGTAGACAGGACCGTATAAATGTCTCAGGCTGTGTATACTACAGCTACTACTACTACTTTATTTGCTTATAAACATGAATTGGAGGACAATACCGATTTAACGGACAAAGTTACGCAACTCGGTCATTTTAAAATGATTAAATAATGATTCTTACCTGTGAAAAATACAAATATGCCGATGAAAATTTTCCTAGGGGCTGCGATGCTTACAGTAACCAGTACCCTTAGTATTGCGTTTAGGTGCTGTACTAAATTTTACTGAATCAAAGATTTAATTTCAATTACCGCAGGATAAGTTGGCACTGGGCTTCGACTGTATATAATAATTTGAAATATTCCAATTAAACTCTAATCAAAATACTTTTTCGAAATTATTATATTTCGAAAAAGAATGACCAAACAGTGACATCTGTAGAAAGGAATTAATTTCTCCGTTAATAAAAAAAAGAACACCCCTTTCTCCAGTTATGTAATACTCGTATGTGGCGTTACCGTTTGTTAACGACCAAAATAGATTACATGCTAACAAAAATTTATAGTAGAATTTGAATAAGCTGCAATATTTTAAAAGTATGTACTAAATATCAACTGTTTGGTTTGCAAAAACTGAATTTATTGGAAATAAATGAATGAATAAAAAATTGATAAACAACAAAACATCTACATTGTCTACGAATTATCTACATATTCTGCAAATTGTCGACATTGTATATGCAAAAATCAATTATCTACGCTACATTGCTCATTTCATACACGTTTTGTATTTATTTTATCATTTTTCAACAGATATTGTTACACCACTTATGGTTTGTTATAGTCAACATTTTCTGGAATGCAAATAAAATAAAATGGAATATATACAAAAAAAATCGATTTATCTTCTTCTGAACCCAAAAGCTATACTTATAATGAAGTTTTTTAACAGAGCCATCTATACATAAGAGCCATAGAATCCGGCATTTTTTATTATACGCTCTAAATAGAGAGGACGTGTAACGGAACGTTTGATGGAGTGACCTCGTCCAACATCCTTCACGCCCGTTAACAGACATGTTATCGTCACCACCTGCAGCTTTAGCCGACTATTGCTCAGTCTGTCGTGTGGGTGTTCTTGGTGATGCCCGGTAACACTTCGGGGCTGCTTTTCAATTCTCTACATATTCACTAAACAGAGGAAAAAAATTATACCTTTCCATTCCAGTGCATCTCGTAACTACTCAACTCCCGAATCTAATAATTTAACAACTCATTTTGATTATGACTACTGTCATATTAAGATACATATTATATTATCCGAAACAAAAAAAACAATAAGATAAATAGAAATTAGAAAATCACAATTATACTAAACATACTCTACGTTACGTTACTCTACAAACTAAATTTATGTGTAATTAGTGGCTTATAACGTCGAAATATAAGTCACCCAATTTATTTCGCCCGTAGCTGCGGTTCGTGGAAGATAATATCCGTAACCCGCCGATCCTCGTGGAAACAAATATATGTACTATAAGGCCTTGTCGTGGGCTGTACAAAGAGCTCCCTGTAGGTATCCCGCGCCAAGATCTGAAATGAAAAAATAAAAAAACAAGCGCGACGCGCGCGGTTACTACCATATACACGGAATATTACCTCCCCCTCACTCTGAGCTAACCACTTGTTTTAATCCTGTTGGGGTAACTTATTAGTAGAAGTTATAAGCCACTCGTGTTTATTATCGTTCGAACTAGGGGCACCACTATATAGCTTCGAAAATTTGTTAGACACTTATATGTTATATCGATCGAATTTATTTCATCTCGTTGTATTAACGCTCACATGGATTTTTAGGTGTACTCTTTTATTATATGATCAATCGAATTTTGTGTACCACTGCATTATCGCTCGAATATTGGTTATATGTACACTTTTTTTTTGTTATAATATCGATCGAATTTAGGCACCGTGTTATATTTATAAGCGCTCGAATATTTGTTATATATGTACACTTTTGTTATACGATCGACCGAATTTATTCCCTGGGTTGTATATATTTTTGCTCGAATATTTGTTATATATGTACACTTTTGTTATACGATCGACCGAATTTATTCACCGTGTTGTATATATTTTTGCTCGAATATTTTTAGTTTGAACGCGTGCCCTAAGATATATATAGGTGGGTAATTATAATAGAGATAAGATTGTTTATTTAGATAAATTAGGATTGTATAAAATTTATAAATAAACGATATATATATATATATATATAATATTTTACCTGGTTTGTGTTATTTTATTGGTTGAGTTGATGCTAATTGTTCAGATGCACGCAAGAAAAGAAGTTGCATTTTCGTTTTTTTCCTCTACGTTATGGTTCGCTGTCAAAGTGGAAAAATCATTTTTCTGATTACTGCGCTCAGTATCGAATGTTCGTTACCGAGCACTAACCTTAACAACGAGCAATTGTTCTGCCACCTATTAACCAATAGCTACAACAAAATAGTGGAACGACATGAACGTTACAGACGGTTTTTGTTGTTTCTCATAAGAATTAGTGTAAGTTTCAATTTGCAATTTCAATAATTATCCAATACCCAGGAACAGTATATTTAAGTTAATAATATTTAAATTTGACTGTCAAAAAATGCATAGTTCTCGAAAACAGTTTTTGCTATGTACAGTTGCGGCAAAAATAATAGTAGTTCTACATCATAAATGCACCATATCCGAATTTTTCATACATGACTGTATCTGTCCTTGTCTGTATTTTATAAAAATTTGCTGTAGCGATCTACTTTTCTAGAAACTATAGTTTTTTGTTTAGTTTTTACCGTTACGATAAATTTTCCGTTCCGTATGACAAACGTTAAATTTATAAGAGGCGGAAATAATAGTAGTGAACATTAGTTGCTGTTTAATAGTTTATTTTGTTTAATTAAAAGTGGCATTTTAAATTTTTTTTTCTATTTATCAGTGAGTTTTCCATTTAACAATTTAATATTTATTTAATTGCTATAAGAATTTTTGCTCTATTTATCTGAATAGTGGGCCGTGGTAAGAACTGTACATCCGAAAAGAGAAATCAAATTATCAGATTGGTGGAACAAGGCAAAACGTATGTAGATATTCAAAAAATTGTTGGATGCTCACCAACGATGATCTCTAATGCCAAAAAATATGTGGCAAATGCTGAAACGAGAGGTAGAAAACCGGTATTAACTGAAAAATGGGTAAATCGTATTGTGCGATTTTTGAAAAGCCACTCATCTACACCCGCAACGGAGATTAAAAAGGTGTTAAATGTGCCAGCAAGTATTCGAACAGTGAGAAATCGCCTGGTCGACAATAAATTAAATGCCCGAAGCCCACGAAAAGTGCCATTATTGACAAAACGACATATAGGAAAACGGTTAAAATTCGCTAAGGAACATATACAATGGCCCATTGAAAAATAGTATAACATTTTATGGCCGGATGAAAGTAAAGTGGTATTATATGGCAATCGAGGTTCTCGACTTTATGTTAGACGTCCTTCTAATACTGCATACCATCAAGAAAACACTTTTGCTACTGTGAAACATGGAGGTTGTAGTATAATGATATGGGGCTGCTTCTCTTACTACGGAGTAGGTTCATTATTCTGGATCAAGGGGAATATGGATGCCGATATATACGTTAGCATATTACAGAATACTATGCTGCCTTATGCAGAGGCAGAAACGCCCATCAGATTTGTGTTTATGCAGGACAACGATCCGAATCATACCAGTAGAAAAGCAAAAGATTGGTTTAGCACAAACAAAATTCAGGTTCTGGACTGGCCTCCACAATCTCCGGACCTGAATCCAATCGAGAACTTATGGGCTGATATTAAAAAGGCTGTGTCAAAAGCTAAACCCACAAATAAAGAGCAGCTATGGCGTACTGTAGAAGAAGCGTGGCATGCGATACCTGTAGAAAGATGTTGAAAACTTGTTCATTCAATGAAAAATCGTTGTAGTTCGGTAATTAAGAACAAAGGACATTCTACGAAATACTAACTGATATATTTCAAACTTATGAAAATTGGATTTTAATTTAAGTTAATATTAGGTTAATTTTGGTCAGTTTGAAACCCGAAATTTGGTGTCACTACTATTTTTTTGCACACCCAAAAATGTAATGAAATATAATTGGAGTATTTTTTGTTATTAAAATGTGATTTAAACAAAATTATGAAATTATTTTCTTATTATGTAATAAATAATGGAAATTTGGAAAAGCAATTTTTTTTAAAACTATGCTTTGCTTTCAAGGCAGATTGTATTGAATAATCTTGGTTCATTCACTACTATAATTTTTGCCGCAGCTGTATTTGTAAAGAAACACAGATATGAGTAAAAAATGTTTGAGGCCTAAATCTGCCCAAGTGTTTTCCAGGACATATGTTTAAAAAATCTTTTGTTTGAATAGTTCACATGGGTCACTATGTTTCAAAAAGATTCAAAAACTACACTCGACAATCATTGTCAAGAGAAATCGAGAAACAAAACATGAAATACTTAACACGTTCTTGAGTAAGTAGCCTTTGACTTGTAGTTGTTTGTTTTCTATTTTCCAAATTTTCTATTTTTTTTTAAATTTTGTTGCATACAAAACTTATAAATAGTTTTTTAATGATGTGCACGCGAATTATTCAATCTCGCTACAGTCTAGTTTACCAGCAACGGACTAAAACTCCAAAAACAGCAAACATTAGAACTGCGGTAATGAGAAAGCTTTTTTGATGCGCAGCTTTCAAATGTGATTTAACCGTTACCAATCACAAGAGGATTAAATTCTCGCATGAAACTGTAGTTTCGGATGAAGATAAATGCAAACTAAACAAAAAGGCAGATTTCGAACTGTACACTTTGTTATAAATGAACTGGGATGCTCAAAACAGGGTGAGCAATTTACAAAATTACTGTAAAATAAATAAAATAAATAACAAAGTTGACAAATGACAGAAATATTAGGGCTTTTAATCTGCACCAACCAAATTAGGCTGCCTTAATGAAACCTATTACATAATTTGTAGCAGATTTATTAGAATGTATTATCCCTATAGTTAAACCTGCATCTGGATGGTTCTTGGTCTAAAATTTGTTACAAATTAATTACTTTATATAGATTAGTGCAAGACCACCCCATACCATTATTATCATTAAACGCAGTTATTGAAATCAAGAAAGAAAACAACTTAAATATAAAACATATTCTAAAAAACGTTCTACAAAATTTAATTTTGTGTAGTGAGTCCTATACCGGTGAGTTTAATTTTTTTGGGGTGATAACTGAAAAGGTAATGCTTAAAACATGATAGTTTTTCTTTCAAGCTGGTACTGAAATTATTAAAATGAAATGCAGCATTTGAACAAAAAATACCGGAGGAAATCTATGATGTGTAATGTTTACGAAGATAATGATTAAAATGGCAGGTCATGCATGCTTATCTAGGTGTGCAATAAATTATTTTTGTGTCAGGTTATACGGAATTGGCTGGCTTCAGACAATGTAGGTTTCAAATTTTAATTCGAAGGTTGATTTTAGATTTTTTAATAATTTATTACACCAGACCGCCATTTGGTCAAATATTACTCCAAGAGGTTTTCGGAAAACCGGTTAATCGTATCTAAGTGTAAATATGTGGCCAAATTATTTTCACAATTAGATATTTGGAAGATTATTGCTTCAAAAAGTAAATTTTTTAAATAAAAATGAAAATTTTTTATGATAACTATATTTATTAATACTTGGTGAAAATTCCTTTAGCATTTTTTAATAATTGTACCTTACGGACGGGACATTCCACTTTTTTGGCTTCGATTAATTCTGATTTAGTGCGCGAGCACTTTTCTGCTTCTTTTTCTTTAAGAATAGCCTAGATATTTTCGATGGGATTCATATCTGGGCTATTCGCTGGCCAATCAAAAATTTGGATGCCGCTGGTTCTTAAATATTCGGTGACTTTTTCGCCGTATGGAACGGAGCCTTGTTATGCATTAAAACTCTGTCCTCATTGAATTTTTCATTCATAGTCGGTACCAGTTGTGATTGCAGGCAGAACAGTTACATATCGATTTGCGATCATTATCCCGTTTACTACATAAAGATGGGTGTACAGTTCATCAAAATCCATCACCGCAGGGTGAAATACTGAAACGACCCCGATAATGTTATATTGCATCGAAACACAAAAAAATGCCAATAATATTGACATTCGGATCGAAATGTCAAAAGTCAAAAGTGATGAATTCTAGTATTTTATTACTAGATGAAACCAGCAAATTGATCGTTGCACGCCCTAGTATAAACTACTAAAACTAACTTTAGTACATTATTCATGCTGAGGAGAAATTATTATTTTAGTTTGTAATAAACGACAGGGCATTGCCCCGGCAAACAATTTCAATTTTGAAACCAAAAAAAAACCTAGCTGTTACGGGGACCGAGTCGGTAACGAACCCGATCGGTTACCATAAAATTACCTCTTTCTGGCAGACAATGGGTTGGAACTGTTACCATTTTGGTACCATCGGTTAAATCGCGGTATTTGTTACTCTACGATTACCAAAATATTTATATGTAGATTTCCCCGTAATCTTTACAAAAATATAACGCAATAGCACTGGGTTAAACGTGTGAAATATTTAGGTTATTTTAGGGGAATAGTTACTGTCTTAATCTCTTTATTTTATATCGCAAAATTACATGAAAATTTTGTCTATAAATATTAATTATATTCCATAAATATACATTAGATTGTAAAAAAAACAAACAAAAATATAATTTAAATTAAATTAATATATTCAAAATTATTTTTATTTTATATGATTACATTTTTAGAAAAAAATTACCAAAATTACATATAAAAATTAAATTTTCAATTTTTAATCCAAGTGGTATTTTGTCCATACATCATTTTTCCAGCAGGATGGAAATCATCTGTAAATACAATTTTAATAAATAAATGTAATTTTGTAGCTAAAATAAAGGTTGTTTGAAATAAGGTAAAAAATATCAAATTAAGTTATAAACTGCGTTGTATAAAAAATAAAACGATGCTCCAGAAATTTAAAGACATGAATACCCTTTGTTTACGATAAATTACCGATGTACATGCTAAAACTTATAAAAGGTTACCAGTAAATTACCAGCACGAATAATGTTGGTGAGAATTTTAAAACAAACACTACACAACTTTCGTTCATAAAATTTATTATTTTAAAAATTAAAACACTTGGTCATTTAATTGACATTTCGTATTTCCATGGAAATGTCTCACCAACATTGGCGTCCACCTAAAATAAAATAAATCATACATTAATAAAATAAAATGTTACTTACCATAATCCTCTGCGATTTATTAAGCCCCTAAGGCACATAGTTTTAATTACCTGAAAAATAATAATGTTATTAGATTTTGTTACAGTTAATATTGAATTTATAACTATTAATTTGTACTTACCTTCTTAAATACTATTTACACAAATGTCAACAAAAAAAATTATAAACAAACCTGTCATTAAATGTAATTTCTATGTAAATCAAAACGTAATAGAATTTTGCGGTACAAATCGGTTCATTGTGCGCAAACGTAATATAATTTTAAATTTGCTATAATACCGGGAAATTTAAGTTTTCTATTTAAAGCTTAAAGAAAGCTTTTCCACTATAAATCTATTTTCTACATTTTTTGGTTTACATATTAAAATGACGATTTAGCTTTTAAGAAATAAAAATTTCATTCCTTTATAATCTGGTGAACAGAAAAGTTATAATTTTATAAAAATAATAAATACAGTGTGTTAATAAGTTAAATAAAGTACTTTTTACAATAGTTTGGTTCTTAGTTATCATTCAGTGTGTGCAGTCTCAATAGTGTACCTTATTTTCTCCATCAATAAATTCAACTTTAGCCATCATCAACCACAATAGTTCTGCAGCAAGTCATCAACCAGCTTCTCATCTAATTTATTAATTGGCGGATTCATCACGACCACTTTTTCCACATACAAATAATGTTATTTTGTTTAATTAACGTGATACGAGTATGATTTAGAAATAAACTGGATTACAAATCACTATTGTTAAGTAAATTATATGAGTTTCTTAACACATTAGAAACGACACTGACACAGAATTGTAAGAATATATATAAATGAAAAATTCTTTTACGTCGAAGAACACGTACCTTCAAACGCCATTTTGAAAAAATTTTGTCCAATGCGTCAGGAACAGTTACCGCAAATCTGCCAAAAAATAATATATTTAAAACTAAATAACAAAAATTTAATAAACTTTTTAATTTAATTAAACTTCATGATCAAGAATAAATTGATACTTACAATTATTTACATTATTAGCCAATTATAATTCTATTCTTATTCCAATTATAATTAATTATCATCAATAAACAATTTTAATTTAGTAAATTTATCTGTTGATGCACAGAAAACAACCGCAAGCACACTGAACTAAAATAAAAATGAGTAAAAAAAATGTTGGTGCTGAAAATAACACGGTTTTTGTATCCTAAAAATTACCGACTTATAAATATATAACATTTCCGAATAATTACCAATAAACAACCGATATTTTTTAACGCGAAAGAGAAAGAAAGTGAATGAACGAACGAGAAAAGAGAACTAGAGTGAAAATCGAAAATAAAAATCGCTTTTTCAACAAAAAATTGTAAATGGGAAATGGTAAAACAAAATATTTAAAAAAAAAATCGGAATATTGTTACCATACATCAGTAACATTGTTACCGAGGCATAGTCTACGGTTACAAATTGTTTGTCGGGATTGTGTGACCATCAAATTCTATTTTCATTCAAAATGAAAAACGGAATAATAACAAAATTAATAACATCAAAGTTTTTATTGTTAATTGAAATCAACAGTTTCATTGTCTTTCGAGCCGGATGCCTGAAGCTAATCGGCAATACCATATCATCAGCTTCAGAAGGTTAACAATAAAACTTTGCCACCGCGTGGGTTAAGTAGCCACCATTAATCAAGTTGTGTTATGCATAAAATGGACAAATTCACTAAACGAAAGGGAATCATAAAGGGTCAACTCACTCGCCTCATTAAGTGTATTGATACACATGGTGCAGGTCTGATTTACGATGATCTCAATACTCGATGTGACAATACGCACAAATTATATTCGGAGTTCATTGCGATCGAAGACGCCATATTTCAAATTGATGCAACCGCACCATCTGAAATGGTTACCGTCGATGATCAGTACTATACTATCATCCTGAAATTGCCGGCGCTAATTCCGGTGAAATCTGGAATCAGCCATCCAATCATGAGCAGTCATTCGATGCCACCGCTAGTGTCAACCTCACAGCAGACTTTAAGCTGCGGTCCCTAACAATGCCGACATTTCATAGAGATATGGAAAACTGTCAATCATTTTACGATATATTCTCATTCACCGTTCATGAAAATATATCATTGTCACCAGCACAAAAGTGTAAGTACCTATAGCGGCTCTTAAAGGACAATGCTTACAGCTTGATCAGACATTTACGCGTAGACGATGCTAGTTACAATGAAGCAATCCAGCGGCTCACCAAACGTTACGACAGGAAGAAGCCTATAATCGAGGCTCACATAAAATCATTCTTGGACAAACCAAGAGTAATCAAGGCAACCGCTGTCTACTTTATGGCCTTTCATGATAATTTGGACGAAGTAGTAAGAGGACTAAAGGCACTGGGCAAGGACGCAGAATACGTGGCTCATTTTCATGCCGATGTACATTGGGGTTTTTAGTAGTGTTTAGTCCCATAAATGTCTAGAGCCTAGAAAAATGCACCAAATTGAGTATTTGTTTTTTTTTAAATATTCTTTATGAGATTCTTAAAAGATCCCTCATGAGTATTTTGTCTGAAAATTTTTTGTATGCATAGAAATCAGTACATACCCAGACCCAAGAAACGTACTAAATGAGAATAAATTCAAGATTTATAGCAAGTGAAAGTGATTTGACTGGTAATTGACAGCTGTCAACTGTCAATATCGAAAATCTAACTCCATATTTGAACGTAGTGACCGCAAAAAACCATGTGTTCCAAATTTTAGAAAAAAATATTAAACACAAAATTAAACACCCTTTGAAGCATGGGTTAAGAAAAAAGTGATGTTTTTAAACAAATATCTGAGTATGTACTGATTTCTATGCATACAAAAAATTTCAGACAAAATACTCATGAGGGATCTTTTAAGAATCTCATAAAGAGTATTTAAAAAAAATACTCAATTTGGTGCATTTTTCTAGGCTCTAGACATTTTTGGGACTAAACACTACTAGAAAACCCAATGTGCGATGGAGCGACTTGATGACGAGACAAGAAAGGCTTGGAGATACAAATCTGCCAGAGAGGATTTCCCAACGCTGCAGAGATTCCTAGATTTCCTGTTAATTCGTTTCGACGTCCTAACAGAAGTAAAATCATCGGTAAAGAAGCCTGATAACAAAGTGCAACCAGTTGCTGAGATGTTACACACTTAAATATCACAAGTACCCTGCAAACTATGTCATGGAGATCGTCATCGTCTGTTTGAATGCACACGGTTTAAATCCATGGCATTACTTGAGCGCAGAAAATTTCTAAAGGAACACCAAAGATGCTTCAACTGTCTTGGAGACAATCATTCCGTATACCAATGTCGCTCAAGAAGGACATGGCAAATGTGCAGAAGGAGACATCAAACTCTTGTTCATTCAGATCCTAATGACAGTAAAACGGGGAATCAAGTGAGTTTAATCGAGACCAATTCCAGCAGCGATCCTAAAGCGTCAACAAGTGAAACCTACACTGCGACTACAGAAGAAATCTATACACATCATCTGTCGTCAAGCGTGCAAATATAACCAGTGAAAATGCAATTTTACTGACCGTGTTAGTAGAAATTAAGGATAGGTTCAACAACTGGTATATTGTTTGAAGATTGCTGGATTCTGGTTCAACTTGATCATTCCTCAACGAATCGTGCGCTATTAAATTGAACATAACCAAAACAAATGCAAGAGTTTTCATCAGTGGTATCGGTGGAACCAAAGCAGGATTATCAAAGGGATGCACACAACTCATGATAAGATCGAGAGTCAATCGAGATGTCACATACCAAATTGTAGCTCTAATCGTGTCCAAACTTACCTCACACCTACCACCGAACCCGGTAGATGTTGACGTACCAACGAGCGATGTAGTTAGATTAGCTGACCCTACATTTAATAAGCCGGGCCTAGTTGATCTATTAATAGGTAGCAATAACTTCTTCGAGTTACTGGACGATGGCAAAATACCACTAGGCAATCCATCGTTAATGGCACAAACTACCACATTAGGGTGGATAGTAGGAGACCGATTCTTGTCACGGCCCAAGACGGTAAATGAGACACCTATCGGAAAATCAAGAGGTGGATCAGCAGAATCAGCATGTGTCGAACACTTTGAAGCCATAGTTGCAGTTAGCAGTAATAAAAGAATAATAGTCGGCTTACACCTCTATTAGGTCATTCATACACTTCAGCCTTACGTCAGTTGTACATTCGGAACAACTACATTCTTTATGAAGCATTATGAACGGTTGGGTTACATTGCTGAGATTCCGCAAAACGAAATACCAAGACCAAATCATCAGACATTTTATATGCCATGGTGCGCATATTTAAAAAAGCAGATACATCAAAATTACGGGTTGTGTTCAATGTTGCTGATTAGTTGCTGATTGGGCCAACTGTTCAACAAGGGTTGTTTCAAATTCTGTTGCGATACCGAAAGCATGCATTCGTATTCAGCACCAACATTGAAAAAATGTATCGGCTGGTGATGATCCGTCCCGAAGACACCGATTTCCAGCGTATAGTATGGAGAGAAACACCGGATCATTTTTCATCTGCACCCTTTTCGGCAACGAATTCGTTGAATTATATTGCCAACCAATTGCAGAACAAATACCCAATCACAGAACAAATACCCAATATTGCCAACCAATCGAAGTTACGCGACGAACTGCTACAAATAATGAACTCGACAGGCTTAACTCAAGAAGTGGGCAGCAAATCATCCCAAGCTATTGGATAATATTGAAGGAACTGATTTACATATCACCGAACGAGAACTTGCAACCAGTGATTCAATAACGTCCGTGCTAGGATTGTGTTACCAACCATCGCGCGATGTTTTCAAATTTCGATTGCGTCTACCGCCACACAGCACAACCACGAAGCGGGGACTACTCTCTAAATCGTCCAGGTTATTTGAACCGATGAGGTGGCTGCGGCTGGGAAAACTTGAATGGGACGATGAATTACCGGAGGCATGTCGAACAAGTTGGTTAAACCTTCGAAACAAATTTGGACTTCTTGATGAGATAGAAACCAAGAGCATATATTTTTTAGGCGAAAAGTCTCGTTTATAAAATCGAAAGGATAATCTTTTTAATTTTAAAACACATTTTTCGCCAATTTTTGTTTATAGAAATAAAAAAAAATATTTTCAAATATACTTTCCTTACTTATGTCAAATAGTTTTCTTATATTTTAAGAGATTGGTTTTAAAAATAAAAAACTATTGGCTAGTTTGTCACACAATTTTTTTACATCAAAGTAATCAGTAATACATACCGCAATGACATTCACAATGTTTGCGAGTTGCGACTGTTCAAATCAGCAAAAACAAAGAGGTCATCTACTACTCATAACATAATATATCTACCACAAAAAGTAGAAAATTAACTCCCCTTCCCCAATTTTTAACAACCAGGGCCATTGTGTAAAAATACATACAACCCTTAAAAAAATATAATGAGAACCTCCTCAAGTTCTTTCTTGGCAGTTTGGTTTCGTACTGATAAAAAGTTGGTCTACTCATCTGGTTGCAACGATCAAACTACAAAAAATCAAACGCACATACTTTTAGCATATACAAGAACATATCGGTTTGGCGAATTATATAAATACTCGAAAAATAAAATAAAAAATAAAATATAGACAAATTGAAAAATAAAACAACGGGATTTCTGGCAAAAGAATAAATATAAACATTTTCAAAAGTTCAAAACAATTGTTTTAAAATGCTAGAACTCTTCTTTTGAAATAAATTATTCTGTTTAAATAAATAAACTTTTTAAATTTTTTATAAGTAGTAGTATTTTATAAATAATTTTACAAAATATGTTACTAAAATAAAAAAAGCCATTTATTGTTTGCAAAAATTTCATTTAATTTCAAAAAAATACTTTTAAATTCAACAAATTTATAACTTTTAGAAATTAAAAACTTCGTTTTATAATTTTACAAACCAAAAATTTTATATATATAATAAATTATTATTGTGTCAGATTAGACGGAACTGGCTTAGGCTTAGGTTCGCCTATCAATAAATCTCTATTGATTTTATTGTTTATTAATTTAGGCAAGTTATCTTGTTTTTGCTATCATTGTACTCAGAGTCATAATCACAGATGACTGGTCACATGATAGTCCTTTACTATTTTTGAAGTATGTGTAGTCCTCTAAAACTTATTTGGCTACAAAGAAGTCAAGAAGATCTGGTATTTTATTTATGTCAGTAGGACAATATGTTGGTTTATCGCCAGAGTGAAATTCACAGTTGTGCTCGCGAGCTAGATCACCAATGAGTATTCTTTGCATTAAAATCACCGCCGATGGTAAAATTTTGTCCTATAGTGATTTAAAAGTCGACTGTAGTCTGATTTTTTTAACTGATGGCGTGGGAGACAGTAAATAGGAGAAATACTGAAATCTTCTATTATAGATTGATTCAAATTGTATGGCTCAACTGCATAATTTCTGTTTCAATACTGGGTTCTTCGTAATGTTTAATGCTATTCGGTATATCCACCTTTAGCGGTCCCTCCTTAGGTATATCTTTCTTTATCTTCTTCGGTGACCTTTGCTAGAACTGTATGTGCCTCCGAATCTCTTGTGTTTATTTTCCAAGCATTATTGTTTAGTGCCACTACTCTATAGTCGTTTCTGGACACCGATTTCATTAAAGCTCAATATTCGCAAACGCTGCAATGCCTATCACATTGATATGCGGTGTGCATTTGATGTGCATTTGATGCAACCTTGCATTTTTTTCGCTGTTGTTGTAGAAGTACAGGCACTAGATCGGTAGTTTCATTAAATTTTGCTTGCGAATGCTCTCCAACTTCTAGCCAGAATTCTGTTCTTCGTTTTTTCCGTAATTTTTCTTTTGTTTGTGCACCCAATCAGTTTCTCTTTCAAGTTCATTTTCATCTGTTGGGAACTCAGCACACGATTGTGCTGATTTCGGTCTAACTAGTAAGATCATTTTCCAGAACTTCTATCAGTCAGCTCCTCATTTTCTTTCTTTAACTTTAGTGATTTCGTTGCTGATATTTTTGAACTTCGTATGAATGGGCATCGCAATGGTTGGTTTCTTAGAATCCATTAAAGCGGCTTCGTTAGAGGGTAGATTGTCCAGCTAAGCGGTTGCGGTGCCACCTTGGGGTGAAAGCTACTTTTCGTTGTAAACTCATTGCTTTTATAAAGACTGGTTATTGAAGATGGTAGCTGCTTTACCTAACTAGTGAAATTGCTAGTGGGTCAGTGGAGACAACATCATTTGCTAGGTTCTCGGTTATCCCGGCGTTTCTCGGTCACCAGATCCTCGTTGGTTAATTAACAAGGAGCACCACGTGCAGATGAGGTTGACATTTGAATTTTTATATTGACCTTCTAGACCGACGCCCCTTACTCCTTGCATAAGTTGAATTCAATATTTTTTTTTTTTTTTTTTTTTTTTTAATTTTATTTCCAATATAAATTTTACAATTTTAAATAGTTATGGAAATTTCAAGTATTAAATTTGACATTGGGTGAGTACAAAAATGTGTTACACATATGTATAAAAGAAAACTAAGATGCTAACTGTGTTTGTTCATTATATTATAAAACTTATGATTAATGTAGAGACAGTATTTAGTAACCCGGAACATACAAGATGTGACATACTATATCACTCTGTATAATTTTGATTTTGTTCTTTAAGAAACGATTGAGCCAATTACATTATCTGTGACATTGATCATACTCTTTGCAAAACTCGTTGTATAGCATTTCTTTAATATATATCTTGAATTTAGAGACCGGAAGAGTTCTAATGTTAAGTGGTAATTCGTTAAAGAGATGCAAGCCTCGGTAAAATATACTTCGTGTAGATGATGTATTCCTGTAAGTGGGTAATCTCAGATCATTGGCTTGTCTAGTGTTCCTCATAGTTAATTGAAAATTTGTTTCGAGCAGAAGCGAGGATTTTATCATACTGTTATTAACCAAGTATATTAGCATTATATAACTAAAGTCAACTAGTTTGGAAACAGGTAGTAGATCCGCAGAATACAATAATTTTGTGGGATATCTAAGCGGTAACTTATAAAGTGCCTTTATTGACTTATTCTGGTATATTTGGAGATCGTTTAATTTATTAGTGGAGCCCCAGACTGGTATTAAATATAGTAGATTGGAATGAATGAACGAGTAGTATAGTTGTTTTTTAATAGAGCTATCCAAAAATTTGGCAGATCTTCTAAAGGCACCTATTATTTGCGCCAGACGTAAATTTAATTTGTCTGTGTGGGATGACCAACATAGGCGAGTATCGATACTTAAACCCAGATAATTGTTCACGTCTGATTTCGTAATGATTTCATTGTTTACTTGCAAAGTAGTAAAATTGGGAATTATATTTTTGTTAAACGTCATATAGGTGGTTTTATTTAGATTTAATTTTAGTTTATTCCAATCGAAATATTTTTTTAGAAGGCATAAATCACTTTCCATGTCTTGCTTGAGTGCATAATGGTTTATAGATCCATATACGATTGCGAGGTCATCCGCAAATATTTGTGGTTTACCGTTCAACGGTAAATTAAATATGTATATCATTAACATATATTAGAAACAGTATTGGACCCCATATTGAACCTTGTGGTACACCAGAAGATAAGTCTAAGAACTGTGAGGAAGTGTTACCTAATTTAACAAATTGTTTACGGTTTGATAAATAGTTTCTAATCAGACTGAGGGCTTTATCGCGAATTCCAACGTTGTATAATTTCTCAATCAGTTTGACATGATCAACACAATCAAATGCCTTCATCAGATCGACAAAAATACAACCTGTAGATTTACCTTCTTCTAAGAATCTGTAAATGTTATTCATTAGGCACAAGGTGCCTAATTTGTGATGAAGAATTACACTGTTGTATTATTACTAATTATGGCCTGAATTATATGAGGCAAAGATGTTGCATTATTGTTTGATTTGGTGGGATCTGTTTCGAGTAAAAGATGTTAATGAAGGTTGTGTTTATTAGATGGCTAAGCCACAGCTAAAATTTCTGGTCTCAACACTCGATTTGATTATTTAAAAAATCTCTAGTCGGTTTTTAACATTGGTTAGAAATTGTATATATGATTGCTGAAACTGGAGTTTTTCCCAAATTTTTTCAATTTTTAATAAAACGACGATTAAGTTAAATTAGTTCAAGTTATTTGATTTCTTTAAATATTTTGAAACTTGTATCTTGATATTGTTGTGCTTTTTTCTCAACTGAATCTCAGTGTGTATTAAATTGACTCAAATGATTTTTTTTGCTATTATACTTACCAATCATTCCTTAATTTATTAGCATTCAAAATCCGAGCACCGTCTATATGAGTAACAATAAAAGTCCTTAGAGAAAGCAGAACTATCCAGCAGAACATTACAAGACAATGTTAATAATTTAAAGCATTTGGCTCTTCCATTTTAAACCTAACACAATCCAAATCGAGAAAAAGCTCATTATAGCCTATTCAAATCCCCACTAATTAATTTTGTACCCCACCCATCCTTGACTTCGAATCGAAATTCTTTAAAAGTCGAATGGCGGTATGTTATATCATTTTCGAATCGCGATAAATGATAAAGTTTTATCATTTAAAACCAAAGTAGAAATAAATGTAACTAACATTTCATTCTAGAAAAAGTATTGGAAGATTAAAAAACGATAAAAGTCGAAAATGGTACAACTCACTTTTTCGATTCGACTTTTTTTGAATTTTGATTCGGAGTGATGGTACACCTTACCGCCCCTGTTCGATGTTGGTCCGATAAAATTATTTTATTAAACGATTGATTGCGAAAATCAAATAATTAGGACTAGTCTATGACCCAAATCAGTCTCTTATATTTATTTTTATTTTCCTTTACAAATTAGAGTTTATTTAACTGCTAAACCAAAAATAATGTCTAGGTCTTAACAATGTACATGTTATAAATTTATTCTCAAAACGGATATTTTTCACACTAAGCTCGAAAGAATTTCAACTGAAAGCTTATCGTTCTCCCTTCGCTTGTATAGCAGTAGTATACTCTAAACATTGCCATAATTAATTATGATCATGATTTATTACTTTTTCCTTACATACAATCCCTAAATAAATATATAGGGAACCATCCTTTTTTCGTTAAAAAATATCAAAAGAATATTGTTTTAAAAACATAACATAAATAATAAGGTTTCTACCTCAACAATTTTTTGTAATAGCATTTTTTTTTTGCTTATATCTTTTCAGGTAAGAAAAGCATCCTTTTTAACCTTTAAGAAATGTTGGCAAACAATGCGGGTGGAGCAAACAGAAAAAGTTTCTAAGATAAGTAACAAAAAACAAAACTTTTTATAATTTTTATAGCAGCCGTGACACATTTATTATTTTTTGAATTGTATTCTACAAAACTGGCGCCGCCACACGAAAACTTTATAAACTAGTTTTTCTTTGAACTGTAATAAAATAGATGTCTCTAGTTGATTTCGTCCTTTTTTAAAAATACTCTGGTGGAGTTTTTATGATTTAGACGCATAGCAAAGATATCAACCAAATATTTTAAATTGAGCTACGGTTTTTATGAATTTATGGTAGAGTAGATAATATTTAAAGCTTTTAACCGGTAGCGGTGTTTTGCGTCCAGGATAATGAGCTTTTATACTGTCGGAACCGAAAGCGATTTTTTTTTAGATTGCCGCCTAGGAGATTATTAATGAAAACCAAAATAATTTTTTATAGCTGTTTATATTGTTAGTAATTTAATCAAATATTTAAAAATGTGTGAAATATATAATTTGTGGTGATGTAAAATCAACGATTCGTGCACATGGTGTCATTTACAGTTTTTTTTTTGATTTATTTATGTAATCCATATTTTAAAAATTTATTGGTCTTTATAAATTTTAATTATTACTCAACGGTATTTTTGTTTGTTGTTTTGTTTTATTAATTTGACATATCTGTCATAAATGCATTAAAATGCATGACACGTATGCTAATGATACCTTATACTATAAAAGATTTAACCAGATATAAAATGATGTAAAAATTTGCGGACAACAATTTGCACACCCATTACCAGGTTTCCTTTATGTAATTGTTTTGTGTTAAGTGGACTAACATTTTTTTTGTACACAACATGATGAATAGATAACATTTATTTATCATTTCTTCTCGCCGACGTCCGTAGACTACGTAAAATAATACCGGAACTATAAAGCATTTGGCTATTTGAATGTTTTGTGTCATGTACGATGAACACATCCTATGTTGAAACATTAATTTGTCATTTGCATAAACTGGAGTTCCGGTTTAATCCCAGGTATATGCACTATGCAAATTTATGTTATTTATGCTTTTTATGCTGAGCTATTTTATTAGGACTTAAATAATTAAAAATTTACAAAAAGCGTCTTCTGTGATGACAATTTGATTAAGCTGCACACACACACAATATTACATTATATTACATAAAACCAGCATAAAAATAAAATTTAAATAAAACTTTTTTCTACATTTGAACGAAACAGAAATTTTTTACTAATTATATTGTCATGTTTAATATTTTTGTTTTGTATTTTTTAATTTTTAATTAAAAAATAAAAAGAAAATTTTATTATAAAAAAAAAATGTGAGCCGTTTTTTTGGCGTGGCAAAGTATTTTAACAAGAGCCATGGCCCAGATTATTATTTTTTACTTCTTTTGGAGATGTTAAACATAATTAGATTTGGTTTTTTCATTTTGTTTTGCAAATTTATTTTAGACATTTCATAATTTAAATTAAATTAGACTCCCCACGGGTTTTCAAAGTCTATTTAAAAAAAACTTTATTTAATATTGTTTTTTGTGGGTGTGCGAGATTATTATTTTAAATTGGAAAATTAGGAAAACATTTTTTCCAAGTGAATAAATTCGTACTAATTAATTTGATTTAACTTTAGGCATAATTTGCTTTCAAACATTACACCTAACCTTTATTTTAGGTTTACGTTCCCGGATTCGATGAACCTCTGCGAAATTTTGTCGATCCAAAATAAATTGATTTATAGTTGAAAAATGTGTTTCAAAGAAGATACCACATAAATTAATAAAGTGGTTTGCATATTTTCGCAATTTGATAATTGCTAAATGTTCCTTAATTGTATATAACATTACGTACATTATGTGAAATGCGCCTGTGACATGAGGTAAGGTTGATTAGTTCACCCGATTGTGAATTTGTAAAGCTTAGTATGACTCTTTTTTTAACTTGGCTTTCTCCATACCTTTCCGTGACGTTGCCTGTCTACAGGTTTCAATGTAACCCCATATATTTTTCATTCATGTGATATGAAACGTATTGGAAGTTTTTACTAATCGTGTGCGACTTTCTTAATTGCTTTTGTATTAGTCTTATTAACTGAATAAGACGAAAACTGAATAAACTCTAAATTTCTTTTTGGTATAAAGTATCGAAGTAAACAAAAAAACATTATCATCGTAATTATCGCAAAAATATTGTTAGTTAGATCGTGAAAAAAAAATTAAAAAAATCGATGAAATAAAAATTGGTGGGCCAAATACCTAGTAAAGATTTGACCGAATTCGAAAAAATACGCCTATTTCTCTTCTCCTCTCATAATTTTAATCCATAAGTCCACAATTGGAAATTGAGTGAAGCGAATCTTGAATATTTTTGGCACATAGCCACCTACTTAGTGCAAAAGGTGAACATTTTCCTCCATGATGCCTCGCGCCTCACCTTGGTATGTTCATTTTATCATAGGTATAACACAACATTTGGCTAATTGAACTTCTGTGGAACGAATCCTGGAAATTTTGACACATATCCCCCTACTTAGTGCAGTAGATGAAAAGAGTGTAACTTCGAGAAAATACGTCACATGCCTATGGGAATTGTCAGCGTTCTCCATTTGGGCGTGTTCATTACACCATACTTATAATTACTAAGTACGTAACAGGAGTTTCTGCGTAGCAAGTTCAGCAGACTTGCCACGTGGGTTCATAATACAATATGATTTAAAAGCTGACCAATTTTGAAAAGTTACACCACATGTCCGTGCGGATTCTCAAGATACCTCATTTTGGCTCGTTCATTTTCATATAATTATAACCAAAAAGTCAGTAAATGGAAAATCTGTAAACCGAATCCCGGAGATTTTGGAACATAGCTAGTCACCTACATTATAGTTCAATAGATGAAAGCTTTTCAATTTCGAAGGACTAAATGTGTGAATTCTTTAAATATTTTTATTGGAAATTAAAGTACGCTCTCCTCTGCAGCACGGAAGGCTGTCAATCTTTTACCAAAAATTTGAATAACAAACACACCAAAATACACACCATATAAATTACTCTATTTGGTTTCATTGTGTTCTCAAATAATTCTCTAGGATTTTTTTCACCCCATATGTGGCAGTTTTGTTTGTTGACATAGCCACATAATTCGCTTGAAAAAATCTCATTTTCTTTTTATTTTTCTATGGCCCAATTAACGAATTGCCGACGTAATAGTATGATATCAATGGGCCGAATGTCGAAGGGCCGAATGTCGAAGGGCCGAATGTCGGAAGGGCCGAATGTCGAAAGGCCAAATTTCGAAGGACGGAATGTGCCGAAGGGTCGACTGGGTCAAAGTGCCGAATGGGTCGAAGGGCCGATTTTTTTTTTTTTTTTTTTTGTTTTCGAAATAATTTTTTTTATTTAATTTAATTATATTTTTTATTTTTTGTACCATATACCTATTATCTGAATGCTGACATAGAGCCAAATGTCTCAGGTGGCACATAACAAAATTTTCCTTCACCAAAATGTATCGCTAAAATTCATTTATTTTTAATAAAAAAAAATTTACAAAATATTCCATAAAACAACAAATTTAAAAAATTATATTTCTAAAAGCAAAACAAGAAATTCGGCCCTTTGACCTATTTGGCCCTTCGGCATTCGGCCCTTTGAAATTCGGCCCTTTGTACTCATTCCGACGTAATGCGTGTTCATTTGACTTTAATTCTTATGTTAACAAATTGATGTCCTTGGCTCTTCAGCAATACTTGTACTAACAGCTGCAATATTTTCACTTGAACGACCACTATGATAATAAATTCTGCTTCTCTGATCTTGAATTGAACCAGTTTTCTCAAATTTACCAATGATAAGTTTAATAGCACGGTTTATCGCAGCATTTCCTCTACCGTTTTTGAACGAAATTTTATTCCAACTTCTGAATAATTTTCACCATATTTAAATCAGATATACGATTATAACTAACTTCATTTTAACTAACCGGAATGTTTGTTCTTGTCATCTGTTAAATAACATATGATACTCTAGTACAAAAAATTAAATGGCGGAATATTTAAAATGATACCTCAAATTTGAAAATCCTTTATATGCAGACCCCGTGATCTGGTCATGCAATCATACAAAAAGTGTTTAAAATTTTATTTATTTAAATGTAATGAAAAATAAATCGCTAGACAATGTGTATGAGTTGCAGCGTCTTGCCCCGATATGAATGGATAATTGACACGAAGTGCGGTTCACTTGCCGGTAAATTTTTAGGCACCCCACGTGTTGGCCGCCCGCATAAGTTGCGGCGTCCAAAATTTCCAATAACGTAAAATTGGTTACGGCGTCAAAAACTGCCGATAAATAAAGTAATTACACTTCTTTAGGCTACCTGCTTGGGCTGCGACGTTTATCCGCCGATAAATACGCTGCCGCTGGCGCTCTAGATTGCGGGCCGCACATCGTAGTTTACCACGTTACTATAGGTTACCAAAAAGTGGAGTTAATGATTTCAATTTTAGGCTACGGCTGTAATTATTGTTAAGCCACGACTGGCAACCTTTACTGAAATAGGTTGCGGCACCCACGCCGTTTTAATAAATTAGACGAGTCACTGTGGAAAATCTATATGGATTGTGGGGTCCTTGATTTCCCATTTAGAATTAAATATTCAATCGACTTGTTGGCGGTCGTTTACAATGGAACGCCGCTAATAACTTCAAATACTAATACGGCTATTTTAAATTCAACTGCTTTCATTTCGTAAAAAGAACTTTGACTTGGATTTGTCGCACTCACAAAATCGTAATAAAAATATCATAAACAAAATATAAAGTGCATCGTTCGAATTCACGATTCATCCATATTTACAAATAATAATGTTTTATTTTTCGTAATTTACAGTCACACTAAAGGTAACATTTTAACTTAGCTTGACATTCAAAAAATGAAGTTCCTTGTTGAACGCCAAAATTCAAACTCTCTTAAAAAAATGTTTCCTAGTTTTGCATATAGTTATTGTCACTAATGCGAGATGGCGCAATAAGGATGAGATGTTTGGGTTATTTTCTTCGTGGAGATCGCAATTTGTGGATCGATGCTGCTTGTGTTGTGACGCTTCTGGTTCAATTCAAAACGAACACTATTTGTAAGCTCGGATATTTAGTATTCACACTACAAATTACTATTTTATTAAATTTTTTTCAAATTTTTCGTTTTCTATTACAAATGTTTTTTTTTATGTCTGGACTATTCGATTGTAACTAACTAATTTTTTTTCACTTCTTTTTATATTTTCGCGTATCACGAACGCAACCAAACAGGCTACCTTGATTTAACATTTTGCAACAGTCACAATGCACTTATTTAAATTTTCAATAGATGGGAATGTCATAAACAAAAACTGTTTTTAGTGTAGACATCAATACCGATATTTATTATTAGAGATCTTTTCAAATTTGAATATTTGCATACACAAATAAAACTATTCGGATAAAATTATCAAGTCAAACAATTTTACTCGAATCGAGATACAATCTTGTTACGATAACGGAGCCGTATCGGTATCAGACTATAAGCATAATTTTCTTTACGCAGCCTCCACTACACCTAGGCAGAGAAACCTGCGAGGAGATATGGATCTAGGACTTCGCACTCCATATCTATAGCGTTTATGTCAGCAAAATATAAGTTTGCTAATAATAGCCAGTTGCCACCTGTTTGCGAGTTTTGAGTAAGGATAGTAAAACATCTGAAGATATTCTAATCTCAAAACAGGACTACCAAACTGGTCTCACCTCACAGTCTAATCTAACGAAAATAGGTCGTGAGAGTAAAACTCGATTGAGTTCTGTCTGCTAAGTAAATAGCGGATCTATTAGTTGTTGTTTTTGCCTTATATATCGTTAGAATATATTTAATGAACTAGATATAACGCTAATAATGTGACAGCAAAGCCTGAGCCATGATTTTCTTAGTATGAAACTAAATGCGCGTATTTCTGTTTTATATAGCTCGAATAAAATTATAATGAATTACATATTTACATTATTTTTACATTTCAAGTGCTCGAAAATTTTACCTTATGTCATGCGATGCACATGAAGTCTTTTCTAAAGAAACACTATAATTTATATTATTCCTGTATAAGGTACTTACTGTAGAAAAAAAAATATTAAAATTTTTATAAATTCCAAAGTATGTCAAGCACAGTTTGCAATACCTACTTATACAATTTAATTTCGTAGACAAGAATCCTTTGTTTTATAACAAACATATAAATTACAAAATGTATTTCTTGGTTCTTCGAAATATGTTTCATTTACTCCGGTATCCTTTTATCTTAACCACAATTTAATAAAAGTATCGTGTATCAAAATGCTGTCATTAAAACACGTTGCTTATATAATCTTAGGTATAAATTGATAAACCTCAATAAAGATTATCCTAAAATAATTTAATTTTGTTATATTTAAATTAAAAATCAAAATATTTATATATTTTTAGTTTCACATAGACAAAAAGATTCCATTCCTATTATTCAAACTTTATATGCAAATTCTTATGACAAGTTTCCAACAAATGTTATCAAAAATAACAAAAGAATTATTTCTTAATTTTATATTCCAGTTATCTAAAAACTAACAATACGACAACAATAGTAATGTGTGATTTTCAATTTGTGGATTTTTCTTTATTTTTAAAAATTTATGTTACGAGTACATTTCATTTTCTGTATACACAAACAAAACACAAACATTATGTTCATGTTGTTTTGTTTTGTGCAGTACTGAATAATGCTATTGAGTAATGCAACAACAAAAACTCTGATTAATATTATGAAATTTAATATGCAAGTCCAAAGAGCATTAATACAATAATTTGAGTGCCAAGATAATTCTGGACTGTCCATACTTACTCGTACTACACACTACTACTGAGCTAACTGTTGGAATGCACTTATGTCTCTTATGTGCATCCAATCAGCCAAACATAGCACTCAAACGTATCTTCCAAGCAAACAACCGCAAACAGACACAAAATAAAAAACACAAGTAACAAATTTTGTGTTACATTTGATATTTTCAGAAAGACTAAAACATAAAGAAAAAACAAAAGAGAACACATAAAATAAATGCAAAGCAAAACGCCTACTTCACTTCAACAAATAATTTAAAATGTCTCTATAACTTCCTTCTTCTCGCGTAGCATGATATGCCGCTTTGCTGACAATGGTTTTGTTAGTAAATCGGCTAACATATCTACTCAACAACAATACACGCGCATGCTACGAATTTTCGTTGCACGTAATCTTTAAAAAAAATGATATCGCGTATCCACATGTTTTGTTCGATGCGACAATTTTTCCTCTTCAATGAGATAGTTCAACACCCGTGACCAATCCTTTTGACGTAGGAAAATTTTCTTAGATCATCCTGAATTGTCAAAATATATTTGTTGGAAAGATATGATGTTGAAAGAGGACCCACTATGTCTAAGAATATTTTTTCGAATGGTTGAAATGAAGTAGATGTGATTTGCATCGGAACCTTGTTTAATTTACCACATTTATTTTTTTGACACAACTCGCATGACTGAATATGTTTTTTAATTCGAGAATAAAAGTTTATTATAATTTTGTAATATTGTTTCGAGGATAAAGGATTCGAATGAAAATCTTGAATAA
Source organism: Nephrotoma appendiculata (assembly GCA_947310385.1). Taxonomy (NCBI): domain Eukaryota; kingdom Metazoa; phylum Arthropoda; class Insecta; order Diptera; family Tipulidae; genus Nephrotoma; species Nephrotoma appendiculata. The sequence goes on along the minus strand of OX371224.1, from coordinate 138,404,870 downwards.
TTTTATTGATTTCTTTTTCATCGGTTAATTGAATTATTTTAGAAATTGACGAATTTACGTTGCGTTCCACGATTCGCTTAAGAGGTATATCATTATCCATAATCATTTCCATATCATTTTGAGATCGTGTAACTACATGAAGTGTTTCTAGCGGCTCGTCAATTCCAATTTCTATTCGGCTAAGGGGCATCCGCGTTTAGGTTAGTATTGCCTGGTTAATGAACAACTGTGTACTCGAAATCTTTGAGTCTAATTCGCTACCTCATTAATCGAGACGATGGATTTTTCAAGCTACAGAGCCAAACTAAAGGTTTGTGGTCTGTAACAATAATGAAATGACGACCATATACATATAGGGACGAAAATGTTCAACTGCCCATACCATCGCCAAAAGTTCTTTCTCGATAGTCGGATAATTTATTTCGGCCTTGTTAAGTACACGACTTGCATATGCAATTGGCAAATCGAATTTATTTTTAGTTTGTGATAGGACTGCGTCAATCGCCTTATCGCTTGCATCAGTTGTGATTAAGAATTGTTGGGAAAAATCGGGTTATTGCAGAACTGCGGATGATTGATTCAAAACGCATCCTAAATAAATGATTGGCCGTTTTTTATAATTTAGTTAAAGGTTTTGCTATTTCTAAATATTTACTTATAAAACAGCGGTAATAGATAACCCTAGAAATAATTTAATTTGTTTTTGATTTGATGATTTAGGATAACCTTGAATTGCTGTAATTTTCATTGGGTCTGGATTAATACCGTCTCCAGTTACTACATGCCCAAGATAAACAATTTCCTTCGATAACAACTGGCATTTTTGTAAATTCACCTATAAATTGTTGGTGCGAAAGCAATCAAAAACCGATTCTAATTTAGCATTGTGATCTCTAAGATTATGCCCCGTAACAATCACATCATCAAGATACACCAAACACTTAATTCCATTTAACCCACTAAGTATATGATTAATCATTCGTTGGAACGTCGACGGCACACCTGTTAATCCAAAAGGCATTCGTTTGAAATGAAAATGCCCCAACAAAGTACTAAAAGCAGTTTTCTCTTTATCGGAATCGTATCTGATGATATCCACTAGACAGATCTATGGTCGTAAAATATTTTGATTTCCCAAGGTGATCTAAAATATCTGAGATATTGGGTAATGGACAACTACTATTCGCCACTTTCTGTCTGTGTTTTTTGACTTTTTTGGCACCACGATAAGAGGAAAATTCCATGGGCGTCGGCTCGGCTCTATCTTCGTCCAGCATTTGGGATATCTGTTTATCTATTTCCAACTTCGTTGATTCGGGTAATCGATACTGTTTGATATATATAGGATGAGAGTGTGTTTCAATTCGAATTTTATGAATGATGAATTATGTCCGTTGCTGTAAGTTTGTCTCCCGGAAGACAAAATATGTCATTATATTGTCTGCAGATATTCAAAATGGAAATTTGTTCTTCTAGATTAAGATGATCTAAATTTATAGTTGATTTGATTATCTCTAGACGATTGTCTATGTTATTTGACCAAGAATTTAAATGTAAGACTTCGTACTCATCTAAATTGATTAATGACAATTTTAAATTTTCTAGATCAACGTCCTAATCGTTTGTATTAACTAGACTTATTGTCATTGAATTATTTTCGGATTTTTATTATTTCGCTCGATGGGCAAACATAATCTTTATCTGGAATATTTAAATACGAAGTAAATAATTTTTCTGAACGAGCAGGAATGGAAACGAAAGAATTTGTATTTAATTTCAACACAATAGATGTATCATTGAGAGGAGTTTCAAAATTGTAATTCGAATAATCGATTTTGCACTTGTGTTTCGGCAGGAAATCTTTTCCGATTATACCAGCGCATAGAATAGGAAATGAATTTGGACCAATTTGAAATGAATGTTGTATTATAACTGAATTTGGTAGTTTAATATTAGTGTCGCGACTGGCTATTGTTTGAATTGTTTCAGTAGAAATACCTTTTTCATAACAATTTTTATCAGCAAGCAAAGAGTTTCATCATGTACAAAATTTTTTTTAAGTATGCTAATATCTGCCCCAGTGTCAACCAAAAAGAAATACGACTTTGGTTTCATTATGTCTACTTCTAGTTCAATATATTTTCTATCATGATTTTCCGAAGTGAAATGAATTGAATAAAGATTTGGATTGATAGAATACGAACGTATGTGAAGTTATCCCAGGATTCTATCCCAGAAAATAATTTTTTTTAATCAGGCAACACTAACATATCAATAACCAATTTGCTCTTGTGTGAAGTTATCCCAGCTACTGTGGTCCTATTCTGGCTTTCCCTGGGAATAGGGAATTGGAAAAATTATTTTCATAGCATTTTTGTCTAAATTGTATTTTTCTGGCCTACTGCGGGAACATGATTGGTGTTAATATTTTCGAAACAAAGTTAAATGGGAAAATATTTTTCCCTACAAAAATTTTGTGGAACAAAAGTTTCCCAAATCACTTTGTTTTGAAAATTTTTGCACTAAACTTATTTTTGCAGTAGGCCAGAAAAGTATAATTTTAACAAAAATGCTATGAAAATATTTTTCCCAATTCCCTATTTCGAGGGAAAGCCAGAATAGGGCCACTGGTGTATACATTTAAAAATCATGTTGCCCTGATCCGAGACATTTTTAGTTTTGGCGAAATAGTTTTTAATTTATCGAGCGGGACGAAAAATTATATAAAAATCATTGAAATTCCCAGCCCAGAGTTGATTTTCGGGAACTTGCCACTAAACGATTTTTTTCTAATTTTGCTGAAAGTTAGCTACTGGTGTAAACATTTAAAAATCATGTTGCCCTGATCCGAGACATTTTTAGTTTTGGCGAAATAGTTTTTAATTTATCGAGCGGGACGAAAAATTATATAAAAATCAATGAAATTCCCAGCCCAGAGTTGATTTTCGGGAACTTGCCACTAAACGATTTTTTTCTAATTTAGCTGAAATTTAGCCACTGGTGAATACATTTCAAAATCATGTTGTCCTGATCCGAGACATTTTTAGTTTTGGCGAAATAATTTTTAATTTATCGAGCGGGACGAAAAATTATATAAAAATCAATGAAATTCCCAGCCCAGAGTTGATTTTCGGGAACTTGCCACTAAACGACTTTTTCCTAATTTTGCTGAAAGTTAGCTACTGGTGTAAACATTTAAAAATCATGTTGCCCTGATCCGAGACATTTTTAGTTTTGGCGAAATAGTTTTTAATTTATCGAGCGGGACGAAAAATTATATAAAAATCATTGAAATTCCCAGCCCAGAGTTGATTTTCGGGAACTTGCCACTAAACGATTTTTTTCTAATTTTACTGAAGTTTAGCTACTGGTGTATGTATACATTTCAAAATCATATTGTCCTGATCCGAGACATTTTTAGTTTTGGCGAAATAATTTTTAATTTATCGAGCGGGACGAAAAATAATATAAAAATCAATGAAATTCCCAGCCCAGAGTTGATTTTCGGGAACTTGCCACTAAACGACTTTTTTCTAATTTTGCTGAAAGTTAGCCACTGGTAAATACATTTCAAAATCATGTTGTCCTAAAATAAAAATCATTGAATAAAATAATGATAAAAATCATTGAAATTCCCAGCCCAGAGTTGATTTTTTGGCGAAATAGTTTTTAATTTATCGAGCGGGACGAAAAATTATATAAAAATCAATGAAATTCCCAGCCCAGAGTTGATTTTCGGGAACTTGCCACTAAACGATTTTTTTCTAATTTAGCTGAAATTTAGCCACTGGTGAATACATTTCAAAATCATGTTGTCCTGATCCGAGACATTTTTAGTTTTGGCGAAATAATTTTTAATTTATCGAGCGGGACGAAAAATTATATAAAAATCAATGAAATTCCCAGCCCAGAGTTGATTTTCGGGAACTTGCCACTAAACGACTTTTTTCTAATTTTGCTGAAAGTTAGCTACTGGTGTAAACATTTAAAAATCATGTTGCCCTGATCCGAGACATTTTTAGTTTTGGCGAAATAGTTTTTAATTTATCGAGCGGGACGAAAAATTATATAAAAATCATTGAAATTCCCAGCCCAGAGTTGATTTTTTGGCGAAATAGTTTTTAATTTATCGAGCGAGACGAAAAATTATATAAAAATCAATGAAATTCCCAGCCCAGAGTTGATTTTCGGGAACTTGCCACTAAACGATTTTTTTCTAATTTTACTGAAGTTTAGCTACTGGTGTATGTATACATTTCAAAATCATATTGTCCTGATCCGAGACATTTTTAGTTTTGGCGAAATAGTTTTTAATTTATCGAGCGAGACGAAAAATTATATAAAAATCAATGAAATTCCCAGCCCAGAGTTGATTTTCGGGAACTTGCCACTAAACGACTTTTTTCTAATTTTGCTGAAAGTTAGCTACTGGTGTAAACATTTAAAAATCATGTTGCCCTGATCCGAGACATTTTTAGTTTTGGCGAAATAGTTTTTAATTTATCGAGCGGGACGAAAAATTATATAAAAATCATTGAAATTCCCAGCCCAGAGTTGATTTTTTGGCGAAATAGTTTTTAATTTATCGAGCGAGACGAAAAATTATATAAAAATCAATGAAATTCCCAGCCCAGAGTTGATTTTCGGGAACTTGCCACTAAACGATTTTTTTCTAATTTTACTGAAGTTTAGCTACTGGTGTATGTATACATTTCAAAATCATATTGTCCTGATCCGAGACATTTTTAGTTTTGGCGAAATAGTTTTTAATTTATCGAGCGAGACGAAAAATTATATAAAAATCAATGAAATTCCCAGCCCAGAGTTGATTTTCGGGAACTTGCCACTAAACGATTTTTTTCTAATTTTACTGAAGTTTAGCTACTGGTGTATGTATACATTTCAAAATCATATTGTCCTGATCCGAGACATTTTTAGTTTTGGCGAAATAGTTTTTAATTTATCGAGCGAGACGAAAAATTATATAAAAATCAATGAAATTCCCAGCCCAGAGTTGATTTTCGGGAACTTGCCACGGAACGTTTTTTTTCAAATTTTGCTGAAATTTAGCTAGTGGTGTATAGATTTCAAAATTATGTTGCCCTGATCCGAGACATTTTTAGTTTTGGCGAAATCATTTTTAATTTATCGAGCGGGACGAAAAATTATATAAAAATCAATGAAATTCTCAGCCGAGAGCTCATTTTCGGGAACTTGCCACGGAACAATTTTTTTCTTACATTGCCTGAATATTACCATTATTTTATGCAACTTAAAATTTTACAGTTTTTTTATACGTTACATTTAAATTTTTTCTATTATATTAAAAACAAATCGAATTTAATAAACTTGATAATTTTTCGTTTTTTCATTAAAATTGATAACATTTCTGGGCTGGGCTAACTTCACACAAGAGCAAATTGGTTATTGATATGTTAGTGTTGCATGATTAAAAAAAATTATTTTCTGGGATAGAATCCTGGGATAACTTCACATACGTAGAATACGACTCGCTATTAAATTTACACGAATTTAAATTTAAATTTTTGTGTTTATTATTATATTTTTCGAGTTTAATAAATAACTTTTTATTGAATTAATTATTAATTTTACTAATCATAATTTTTTCACTAGGATTACCAATTTTGATTTCGTTTGCAAATTACTTGTAATCAAATTAGTCACAACAGTTGTACACACTTTGGTACGATATAGCACTTTTTAGTAGCACTCACATAATGTTTTACGTTTCTATAGCTATATACATTTTAATAATTTTGCACAATTTATTTTGAAAGACTTATAGATTTACACTATTTTTCATTATGCGTTATAATATAATAAAATTAAATTTTATTTTAAGCCACGGTTTGCGCATTTAATTAAACCGATTTAGTTTTAGGTTTTGCTCGTGGTGTGTTGAGAAAATCCCTCCGCCGCCACCAATATTTTTGTTATGAATTTTGAAAAATTCTGGAATTTGTTTGTAATTTTAAACACGAGAATAAACTTAGTTTTTATTAAATTTTATTTATTTAATAATATTTGATAATTTTAATTTTCTAGTAATATCTCGACTGCCTTTGGTCATCTTCTGGTTTTTATAGACTTTTTGGTATTTTGTATATAAGATACAATTAAAACATTCATCGGAACGTTTGAAACTTTCGCATCACTAAGGCCAAACTCTGCAGCAATTTTTTGAATGTATTTTGATTGACACAAATAATAAATGTTTTTCGCGTCCTTGATGATTTCTATTCCGAGATAAAATTTAATTCCACCCAGATCTTGCAATTCAAATTTCGATGCGACGATTTTCTTTATTTCGTTAGCTGTTTTTATTGATTTCGGTGCCACAAACATATAGTCAACATAAATCAGAAGAAATGACCACATTCGCCGTTTTTCTTTCGTGAGTACATAAGCTTCGATCCGCCTAGCGTCATTCCATCCTTTCGTTGCAAATCGCTTTTCTGGCCTTTGGTAATTCGCACAATTGCCATGTTTCATTTTTCTTTAATAAATCTATTTCATCTTTCATTGCGCGAACAACTTTATAAACCATATCGATTTCCTCGATCAGCCGTCGTGGTGGCACTCCTTTTTTACGCTGTGAAATGCAATGTAATCCTTCAGCGAAAGATTCGAATTCAATATTGGACACTGCATCACCACTGTTATTGCGTACCCCCGGATTATTTTCTGTTGTCATATATGACTACTCATATTTGGATTGATTTCAGTTTACCTATCCATATCGATGCCGATTGTACTTGATTCGACATTCGCATCACTTGATGATAAATCAACACTAATTTCACTCGTAGATTTTTCCGTTAAACGTACGTCATGACTTATAACTAATTTATTTTTAACTGGATCTAAGTATCTGAAACAAAACATTTAGCACGAAAAATTGCAAAATGTTTAATACCTGTTTCAGCTGATTCCTCGCCTCATATGGCGTCTTTGTGATCGCCCTGCATGGCAAACGGTTTTGAACTTAATTTACCTTATTCACCGCTTCTGCCCAAAATGTTTTCTGTAAATTTATGTCCAACAGCGTACGATTTTTTCTCTCGGCAACACCATTGTGTTGTGGTGTGTATGGTGTTGCGTACTGAATTTGAATTCCTTCATGTTTCAAAAAATAGACGATGTTCTTTCCGGTGTACTCTCCTCCTCGATCCGACCGTTTAACTTTTGGTTTCATAGAAAATTTATTTTTTACCAATGCTACGTACTCTTTAATTTTCTCGTCGACTTCTGATTTATTTTTTAGCAAATAAATCACCGTATAGCGCGAAAAATCATCTATGAATACACATAAGTCAGTGTGTATAAGATGAAGTGTTGTAGATTTTTTCAATGATTGCTTCGGAAACGACAAACGTGTTGTTTTTCCTTTGAAAAACACTTCGCATTTAACTTTGATGCCGCAATCGACAACTTTCATGCCATCACCTTATCCTTTCGAATACACCGCATTTACACTTTGTTCGGCTGACACAATTTTAACAAATTCGATAGCGTGTCTGCAACTCTCAGTTGTTTGTCTCCGAATTTAATTTCAAACATTTCAGAATTCGGAATGAAATTCACTGCATAACCCTTTTCTATCAACTTTTTCACCGACAGCAAATTTCCTTGTATATTCGGCACGTACAAAACATCTGTTAACGTCGCCACAGTCGATACACCATTTGCATTGACCATTTCGATGCGACACACGCCTTTTCCCTTGACATCTATGCTTTCACCGCTTGCGACGTACAAACTCTTGCATTTCGCTTGCAAGAAACTTTCATTTTCTTCAACTTCATTTATCTTGTCACTGGTCGATATACTTTCCTTTATTGTTTGTTTTCCTTTCTACGATTTATATTTACCGCTGTCACTTTTTACATGACCAGATCGTTTGCAAAAAAATCACTTAATTTTATCTTTAAATTTCGCCGTAGTTTTTATTGCCGAATCTGTATTTACGTTGCCCTCCACCTCTTTTCGACGTTGATACTCAGTAATTAATTTCGATTGAACCAGTGAAAATGTGACATCTGCCTCTGACCGTGCCTCGAGTGCAACAACTAAATTATCGTAACTACGTGGTAAACTGCTTACGATAACACCATGGCATGTATTTGACAATTGCTTTTCGCCCTAATCACTTAATTTTTTGGAACAAAATTCATGAGTTCATTCAAATGCTCTTCGACGTTTCCACCTTCACTCATTTTTAAACCACAAATACATCAAATTATGCTCATTTTAATTGTCATTGAGTCTTTCTCATGAAATGTTTTTAATTCTGTCAATGTCTCTTTCGCCGTGGTTTTATTTCGATTGTCGACAAACCAATCCACGCACGAGCCTGACCATCACGAATTTGCCAAATTTTAATTGCTTCCGCATTGGCATTATCTTCCGTTGGTTCTGGTTTTGTTTCATTTAAAATACGTCCACAATTTTTCTTTCATAAGCAATATTTCTATTTTGTACTTCCACATAAAATAATTTCATTGTTCAATTTTGTTATGGACGCTTTATTTGAGTTCGTGATTTTAACTATCAAAACTTTATGTTGCTTGTTCAATAACTGGGCCCAAAACCTGTTGGAATGCACTTATTTTTCTTATGTGCATCCAATCATCCAAACAGAGTACCCAAACATAGAACCAAGCATAACAAATTTTGTCTTACAAGAGACCATATACATTTGATATTTTCACAAAGACTAAAACATAAAGAAAAAAACAACAGAGAACACGCCTACTTCATTTCTACAAATAATTTAAAATGTCTATAACTTATTTCAACACTTACTACTGGACTTACCGCGATAGTGGTCCGACACATATAAAATACCAACGCATTTCAACAAACCTCTATATTTTAAGCTGAAAATGATAGATTGTTCCAATGCAACAACAAAACCTATTTGAAATTATGAGAAAATGAGAAACATTGGTTTATCGATGTGTTCGTCTACCTACACGATATATTAAATTTAAAATTTAAATATTTGCATAGTTTGCCATGACTCAAAATGTACGAAAACTTAAAAAAAAAAATGACAATATCAATTCTTGTTGAATTATCAAAACTTTTATGCCGATTACTAGATCATTTAAGAATAAATTTTTAATGAATTTAACACAAATCTTATTAATTTTACCTTTTATAGCCTAGACACTGTCTATTGATTAGGTAAACCGGTTAAGCAAAATTTGGTCAAAAATAAATTTCTATTCAGTTTGACACACTATGAAAAATTTAAAAATTTTCTTACATATTCCAATCTTTCTTTAGAGTACTTGATTGAATTTTGGTAAACGAGTTTAACTAATCCGTAGTCTGTCCAGGCCAGGCTATTCGACCGATTCTCGGACATCTTTTTATCATTTTATGTTATTTTAAGTAATAAAATCGTGATTTCAATTAAGTCGGTTTATCGAATTTTTTGTGGAAAAAAAATGTGTTTTGAATTTTTATTTTGAAAGAAATTTAAACAATCAAAATGTCAAATTATTTAAATTGAATTTTGTTAATCCAAGAAGAGAAAGATGAAGGTTACAATACTATTTCTATAAACAAGGATCAAATGTTAATATAAATTAATTTTTATAGGCAAAGTCACACTCTTGAATTGAGGCATCTTAGAGATATGAGTAACCTTTATTTGGATGACATCCAAGCAATTTCACTTCTGTTGAAAATCAAACCAATTTTTTGCTAGGTGACTCTGGTTTTCCACTTGAACCTTGACTTCTAACGCCTTATTCAAACACGGAAAGGGAACGAACAGTTTTCGTTACAATGAAAAATTTATTGAGGGTCGAAACATAATCAAGAAATGTTTTGGGGTTTTGAAATCTCGTTTTCGCTTTTTTCTTAGGCACAGAACGCTTCACTACTATCGTAAAATTATCTATGCAGTTTGTACATTACTTAATTTACATTTATTGAATAGAAGCAATGACGATGAAGGTGATGATTCAGATAGTGATACTGAAATTGATGACCGCGAAACTCAAATTATTAAATCAAATGTTGATCCTTTAAATAACACAGAATCAGAAAATGCTTCTTGATACTTATTAGGAAGCAGAGTTTAAGATTTGTACACGAAAAGATGATGAAAACGCACGTCATTTCTTATATACTGACATTCCCCACCATTACGTTTACGTACGCAGTAAATGGCAACTTCGTCAAGGAGGTGGAGAAAAGGTTGTTACAGGGATGTATACAGGAGCGTTTCTTCCTGCGGCTGCTTTTGTTACATATTCGAGGTTCCACCAGCTTTGAATTTGTACGAACATTCAATGGTTTTATTTACAAAGCCTTCAAAGAAGCTACAACTGCACGGGCTCTGGTAAACGATGAGAGACTTTCGCTAATATTTGTTACTTTTGTCAACCTTCAAAACCTCTTCATTTCTGGATGAAGTATGCAAATGACATGATTCTTGATTACAGCCGACACCATGCGTTTCGTAAACCAACTGCTGCAGTGGATGCTGAAAATGTCTCTAGCCAAAGTTGAGATTTGAATATTAGGGCGCGTAAGTGATCATGTGATCCCGAGCGCGCGCTTCCTGCTTGAGATTTGAATATTTGGTTTGGGCGCGTACATGGTCATGTGTTCTCGAGCGCGCGCTTCCCGTTTGACATATGAATATTTGACTTGGCACGTAAGTCATACTGTGGGCATTTGAGCACGTGCTTGCCGTTTAAGATTTAAAAATTAACCGCGTATATGAATTTACTTTATTTTTGATAAAAGTGCATCATATTTACATCTTAAAAATCTTCTTAATCATTTCTTAACCAAAAGTTCAATAAAGTTTATTCACGTGACTGATTATTCAGTCACAGATCAGGTAATTAATACTATCGGCTTATAGCATGTAAGGCTTCTTCTATCCCGGTCGATCTTTCTTTCGATCGTTTTCTGAAAAACACCTTCAAACACAATTGCTCCCCTAGCACTTACTGCCCTTTCCTCGATTGGCTTTAACCTTTAGCCGCTTTCTGATTTCTGTGAAAAAATTGTTAATACCTCGAGCCTTTTCGGATTGAATATAGTGCTACAAACATGGTTCTCGTTTAACAATAATTTCGTTCTAACCGAAACACTTTACTGTTTTGGTTGAAAAGTCGTAAACGCAGTAAAGTTGCAGCCCAGCAGGAAAGTCAAGCATTTATCAGCAAATGAGACTAATTTTCGTTTGTAACATATCTGAGATGAATCGTTTATGAAATATCTGAAGTAAATCATATATTAGAAGTCGTGGACGAATCTTATGTGACATGTCTGAGTTGAACTGTGCGTGATATATCTAAGTTGAATTTATGTCAAATCTGAAATAAATTGATATATGTATGGACATTTTTTTTAAATGCGGGCTAAAATTACAAATTTATTTATCACAAAATAATATAGAATAGTTAAACGGCCCATAATAATCTTCTTCATTGACACATGGCCATCCAAATGGCTGCACTTTGCATTTTTGTTGAATATAATGAGAATACCAGGAGACCTTTATAAAAATTATTGCAAATGGCTCCAAAACTCAATAATCAAAGTGATTGATTAAGAAAGTCCGCGACCCGTTGCCTGCGATAAAGCAAATTAGCAGCTAAATATGCAATTTATTGGATGGAAATTACCTCCAAACTTAAACTTGAATTGTTGCCAACCTGGACTAAAATAGGTAATTTATACAACGACCATATTGATATTAGTAATGTCAGATGGAAATTATCTCGAGTCTTGCATACAGTTGTGTAGTATGGCCGAGTTCTTCGGGATTAAGCATACCTCTCGAATATAAATGAAATGAGTAAAATCTGATTTTCTAACATAATTTTATGATCTAAATCGCTATTACTGGCTGCTAACTGTAACAGAACAGACAATTTCTTAAGCGATTATTATGATATTTGTTAAGATAGCGAAAATTGATTATAAACGAGATTTAGATAGAGATTATTAGATAAAATTCTGCAACATAGCCAACTAGAGCTAAACCTGGCCTTGCCAAATCGGTCATTTATTTATTTCATTGCGTGACAATTATATTCTGATACAAATGAAAACGCTAAATTATAAAATTCGTGGTGAGGGTATTCAACAAGCCGTGTGAATTTTCAATAAAAATGAACGGTAATTTCTGATTGCCGCTCAAACCATGACCGAAACTGTATTGTGGAATCATAAAATGAGTGTTTTGCCATCCAGGATGTTCACTCTGGGTGATGACCGGGAGTATGGACCGGGAGTAATAACCGGGGCGTAATGACGGGAGGATAATAAACGAAAGGTAAATATTTCGACTGTTTATTGAATTATTTAAGTACCGTAATTTTCTCATTTTTTATTAATTTTCACATCGAACGTGTACTTTTCTAATTCACATCGAATGTGTCCTTTTCTAAATCTAATTAAATATAATTTGAATATTTACATCTTCATTTTATTTTTGAGCGGGACTGAAAATTGTTGCAGAAGTAGAGGTTTCTGATTGTTGATTGGTCAACCGGAAACTTGAAAAACGACCTGGACGCCATATTATAATTTATTCGAAATCAACCACATCTGCATATTTAGTGCTTTAAAAACAGTTTTAATTTTCCATATTAGATATACGATTAAATTTTATTTTATTATTCAGCTTCCAGAGAAAATCATTTTAGGATCCAATTTTCATCCACCATACCCAATTTCATCATGGCTGGTTAAGACTACTATTGCCCCAGTTGGCCGTAGTGCAAAAATTTGACACTCAAAAGTCTCCCATTACCAAAAATGTATACAAATCGTTTGAGACAGAGAAAATGGGAACATCACTCAACATGGTGTGATATGTTGCAACATGGTAAAATAAGAAATAAAAATGTAGGTTCTAACCTTGAAATCGGAACTCTTATAAAAGATGTGGCCCACGTTGTGGTCTAGTCTAGAAAGAGCACCATCAAGAAATTTTTATTCTGTTTAAAAGCGAGCATTGAAGTCATTTGCGTACCAGCTAAAAAAGTGAAATAATAAAAATAGCTACGACCGTGAAATGGCCCTAAAATGGATCTTCTCACGTTTTTTATAATCCAGTGAAATGTTCGGATTGTTCTAGCAAACACAGAATTTTTGCACTTGAAAATAGCAATAATTTGCGCGAAAGTACACGACCATAGGTCAACCGCACTTTTAACCATTAAAGCTGGCGACGTAGTTTGCCAAGACGCTTGTTTTTAACGGGATCGCGAGATTCATTTTTAGGACTCTCGCCGTCCAATTTCAAGAGATCAGTCCCCAAACCCAATGTACAATCGGACAAAAAACTGTCGATACCGCCGGCCGATATCATCAAGCCGTAAGTCGGTTTCGTCGACTAACCCCATTTTCCGTCGAACAGAAATCAGTAAACTTAAGTCATATGTTAAAAGATTTGGGAAAGCGTGGAATTGTCTCTTGATACATAAGGTGACATAACAAAAAAATAATAAAAGAAATTAATTAATTAAAACAGAAAAAATTAATTAACGCAAAAAATCAATTAACAAAAAATTAAACGAAAACAAATTTTAAAGTTGAAATTCAAAAGTTTCAACGTAGCTGCAAAAAAAATTTAAAAATTGCATGAGTGATTCGGTAGATTGGAGTGCAGTTAAAACAAAGCAGCAGCAAAATTTCATTTAATTCATTAATTTTGAATAAAGTGTGTCCATACGAGCATGTCAAAACATCAATCGCCAATTATAGAAAACACTACATACTCTGGTACACTATTCTGGCTTTCTCTGGCGAATAAGGAACTGAAAAAAATATTTTCATATTATTTTTGTCTAATTTGTATTTGGCCTACTGATGGAAAAGTTTCGTGTAAATATTATTTTCAAACAAAATTAAATGGGTCAAAGTTTGTTTCCTACTCCCAGGGAAAGCCAGAATAGTGCTACTGGACGACGTTTTGAATAAATTTTGGTACACTACACATTCTGGCCCTCTCTGGGAATAGCGTAAAATATTTCCACATTTAACATTGTTTCGAAATTATTTACGTTAAACTTATCCATAAGTAGGCCAGAAAAATACAATTTGGATAAAAATGCTATGAATTTTTTTCCCCAATTCCCAGGTTTCCCAGAATAGTGCCACAGTTTTCCTATAATTGGCGACTGATGTTTATTATACTCGTATGATCAAATTTCGAATTATCGATACATAAGTAATCAATTTCTTCCAAAATTTAGCAAAGGCAACATCCTTAGCTGTTTTTTCGCCGGAAATAATACAAAGAAAGAAATTGCTTCAATTCTTAGAATATTTAGGACAATTGTGAATGGTTAGTTAATTTTGAATAAAGTGGCGTTTAAATTAGATCAAAACGACGTTTTGTTTTCCTATAATCGACGATTGAAGTTTTAATATACTCGTACACAATTTGTGTATATTTTGTGTCAGGTTGACAGCCTAAACACAAAAACCAAATTGTGCTTAATTCCGGTAAAAAAAATTCAATTTTCTGAAAAATTTATTATTTCATTATTTCGCCTGAAAAATACCTACGTTAAAATTACAAGTTTAAGTTAAAATTAAATTATTATTTAATTTATAAATAAAAGTTTTTGGGACAACTTTATTATCAATCCAAAATTAGACTAACCTAACTAATTACTAGTTTCTTTTTATAATCATTACTGAACAATCAACACAACTCATTGACCCGGTGTATTGCATATTTGTTGATATGCAAAATTCTACTTGTGTAGATTTTGATGACATGGGATATTGTGTTCACTTAACAACACCTCCCCCTTTAAAATTCCGCGTCTCGTAGATTGTACGTTTAGACGAATTGGTTGTATCCCAATAGGTACCGTTTGTTGATTGGTTACTTCGTCCTTTCGGAACAGGCACATTTTTTTGTGGTACCTTAATCTTACCATAAAGACTGCTGTTAATTTTTGAAGTTACCCGATGTTTCAAATATGTAAACCATACAGGTATTCTAGATTGAGTTTGACTCCCTGTTCTGCAATATTTAGCTGTAGTGCCGGTGGAAGTATTTAGGATGTTTTAATTTCTTTGTTGGTGAAGGTGCAACCTTTGACCCCGAATGTCTCGTTTTGATATTTAACCAAGTAACTCACCTCCAAGTGTTTAGTTGAGCTGGTGTAGGGTATAGTTCCTAGAAAATTATTTAATAAGATTGTATTGTGGTTTTTTGGATCAATTATTTCGTTTTCGGTAAAATTCTTGTTGGTGGCTAAGCTCACATATGCTAATTTCTCTTCTTATGTGGCATTTATCTACAATTCCTTATGTATTATGTTGGGTTATTATAATCTTGTTGTACTCCAAATGAATTTGTTTGTTGTTTTTGACTGACGACCTTATTTTTGTATGGCGAAAATCTTCCTTACTGTGTTGGGTTGAATTCTCATTATCATTGTTGGTTCTGCATACTCGATGGCTTCAATTTCAATTTCAGTTATTATCCGTGCGACTTCTTCTTTGCCCTATAAGTTAGTATTAATTTGTCCACTCTTCGTCAGTTGTACTGCTCTTATAATTTCTTTAATTTTCTTTCAGTAACAACCTCATTTGTATACTGTCATCCAAGAGTAGTAGGATTTTATTATGTTGATTATCATTATTTATATTTTCGATAATCCTGTCTCGATTTTTGAGAATTTCGTCCCAATCCGCTGCATTTGGTGAAGCAGCAATCCACTTCCAAGCGGAACCAATCCGGTTGATTTATCGCCTCATTCTTGAAGATTGACCCTCAGTCCTCCCAGTAATTTTTATATTTCATTGATTTGATGTGTTAACTGATATTTAAAGATGATTGTTGAGTCAAGTTATTTTAATTTCACCTTTACTCTAAAGTAAAGTAAGCGTAAGTCCCATTTCCTTCCGATTTTATGATGTGATTTTTGAAAATGTGCAGTGGAACTTCGCAACATTGGTTTACCTGAGTACCATCCTCTGGCGTTGGTCTCATTTGGACAATCATTTACTATGCTGTGGTTTGAAGCATCTGTACTTATCAGGAATAGTCTTTCGAAGTCTGTAAATATCAGTAACTTTGTTGATGATAACAGATTATTCAGCTGTTGGAAGGCTTCCGTGTCGTTGTCGTTCAGCTTTATCCTCATTTTCTTTAATTGATTGGCTCTGATTTGCGCGTTTTCTCCGTTTCTTAGATTTATTTATTGGTTCTGCGATCTTATCAAAATCTCTAATGAAACCTCTTTAGTAAGATGTTAGACCATGGAATCCTTTCACCTCCTTAAAATTGCAAGGTGGTCTTAGTTTTTTACTACTAACACATTTTTTGGATAAAAAAAATTATTTTTTGGCTTTTTTAATCCCTGAGCTTGTTATTACATAGCCCAAGAATTCGGTTTCTTACTTTAAAAACTCTGTTTTGTCTAGATTAACGCAAAGATTGGCTTGTCATTATTTGTTGAATATTTTAACGACACTTTTTGTTCTTGATCCTTTGTAATAACGGCCTACTTATGGTATGAAATCTATCACAGCACTGTGTGCTAATATTGCTTTCTCGTTTGTTATAAGTCGCTACTATGTTCTCACGGGTAAATTGATTCTGGGTATATTAGTAAATCCATAATTGGTTTCTATGGTCTCATGGGTTATAGTAACTTTCTTAAACTTGAACTAATTAACTTTCAATTTTTTACACTTTTACTGACGGTTCCTGTTTCGGCGCCAGTTAGGATTGAATTATTATTTAACTTATAAAAAGAAATGTTTTTGGACAAAGTTCACTTTATTATCAATCCAAACTCAGACTTTCTTAACTAATTACTATTTTCTTTTTATATGTCATTTAGAAACATTGACTAAAAAAAATACGTTTAAAATATCGTATATAAGTCATTAACCCGGCTAGATTGTGATGACATGTGTTGAATTAACTTATATTTGTATTTCTTTGAAATGTAATTTGTTAACTAGTTCTGCATTTTGCGGTTTAACCACATTTTAATAAAAGCATCGTGTACGATGGTCGTATTTATAAAACGAAAAACCTCAATAAAAATTATATTTTATTTTTCTAATCTTGCTTTGTTAAAACTAGAAATCAAAAATTTTAACATGTTTGGTCTCATATATCCAAAGAGATTTCATTCCTATTATTTAAACCGCATACACAGATTCAAAATATATTATGAATAGCTTATGACAAGTTTCAAACAAATATGTTAATAAAAACAACAAAAGAATTATTTATTAATTTTATATTCCAGTTATCTAAAAACTAACAATACCAACAACAATGGCTGCATGAGATTTTCAATTTCTGGAATTTAATTTTTGCAATTTTATATTAAATTTCATTTTCTATATGCACAGACAAAACAAATATCAGAAATATTATTTATGTTATATTTTGTTTTGTTAAGTACTGTATATAAATCTGCACAATGTAAATAAAAGGCTCTGATTTATTACGAATTTTACCAGGCAGAAAGGACTTCATTATTATTTTAAGTGACAAGATAATCTAAATGTGCATATCATTATAAAAATTGCATTAGCATACATGTTCAAAACCAATAAAAACTAGATTTTAATGGAATTAAAAAATCAACTAAATTAACTTTGATGTAACTCGAAAAGTTTTCAAAAAATTAAAATATTTTTGGAATTTAATACAGCACACAGCGTTAATTTAACGTTTTTTTTCGTATAAATCAAAATCTCATAAAAGTTTTTGAGTTTGAATTTAAATAAATTAATTTTGTAGTATATTGGAGTAATGTTATTTAAATTTGACGGAAACACTATTAAATCGGTAATATACAAAAATCTGATTAGCTAGGCACTATTATGAGTTATGAAGTTAAAATATTTTTCAAAAATAAAATATGCTATGTAAAACATTTATCAATCAATGTTTTGATTAGCATTAAAAATTAGCATTAAAAATTAATTTTGTTTTATTTTTGCTTTTGTACAGCTACAGCTAAAAAATTTTATTTTATAGCACCATGGCATCTGAAAATTCAAGAATGCAATGCCGACGGAATTTCGTGTACATTCGCGTGCAAAAATTACACTCTTTCTATGAAAAAAACAAACTTTGTAAAGTACACTGAAACCCGTACTACTCGCCAAAGAAAAGTGACAAAAAATCCAGTGTGGGTGTGAACCCCGACTAGAAAGAGATAAAATCAAATTGCAAATTAGATGGAATTTCATCAGAAATTCGGGCTTATCCCATACATTTTTCCATACTAATTTCTTACACTTTTCTGTATGCAAATTTTCATAGTACTTTTAACGTTGTGGTTTTGTTTTGAAATTAATGAAATTTTTGTTTCATTTTTTGTAAAATTTATTTATTTTTAATTTATAATACCCTTTATAATTTTTTAATTTAAATTTAGGAAATACATTGATTTACATCGCTCACTCGGCATCCATCTTAAAAAAATAAAAACATTAAAATCGTCAGTATCAAAAGTATACGTCGTAAATTTGTACCTGATTTGTACCTGATGGTTGTCCTGATTTAAATTCAATTTTATTAGCTGGTCAGTCCAATGTTGTTGATCATCGCGATGGCTAAATTCGAGCATAATTAGAACACGCTTAAAATTAATAAAATTTTACTTTAATAGTTAAAAACATTTAAAGAAATAAACACAACATTTCGTAAATAAAACAAAAATAGGTTTAAAAAAAAACTCATAACTACGTACGCGTTCTTTCGTCGACATGTTACACGAAACTGTAGTTACAAAACAAATCTAATAAAACATCAAAAAAATTTGCAAATCAGGAAGGGAAAGACAATTATTTCTGTCCAAAATCGATATTTACGAGTATGTGTCTTTGGTGTTTTATAGTACGGAATTCCAATTGGAATTAGAACTGTTGAAAAATTGCCTACTGGGAAAACATCAAAAAAAAATTGCAAAAGAAGAAAAAGAAAGAAAATATTTTTTTTGTCCAAAATCAATATTTTTGTGTCTTTGATATTTTTTTGTCCAAAATTCCAGCAATTTAAAAAAACCGTGCGTGCCTAAAAAAAATTCGGCGACATCAAATTCATTTGACCATGACGCACCATAGTAGAACATTATACAACATTCTTAAACAAGATTCAACACCCACCTAATGCAACATCGCACAATATGTAATCAATTCTGGTACTAGAGCCTCGCCCCTCCCCCTTCCCCTCAACAATTTGTATCAGAATTATTCAAGCTAAATTTCTTTTCAAAAAATTGGGCCCTGATCCAACGGGGCACACAGGGAAATACACGGATTTTCCCAAAATCAGGACTCATTGCAATCCACTCCATTCATTAAAAAATCTCTATTACCGCGATTTTTATCGAAATTGTTCAAGCCGAAAATAAAAAAAAACGGGTCCCATCGTATGACCCACAAAACAAATTTTCCCGAAATATCCACTATTTAAATAAATTTTCCCCGAAATCATGATCCATCTCAATTGGTTTCTGGTACTAAAAAACGCCCTCTCACCAATTTTTAGAAAATCATGCTAGTCGAAAAAACAGCAAAAAAGGAAACTAAGCCCCATCGGATGACTCTCTCAATGGATTGTACCCCAAATTAGCAACCATCGTATTTGACTCGTAGCACATAACTGGGCTCGTACCAAATTTCATAAAAATCGTGCGAACCCAAAAAAATTAATAAACGAGATCCGGGGCCCACTGAATGATCCTCGCAATGGTTTTGCTCCATAATTTAAGTAAAAAAACTAAAAACAAATGTTTTGTCCTATCTGATACGCTTTATTGTTTGTGGTTTAACTTACTTACAAAAAAAAACGTGATTGAAAATATAACCAAAACTACAAAGCAGTTTCTATAATATTTACAGTAGATGGCAGTATTTATTTTATCATAAATATCGTGGTTGGATCGTCTTTCAGGATATTTCGGAAATTGGGAGAGCTACACAGCCCAATATGCAATGCCGACGGAATTTCGTGTACATTCGCTTGCAAAAGCGGCACTCTTTCTATGGATAGAATACTTTTCACGTTGTGATTTTATTTTGAAATTAATGAAATTTTTGTTTCATTTTTTGTAAATATTATTTATTTTTAATTTTTAATACCCTTTATAATTTTTTAAATTTATAGTTAATAAATCACGCCAATAAATCACTGGGCATCCATCTTAAAAAAATAAAAACATTAAAATCATCAGTATCAAAAGTTTACATCGCAAATTTGTACATGATGATTGAAATTCAATTTTATTATCTGTTTAGCCCAATGTTGTCGAACGACGGTGAAATTCGAGCATAATTAGAAAACTCTTAATTAATAAAATTTTACTTTAATACTTAAAAAACATTTTAAATAAACACAACATTACGAAAATAAAACAAAAAAAAGTTTCATAAATAAAAAAAAAACCGTAACTACGTACATGTTCATTCGTCGACATGTCACACGGAACTGAAGATGAAGATACAAAAAAAAATCTAATAAAACATCAAAAAAATTTGCAATCGATATTTTTGTGTCTGATATTTTGTAGTACGGAATTCTTATTGAAATTAGGACTATTTTTTCCATACAGTGGAAAAATTGCATACAGGGAGGGAATGCAATTTTTTTTTCAACTGTGGAAAAAATAGTTCTAATTCCAATTGGTTTTCCGTCCTATAAAATATCAAAGACACAAAAATATCGATTTTGGAGAATAAAAATATTTTCTTTCTCTGTCTGATTTGCAAATTTTTTTGATGTTTTCCCAGTATGCAATTTTTCCATTGTGTGTAAAAAATAGATCTAATTCGAATTGGAATTCCGTACTATAAAACATCAAAGACACAAAAAGATCGATTTTGGACAAGTTTTTCTTTCTCTTTTTGATTTGCAAATTTTTTTTGATAGTTTCGCAGTATGCAATTTTTCCACTCTGTAGAAAAAATAGTTCTAATTCCAATTGGAAGTTCATACTATGAAATATCAAAAACAGAAAAATACTGATTTTGGACAAAAGTAATATACTTTCTCTTTCTGATTTGCAAATATTTTTGATGTTTTCCCAGTATGCAATTTTATAGTTCTAATTCCAATTGGAATTCTATACTATAAAATATCAAAGGCACAAAATATTGATTTTGGACAAAAAATATTGGCTTTCTCTTTCTGATTTGCAAATTTTTTAGATGTTTGATGTTTCCAATTGGAATTCTGCACTATAAAATATCAGACACAAAAATATCGATTTTGCTAATTTGGGGTAAAATCCATTGAGAGAGTCGTCCGATGGGGCTCGGTTTTCTTTTTTGCTGTTTTTTCGGCTAGCATGATTTTCTTAAAATTGGTGAGAAACCAATTGAGATGGATCATGATTTCGGGGAAAATTTATTTAAATAGTGGTAATTTCGGGAAAATTAGTTTTGTGGGTCATACGATGGGACCCGTTTTTTTTTTTAATTTTCGGCTTGAACAATTTCGATAAAAATCGTGGTAATAGAGATTTTTTAATGAATGGAGTGGATTGCAATGAGTCCTGATTTTGGGAAAATCCGTGTATTTCCCTGTGTGCGTCGTTGGACCAGGGCACAATTTTTTGAAAAGAAATTTAGATTGAATAATTCTGATACAAATTGTTGAGGGGAGGGGGGGGGGGGGCGAGGCTCGAGTACCAGGATTGATTACATGTTGTGCGATGTTGCATTAGGTGGGTGTTGAATCTTGTTTAAGAATGTTGTATGATGTTCTACTATGGTGTGTCATGGTCAAATGAATTTGATGTCGTCGAAATTTTTTTTAGACACGCACGGTTTTTTTAAATTGCTGAGAGAATGTTTTCGAGTTTCAGACACCGATTGCAATAGATTCTGATCTCATGTAGAGATCACCTCGAGACCATTAATTAAATGTTTTTTGACTCGAACGATTCTCATAACAATTGGGAGGACAATGGTTTTCTAATTCGAGAGTGGCAGGAATTAATTATGATAAGTCCTAGTTTTCGGAAAATGTATTTAAGGTTTTTTCGAGTCGAATGATTATATAAATATGAATAAAGAGGTTTCGAATCGATTATCACGACTATTAAATTCGGAAACATTTGTTGAGATGGTTCTCAGATGGGTAAAAAAAAATTGGCTCGAATGCTAAAAAAAATGTTAGAAAAGGTTCAGGAATCGACTGCAATGGTTCATGTTGCCGGAAATTTTGTATAGGGGTGCTCCTGCTTAGCCGTTATGGCGCGTCTTGTTTTATAACATAACTAAGTCATTTTTCAATTGAAAGAGGTGGAACTGAGATTACATGATGCAAATAAGAATCTAATATAAATTTTGGAAGTTCCTGTAGAAATTTGTCATATTAAATTAATGAAAGCCATTTCTTAATCAAAAGATTCCAAAATGAGATGTAATTTTTGAAATTGGATAAATCGGATAGAATTATTAGGACCTTACTCAAACGAATAGTGAAACCCGGTTCGTAATATAAAAATTGATTGAAACAAAACCGAGGGTTTTTTCAATTTAATAGAACTAAGCATTGCTTAAGAAGTTTGGGGTAGTTATTTTATTAACCACTCGTCAGAAGGCTTATTTAATAATACACTTGATATAGGTGCCATTTATCTTTTCTGATTTCTACACGACATGATGTCCAATATCAAAAAAAAAAAATTACAATCTGTACATGAATCTATACATTTTAGATTTAAATGAATGATTCCACGAAACCTAAAGCATCGTGAAGAATTTCATTTGATATCGATAAGAAAGTGTGTTCGCTATACCCCAGAAAAAAATCGAACATTTACGCCTATATTTGTAAATTTAAATGTATAGTTCCTAAGAACCTAAAATGTCGTCATCGATCTCTTCTGATTTCATTGCAACATGAAGTTTACTATCTATGAAAACAATCCTAAGACCAACCTAATGTTAAGTTTGGCATAATATACTCATATGTGGCCCATACACATTTGTGTTTAAATAATTAATTTAAATACATGGTTAATGGGAACCTAAATGTTGAAAAATTGTCAGTTAGTCGTTTCGTTTAAAAGCTCGTTCCTTTACTTCATTGAAATTAAAATGCACATTCTTTGAATTTGTGTAACTGCCATTTGCCAAGTACAATTTTTGCGAATTTGCACCAACAACAAGAATTTAAGAGCGCTTGTGCTCTTTGCAGCTGCGTGTAAACCAGTTACAATATTGCGGATATGGATTCATGGCAATAACACATTTTTTATATAGATTATTTGCAAAAAAAGTTTTTATGCATTTTCGAAATAAAGAGCCTCGCAAATATTTCAACATGGATATGCGACAATTAAAAAAAATTGTTAGGGTTCTCTAAATATAATTCCTCTAAGGCAGTGATTCTTAACAGGGGGGCCGCGGCCCCCTAGGGGTCCGTTAGAAGTTTGCCGGGGGCCGCCAAAGTTTGCAAAATTTCCTTCAGAATATAGTGGAGGAGTGATTCTGTAGTTTTTGGAAGAAAACGGTCCCCCGGAAGTGGCAGCTCATAAATGACGATTTTTGACAAGAAAAAGTTTTTTAACAAAAATTCGGCCCGTGATTTAGATTTTCGCCAATTATGTCTTTTTCGTGGTTTTCGGGAATGCTAATTAGGAATATGGCAACCGTTTTAAGATCCGAGATGGAGAAAGTTTGTTTGTGCGAGGTGTCATTTTTAGTACCTCCTACTAATATCTACGCCTATAAGGCTGACATGGGTCTCATTTTCGTGGTTTCCGGGTACTGCTTACATTACTGATTTGTTTATAGCAAAGTGTGGTGGAGGGGTTGGTGTCAATTTTGGTACCTACCTGAGCTATGTAATTAGTACCCTGAAAATGACCTCCATGCTGACATGACTTTTTTTCGCAAGTCAAGATGGTGAATTTTGATACCTAATTATACTAATTGCGCCTATAATGTGGATATACATGTCATTTTCGGCATACAAATCAATTGATTGTTACAAATCAGTTGATCATTTGTGTGTTATAAGTTTTTCCACAGGAGCAAGTTTAGAAATGGGTTTATATAAAATTAATGGCATGATTGAATTTAAGAGGTCCATCCCATGCATCCCTTCTTATAAGTCTCTACGCCATTCATCCAATCGAATTCTAATATATCATAGGTATTTTGTATCAAAATGAGCACGTTTTCGTATTATTTTTAAAGGGGTTGGCCTAAAATTTTTAAAGGGTGTTTGAGCCGCTCACCATATCGTCATTAAATGTTTACCATGTAAAAGTTGCAAGTACAGGATTGGGAAAGAGTTTATATGAAATTAGTGACAGGCTTGAATCCGAGGGGTCTGTCCCCTAGATCAAAGAACCCACCTAAGTGTCCACACCATATATCTAACCTGATCCAAACTTTTCACAGGGAATTTATATTAAAATGGGCAGCGTTTTTGTAATTTTTTTGAAGGGGTACGCCCCCTGAATCCAGGTATACCTGAATCGCCTGAAATGTGTTTTTCGATTTATAATGCCAAGTCGCCCAAAGCATTGCTGTCGCTGTAAATATCAATTATTTTAGCCAAACGACAAGCAATTGGTCGTTATACACCTCAAGTACGAAATAAAAGTGCATCACGAACTTCACTGCCAGTTTATATACGACGGATAAAAAGGCGTGTCTGTTGTATAATTACAGTATAACTCGCTGCCAGCAACATACAAGCAACGGAAAGCAAGACAAAGGATAATTTATGCAATCAATACACGAAGTGCCTTCAAATTCAAAAGAAAACACAAGGAATATGCTGCGCGGTAGGAAATGTAAAAACACCAGAATTACATTCAGTACCCGAAACTAAACCATTGCCGAACGAAAATTACAAATTTGTTCAAATCTATTTTAAACTAGAAATTATCGAAAGAAATTACTTTATTCGATCAACACAAAGAATTAATTCGATTTGTTAGATTATTAACGATTTTGCCTTTTTGAACCATTTTACTATGGTAAAGCATCAAAAAATCCAAAAATTTCGAAAATCCGAAAAGGGTTGGGAACCATAGAAATGGGCAATCAACTTGAAATTTATGTATGTTATAGTCTAAACCCTTCTCTTTCCAAATATGGAATTGGTTAAGTCAGCTTCCGACTACGGAAGCTTCCGGAGTTCTGTGCAAGGCGCCCATTTGGTTTGGTCGGCGATCGTTGCGTTTTACTATGGGAAAGCGTCAAAAAAGTCAAAATCCGAACCAAAGCTCAAAGCCTAAACACTTCTCTTTCCAAATATCTGCCTTTGAACAAATGCCAGCTGATGACTAGAAAGCTGTAGTTAGAAAGCCTTTTTTACTCTAAAGTGCCAAGTGTAGTAAACACATGGAATGCATTAGCGAAAATGTTCTAACGTCACAAACACGGTAAAGAAGTTTATTGACATCCCAATTTATATTCAACCGACGTATTAGGTCGTGCGTACACTACCCACACTGTAATAAACCTCCAAGAATTTAGAACTCGTAACGGTCAAGTGCCACTTATCGTGAAGCTTGATACCCACCTAATCGTGTCAAACTTGTAAAATGACGCAATCACTATCAAAGCACTGATTTAATTGAGACTTCAATTTCAGACTGGGCCGAGTGGATCTGCAAACGATATTTTCGATGGTGATCTTGCAATAAGAAAGATATTTTCATGTCAGAGAATTGAGTATGTTTGTTCAAACTGATCTACAGTACTTGGTTTCAGAACAACGCTTAGTGTATTTTAGAATTATGCATGTTATTACAAGCCAAAGTGACGGATTGAATTTTCTAGATGCGCCCGGAGTCACAAGAAGTTTTAGGAGCGAAAAGATATTGCACTCTCAATCGCATAATTTAGAATTTACTTTTTTGAATGGTGGTCAAATAGCACATTCAGTCCTGATACTGCCATCGGCACACAAAAAAGCATTGGAAGCGCTTCATGGAACACTAAAATATTTGAGAGGAAATTATCAGCGGTATTTACGGCGGCAATTTACGAATCCATACAATTGATTCACAAAATTTTCCTAAATATCGCACTAAGTTAGTAGCCTGAAAATTGACGTGTCTATCATTCTTCTCTTATTTGTCTACCACGATTGCTCCACGGCTGCTACCGTACCAGGTTTTTCGTCAAAGCTACAATTCTAAGTGGAATATTTAAGCCAGAAGAAATACTGTTGCTACGAATCGTAATGATTCAGACAGATATGCCATTAGAATTAAAACGTTTGCAGTTTCCAGTACGACTCGGATTTGCAACCATCAATAAAGCACAATCACTACAAATGTGTGAACTAAATTTGGTATATCTATTCTCCTCATATGGACAGCTGTATGTGGCATGCTCACGGGTCGGAAAACCCTCTGATTTATGTGTACATACCTGACGGAAAAACAAAAAATATTTTGTATCCAAAAGGACTTCAATAAACAGAATTATAAATAAATACTTTCTTTCATTGTGTGGCATTGCAATGCATGCCGGGATTTGTACTTAATATATTATCGCTTTCAATAGAAAACCACGCGAACGTTTAGGGGTAACAAAAAAAAAATATGAATTATTTGGTGGGCCGCGAGTAAAAAAAGGTTAAGAACCACTGCTCTAAGGGATTAACTTACGGGTAATTCTTGCATTTACTGGAATATTCTAATCGTAGGCGTAGTCTGTCATTAAATTTGTTTTAGGTCCGAGTCTAGAAAATCTTCTTCGTCTTTAGGTGATTCTTCTAAACATTGATTTTCATTTTCTTCAACAGATTGACTGGGGCACTGCTGGTCATTATTAATTATTTTTACCATGTCCCCTCTTACGTGACTGCGCAGTTGTTTGGTTCGTAATTCACATTCGAAGCATGAAAAATCCTTTTATTTGACATGATTTTTGCTATAATACAATTAAACTCATAGATTGATGGATTTATTATTTTATTTGTGGTTTTAACTTGAACATTTTTAGGAAATTCCAAAAATAATGCCGTGGCTATAGCATTGTCAACAACCGTTTGACTTGTAAATCATTTTAAGAGACTATATAAGTCCTAATGCCGCTTGCACGCATTTTTTCAAATGTTGGAGGATAAATAAGTTTTGAAGACAATTTCGGGCAAACTCGTGTTACTAGTTGACTTTCCAGTATATAAAATCCAATTCAATCAGTACGGTGTATGAAAATAGTCCACTCGATGTTTAAAAATCATAGCGTAGCATACCCAATTGTTGACCATATTCCATATTTTTTATAAATAATTCCTTTAATTTTTACCCAGATATCGGACTCTCCGTAGTAAAATAACCAATTACAAATTTGTCGGGACTAAAGATTGCCCCTTACCATAAACAAACAAATGTAGTTGCTTAAATCCAATTGAATTCTAATTTCATCGAACAAAAGTAGAAGTTGCAAATTTCGTTCCGGCATATCTATTTTTTGGCATAAGCCAACGACTAAACGTAACCCCATAAAAAGAAATCAACGGCGTTAAATCATATGAGCGAGTTGGCCAGACCATTTCTCGAGATTACACGGTTACCGAACTTCCCCTTCAAAAGTTCAATCGTTTGACCAGCTGTGTGGCATCTGGTACCATCTTGTTGGAACCACATATTACTTATGTCAAGTCCGTCCGATACGATTGAGAAGATTCAGAATTGCGGTTGTAACTTTTAATAATTACCAAAATACTACTCTGAGGAGCACTTTGTCAACTCATGTTTCGGTTATTGCCAAATTCAACGGGTTCTGATTCTCGCACCTTATATGGTTATTAAACAAATACATTTTCCGGGTTACCTTCCCTTCATAAATTTGCAAAGACAGGCACAGAAAAATGACTAATGGGTCGACTTTTTAATAGAAGTACCTATCTTATGCTAATTTTCATTTTCCTCAACTCTTACGAAGGTAACGTTCGCTGAAATTTGTACATAGCGTCTTATATATGATCAACTGAAATTCACACTTGGTTTAAAGGGACCACATAGCTGAAGGGACGACCATACGGCTCTGAAACCACTCAAAAAACTCTCAAGAATTAACTAAAGCCATTAACACAGAATTCTAGAGATGTCTAGAAAAATATGAGTACTCCAGCGTTTTGGGCTTTCTTTCATGATTTATTTGTGATATGCGGCATATCAATGCGGCCCTAAATTAACCATTTTGCTTTCTCAAGCATTGCTCAAAACAAATAGTCCAGAAATAGTTTTTTACGAAAAATTCCAAAATAACTTTAAATTCAACACTTAAACCTGATACAGTTGATAAAACAACCACAAAGAATAGTGTGTACCACCGTATGAAATGTATCTCATTAGAAAAATTTGAAATTGAGATGCCTGTAGGATTTAAAAGACACACAACTTGTGATAGAAAAAAACATGCTACATATCTGATAATTTTCGAAATAAAGAAGAATGTCCAAGGAGATGATTGTGTAAACATTTATTTATATCAGAAAGCACTGTAACACTGAGTATCCAGTGTTACGCAATAACGAATATTAAATTAGGCACGTGTACTACATAGGTACTGAATTATAAAATTCATTAAAATATGCCGCTGGATAAATCTGGATTATATACAATAGATCATACAAAATCCTAATAAAAGAACGTCTTGTCATGTTCTAATAAAATAAAATTTAAATACAATAAAAACAATTCATCGAAAAACACTCGAACGATTTTTTTATCACATAAATATGTCAATCACAATCAAATCATTGATTGCTAAACAAAATAATTGTTTACCAACATTAAAAATCAACTCAAATATGTCATCACCATCTCCTATATAAATCACAAACTAAATACATTTTGTATCCTCAAAGGATTTTTTATGTACGCTTTAGTCAGTTAACATACAATTTTGATATCCAGATATTTTCAATATGTTTAAAAAAAATATAATTAAATCGGATGAAGATTATGTATGTGCTCGTGTATGCAGATAATACATACACAAAATGTTAGAAAATCAAATGTATGCCGTTAATCTGATTCCTACATTTTTAACGATAAGGCAATAAATGGAATACGTGTATGTGATTAGGCGTCGAAATCAAATTCAAGATCTTTATCATTGTTTTCCATATGTTTATGTGTATATCTAGGATATGTAATTACGTTACAGCACGGGTATAGTCATTTTCTAATCGTGTACCAAAAAAAATAATACAAGAGAATTCTCCATGCTCTGTGGGTCGCATGCGCGTACTAAATATACGAGAAACTGGGGAAATCAAAATATTCTCCGTGCAAGGTTCTCTGTACACACAATTTTGCTTCAATGATAATATTTGTACTTTTAATTTTCTTTTAAGATGTTGTCGAATCGTAATGATAACAGTAATATATATTATAGAGAAAACCTAATTATTTCAATTTATTTATATACGAGTATAAAAAACAGGGAAAATCTGCTGCTGAGAGATAAAAGCAATATTGTTACTCGAAAATCATCATCAATATCATGATGATGATGGAGAGCTTCTCTCTTATTTTTGTATCAACACCGTTTTTTTTTTTTTGAGTAAATAACGCTACTTGTAAAAATGTGCGCCCTTTTTTTAGTTTACGTTTATGCGTGTCCACGATAAGAGTGTTTTTGTGTTTCGTAATAAAAAAAAATATTATTAATATTTTATTCAATATTTTAATTAAAATAATTAAAATTTAAATAATGTGTGATATTTATAAGCAGTGATCTAATAACTATTGTCATTACATAAAGTGCTGTCGATTTTTTGGATTAAATAAAATTGAGTGAAATATTTGAGTGTAATATAAAAAAAATGTTTATTATTGGTGTTTTTAAATGTTTTTTGTGCTAAAATAATAATAATAAAAGTATATATATTATGATATAAAAATAGTGCGAATATAAAATTTATTTATGTTTTAAAAAATGTGCTTCAAGTTGTATTTGATTGTGGAGAAACATCTTTTCAATTTGATACGAGAGAATCTCAATAATTTGATTCAAAATAGTTTATTTGTAATATGGTGGTGACTAGTGTTATGTATTCTGATTACTAAAGTTATGGTGGATCCTTTAAAAATATTTTGGGTATTAACAAATAGTACATATTTAGGTAAATTTTTATAACTTTTTATTATTATTATTGCAACAAGTAAAATAAGTTTTAAACTATACACAAAACTATGAAGTTGTAAATCAGAATCTAACTTTCTGACCTGGTTTAAAGTTTTCAATACAACCGCAAAATTTTATTCGTTAAATTTTTGTTTTATTGATATTGGAAAAAAAATATTTTAAAGTTTATTTTTATATAACTTAAACAAATTTATATCTTTCAGTTTATATATTGTTATAAACTATCCAATTCTTAGGAATTGGAATTAAAAGCTACAAATACCTTAACGCTTTCATACAGGATTTAAAACGGGAGACCGAAAAATTATTTTTGCCCTAAATTTGGTTTGAAAACATAAAATTCAATGCTCGGAAAACTGGTCGCATATTCCACAAGGGTAGACACGCTGAGATGTACATTTTAATGTAGAAACCGTTTCAAATTTGTATAAAATATCAGACTCCATTAAATTATATTAGTTTTTTTCGAATTCCTTTCTGAATATTTATTGTAAATATATCATGGGAATAATTATAGAAATTATATTGTATAAAAACAATTCATAAATAAAAATATAAATAATACAGTTATCCCTTGGGATGAGGTTTGACAGATCATTTTACATCTGGTAGGAAAATGACTAATTTCGTCGTATCTATATTTTGCACCGGTCGTACTTGCATATCTCGCTTAGTGGCTACTGATGAAGACGGGAAACATTCCCTAGAATTTGATGGTCGTCCTCGCTTAGATGAATACAATTGTTGCCCGGCATATAATAACACATTAGATACTCGTAGTAGAAAGTTTAAAAGAACCAAAATTGTATTTTTGGTTGTCCCATCTTGATTGCACTTTCCTATAGCTGTACAAAACTTCCCGCTTACCACTTGAAAATTTGAATGCTAGATCTAGTACGTTTTTTTTTCAAAAGGTTTTTTTTTAAAACATGTATCTGTCGTTAAATTTTGCAAATGTTTGATAAATAACAAAAAAATATTAAAAATGCAGTTGTTTTTTGAGCATAAATACGTTTTCATTGATAAATAAATCGAATTCAGATTTTAATTTGTTTAATTGGTATTGTCAATACTGTAGTACCTTTTTTTCGATACTTTGGCTGTATGAAAAGTACAGCCATACTTTCGAAGAATTTTTAGTACTTTTGACAAAATTCAAGAAATATCACTCGTAATTTATATGAGGCAACTTTTATAGAAGAAAAGATTCAACCGTTCGGTTCAACCGTTCTAATGCAAAGAATAAGAATTATTTATTCCGTCTACTAATCGTAGCTTAATATTTTAAGCCAAGTCTATAATTTTTTAAGAACCCCATGCGAAATGCAACTCTTTCTTACGGAACTTTGTGATATAACAAATTGTTAATCTTTTATTGGTTTGAATGATAAGTCTAAAATCCAAATAAATAATTTAAAATTTATTAATTCTTGGCAAATTTGCTTCTTGAGTAAATGATTAATTAAATACTTACAATGCTTACGACACGAGAGTAGTAACGGTAATTTAAGAAGTTCTTAAGTGGTATTGATTAGTTTATATTAATCCATTTCACAAAAAAGTTGGGACGTAATATGCCAAAATAGGAAAATAGAAATGCTGTTCAAACTTTTTTTGGAGATATGGCAGCACATAGTGTCTGAACTATGCACATAGTGTGTGAAAGATCACTAAACTTATAATTTTCCATTGAAAGTGTTATTGTTGTGACACTAGGGCCTGCATTCCAAAAGTTCTGCTCGAGCCAAGGTTTAAACATAGCTTTAAACGATTAATTAATTTGGCTCCTGCAGCAGAATAACATAGAAAAATCTCTTTTTATTCCCTAAACAAACAGAAAATTTTAATAATTTGCATTTTATTTCAAAGGCACTTCTTAGATTTAACCCTCGTCAGGCTGCATAGGTACAATTGTACCTTTTCTGTTTTTAAATTCTAATAAGTCTTCTTGTAGAAGCCGGAGCGAGTTAAAGCTTTGTGAGATCTCTACATTTTAATAATGTGGAAATTCCAAATATTATCTATTTACAAAAATTATGCCTACAGTGACGATTTTCATATATAATATATGAAAGTACAATTGTGCGTGTGCCGCGTTTTAGCGTTGTAAAATTATGCCGCCGGACGAGGGTTAACGCAAAGTTAAAATTTCTCGGAAAACTCAATAAAAAAAATTACGAGACGACGATGTAGTTTACTTTCTCAAGTAAAATTACATTTTTTTTACATTAAAATAAATACGTAGAATTCAAATTAGCCAAAAATTACGATAGATTTTCAGGAACTGTTTTACTTGTTGTTGCCTAATTTCTACTATACAGAAATGTTTTAATTAAGATTGCGACCTTAGTTAACTCAATTTGGCTTGAAATTTATTTGTAAAGTTGCTGAAATATTGATGGAGTCGGTTAAGATGCAGAAAGTACTTTCAAGCTTAATTTAGTACACTTTCCACAAAAGTTCAGTGCTTTTGTTGTTTTCCTAATATCATCTCTGATTCACAATCTCAGCTATTAAATTAAAAAAAAAAACAATATTAAAAAATAAAGTAAAACAGAAAACAAAATAATCAGGACTTCCTCTATTGAAAATTACACTATATATTTTCAAAAGCCTCCGCACCCTTAAATTTAAATCTGGCAGCAAATTTACACTAATTGTCCTGTGGACTATATATGTTATTATTCTCAGCATCACGCGTTGACCAATTCTAAATACATGTAATTTTCCAAATTAGTTTTGATGTACCTAATTGGAATCTACTCATTAAATCATTGTTACCGATCAAACTACGCCACTGGTGAGGATAGTTTACTAGTAGTTATCTAATTAATGACACTCTGCCAAAAACAATTTCGCTGGCGTTACAGTATTTAAAATTTTCCAATTTGCTGTCTTTATTAAGTTAAAATCTTTTTTGTATTTGATAGCAAAGCTCGACATAAAAAACAATTAAATTTTGCTTTATAGTCACTATTCGAATTTTATCTTGTTCAGAAAAAGATTCTTCGATTTCTTGAGAGCGTAAAAATATTATCATAACATAATAATATTGATTTTGTCTAAAATTATGAATTTCTTAAGAATATCCAAATATATCAAATTAACGGTTGAATATATATTCGCTCGACAATTTCGAACGCCATCGTTCGGACCATGTGAAAAATGATTACATTCTCAAAAAATATACCGTTTTTGAGGTCTCGAAATTTAGCATTTACGCTTTCAAAATTTCCAGCCATGACTGACACATTATCGGTAGCTACGTAATCCTAATATCTTTAATGGCTTGGAAAATATGCGACGCTGTGGAACCTTGCATTTTGATTAATCCGAAAAAATGGCAGTGACTTTTCCGGTATTAAGGTCAAAATATCCAACTATTTTTTCGTTTTGTTATTATGCCGGTTTAAATGTGTTAAATTATTAACTATAGTTGATTGACAGTCCTTGTCCCTTCATACTTTTCAACCACGAAAATTTAGTTTGCTATTCGGGTTTGTATTTTTGCTAATAAGATTTCATTTTCTTTGGAGGTAAATGAGGTACTACCAAAGCGGAGTTATTTGATTCTGACAAATCGGAAATTTG
The DNA here is from genome assembly GCA_947310385.1 of Nephrotoma appendiculata. Classification (NCBI taxonomy): domain Eukaryota; kingdom Metazoa; phylum Arthropoda; class Insecta; order Diptera; family Tipulidae; genus Nephrotoma; species Nephrotoma appendiculata. The sequence goes on along the minus strand of OX371224.1, from coordinate 138,371,141 downwards.
TTGCTCTTTAGAAATTTCGGGAGTTTCTCTAGCATTTTGGTTTGCTTGAGGAGCCGCATTCGTGGTTGGTGATACCGTCATATTTCTATAGCAGACAATTATTCACAAAATTATTAGCATCGTATAATTTTTTACACTCACCCATTTCTCTCAATTGGATTGAAAAATATTTTCATTTAGATGAACACTTAACACTTAGAATTAATTAGGTACAACATTAAAAGTAAACTCAAGTCTCTTCCTTGCAAAATAGCGCGTATTTTTGACGTTTAACAAAAATTGTACCTATATTAAGCAAGAAATGGTTGGCTGTGGGTTTGTAATCTGCCAATGCTCATAGAAAGAGCCTTACATCAAAAAGCGGTTAATTATCGCCACGAAACTTGCAATTATTGACTTTGAAACATTTGTATAACACTAATAAATTATTATTAAGCTATTTCGTATAACAAACACTCAAAAATATCAGAAATTAAAAGAAAAATTGAATTACAAACTAAAGAATAGTACTAGAAATCAAAAAGTACTTACTGAAAGATTCCTATTTTAATAGTACTTTAAACACTTGCTAACTACTAAAATCTAAATAATGGGAAATATAAAATCTTATATTTTATTGAAAGAGTTTGCATTTAGGTTTACAAAAGCAAAAAATCGACAAAGAAATGTACATCCGCACGATATCAAACCTCTAAAACTCGCGTGTTGTACAAGGACATCATAAGCTTAATTCACGTTTTAATTTAAATTGATAGAAGTTTAACATTGTCTGCTAGAAAGATACAAAATTTTTCATTTTGGAAAACCCGTTAGAAAACTATTTAGTAAAGCAAGTAGTTCAAATTTTTTTTGTTATTATTTCTAATTCGAGCACTCGCTTTTAATGGAAGTTACCATTTAAGGTTCATTATTTATCCATATTTAATACAGCAATTACTATCTTTGGTATTGATTTGATCCTTATATGCCAATATCGAACACATCAAATACCGAAATATACATCAAAAATCAAAATATTTTGAACACACTTATGAAAGCAATAACTGATGAATAAATTTGACGTATCTGCATAATGCAGAAGAAAAACTAAGCATTTACAGTATTTATGAATTTCAAGTTAGTTTATTTAATAAAATTATTATTACAAAATAAAAATATCAATTCTTGCATTAAAAATATTTTCGTTGGAAGTTCCGCAAGCTTATCATCAAATTGAATTTTATATGCAATTAAACCTCTTGGGATGTACTGTATTGCAGTTGGCGCAGCTTAGTAACGACATTCTATCGACCTGGACGAATGGACGGATAAATTTTAAAAGTAGAATAATCTTGAAAACAACTGAACTCTGGTGCAAAAAATTTATAAGGAAACGGCTTTGGTTTCGATTCTATTGTCACTTTAAGGTAATCATTTGGAATTTCAATGATATTTTTCCCAAGTTGTTCTTCTATTTTTGAATGGACGCTGTCACATTCCATGTGTGTATGATGTGTGGCCTTTGATCAAGTATTTTGAAATGATAGTTCTATTATATTCCTTTGACAGGTAGAATATTTCCATTCACTGTAAAACTTGTTTTTAAATATTTAAATTAAAATGACGCTACTACTGATGTATGTAGATCAGCTGACGTCTCGTCAAACCAGTTGCATACTACTTCTGCGATATGGATTTGAAACGCTTCTTCCGATATATTGCCGGTTTCGTGCTGCACGCAAGTGTGACATCTGTTAGAGGTTTAAATAGAGCTAAATTTTTATTGTTGAATTTTTCCATAAATGTTGTAATTGAACAAGGTGTTTCGTGAATATAAAGCCGATTTATTCTCGAATTTTGCTCAAGATACAATTATTTATTGGTGTCCTTGCGACAATGGTGAATAGGAAGCTTATTCAGTCTAGAAACTGACACATAAATTCATGTATCCTCGCTAGCTAAACTCTTTCTTGTAGTTTGTGATTTAATGCAATACGGCATTTGCGATTCACGAACGCATTTTTCTATAGAATTTTTTTTATGCCTAAGGTGGACAAAAACATATTAGTTTAGCTTACTTTCATTACTGGTTGTTATTCCCTTTTAGGTAGTTTTTTGGACTAACCTGGTAATGTACATTTTTTCTGTTCAACTTAACTTCCAAAATTGTCCACAGTGATCGGAAAATTTTGTGAACTTTTTGCATGTTCAAACGTGGACTCGTATTTGATGCACCAACACTTTCATCAATAGAAGTATCTGACTCTTTACAAATGAAGTCACTCTTGATAGAACTAGAATCTGTTTGATGTTGTGCTTCGGCAGTTGTGCTAACTGCACTGTATTTAAACGGGTTTTAGATGTGGTGTACATTTTGTTTGTTGGTATTCCATTTTAGTAGATAGTGGTACAGACATTTCGAGATATAATGGCATTCCACATTCGTAAATGAACTATGCGTCATCTAAATCGATTAACTCCTGAACATTTACTGGTAACTCGTTTAACCTAGTCCCTAGACAATTTTTCCTACGTAACACCCTGAAGAGGTACATATGTACCTTCATGTTATTTCATATATAAATTGGGATTTTTCGAAATTTATATGCACAAAATACTTAAGGCAAAAAATTTATTGTTTATTAATTATTGTACACCACTAAATAACTGTAAATAAACTGAAAATAAAATAATCCGTTACAAAACTTTGGACATGCGACGAACATCTTCTGTATAGAGCAACGATGTCTCACGACAGATTTTGGGAGATAACACCCTTCCTCAGGTTCGATAATAATAATAATAATACCAGATCGGAAAGGTTAATTACCGATAAAGCAGCGCCTATTTCAGATATTTGGCTAATGCTAGAAAATTTAGTTATAGACGAGCAATTGTTTCCTTACCGTGGAAGGACTACGTTCACACAGTATATGCTTTCCCAACCAGCTAAATATGGCATAATATTGTGATGAAGCAAATGCTTATCCACTTACCGGTCAAATATATACGAGAAAACCAACGACTGGAAGAGAAAAGAATCAGGGAGAAAGAATTGTTCAAGATTTAGCATTTCAGTATCGAAAAAATGGCCGCAATATCACGATGAATATTTTGTTACGATGCTACCAGTCGATTGTTTGTTGTTGTCTTGGGATTTGTCAGTAGTGGGTACGTTAAAAAAAATATAACATATATACCGTTGGAGATGTTGGTGACAAGAAATCGAGAACCTCTGTCTTCCATATTTGGATTTTCGGAAGATAATAAAGTTACCAGTTGTTCCTATGTTCTCAAAAAACAGTAATGTAATTATTTTGCTAAATTTACACCCCGATAGATACACTCAGAAATGTAAGAATGAAATAATCCATTTTTATAATAAGACCAAAGACGGAGTTGACACCAAGGATAAATTTTCATGGGCTATTCTACCAAACGAAAACTTTGCGATGTCCAATGGCTATATTTTGCTACATGTTGGACGTGTCATCTTTAGCCAGCTACCTTATTTATAAAATAAATAATCCTTCGTTTGCTAAACGATTAAACAGGCGTAGGAAGTTTCTTAAAGATTTGGGACGATCCCTAGCAACGCCATGAATAGAAACGAGGATCTAAAAATCGTAAAATTAGAAAACACTTTCAACAAAATAATTGGTTCTCGGTCACTCAATAACTCCAAACCAAACAGCAATAACCAGTGAACGAGTTTAAAATATTGGAAGCTCCAAACCAGTCGTCGGTTTCTGTTATTTATGTCGAACAATGGCTCATAAACAGAGAAAACTCACAAAAAATTGTTGTTTGCTATCGACCGATATGCGATGAGATGAGCACACTAAAACAATCTCAAAGTCTTTTAATTGTTCACCATAACTTTTTACATAATTGTTTGTTTTATTACATATTATTTGAAATAAGAAGAATTCGTGTTTAAAATAACTGAGGTACACCTTTTCAGGGCTTTCCGAAGGAAAAATATTTGAACTGAAATATTTTTAAAACTCGGCATGTTATAGATACATTATTTGAGTTATATAGCATAACATTGAGTGGCTTCAAGATGTCACTGAAGCTCACTTCTCGAACTTCATGATAACTAATAAATAAACCCATTTCAAAATGGAAAAGTTACACCTGTACCTAATCAGGGACATAAGGGTTAAAGATACCATATACTGAGTATCGACGGTTGTAACAGATATCATTCGAGTTAATTTTTTGGCGGGTAAATCTGCTGATTGATATCGTTGTGCATTTTCAGATACTGGCGACATTCAGTAAGGTAGATACAATATCAGTTTGTCGCGCTTGCAACCATTTCCGTTTTCAATTTAACAAGCAAATTTTCTCGATCTCCCAGTATAACCAGTTTTGACTTTGCAAATAGAATTTTTTAAAAGATTGAAAATTATTTTCATATCTACTCGACTAAAACTTTCCATAGTGGTTGATAGATGCTTGCCATAATGGACGAGTAAATGTAACTTAGGTAATGATTTACCTGTTGGAAGAATTTTCAAATTCAATTTCTACCAGTGACCGATTTCCTTACAAAATTGGTCAACAATAAATAGAGGTCGGGAAAAACTTTGCCTTCAAATTTTTTACCTTTGATCATTTTTCGACTTATTTTTATTTATTTATTTATTTGTTCATTGACATTACAATTTTGGTAAAGGAAAAGCACATATGGAAGCAATATAAATGAAGAACAACAACCACAAAAAAAAAATACTTCCATTAGGCATAAAAACCTCCGATTTTTTCAAAAAACAAATCCACTCCATGCTAGTACCCTCCGTATTGAGCTCAAGCTCATTTGTTACAGAGAACACTGCAAGAAGTGAATACTTACATACTACATACAAAAATAATACAAATGAAAAAAATTATTACAAAAATAGTACTACATGTATTATCATTCAAGCGCGCCACGCTAAATAATCCACTTTAACAGATTTAGGCGACGCTGACCTCTTAATTTCTAGTGGAATAGAATTCCAAAGAGAAATACCCCTAACAGAAAAGGATGTATTTAAAGACCTACACAGATTTATAGGGGGAAGTAAACGTAAATTTGAAGAATGGGACCTACTGAACAATAACTTGTTAAATAAATAGGGAGGTTGCTTCGATCTGAGAAGCTTAAAAATAAAAAGACACACACGAAGTTCATAGAAGTTCATAGTATTTTTTATTTGTTCATTGGAACAAGTGATTTTATCTTTCGAATTACACGATTCTGTCGCTGCTGTTTAAACCCACAACTTCATTTTATGTAGTTTATTTTAGGCCGGCCAAATCTTTGAAAATAAAAGTTACATGCACATATTGTTTTTGTGATCTATGATAGAGTACGACAGTTTTATGCTCTTTCTCAAAATTTTGTTTTTATAGAAGCTTATTAAAGGCCTCATAGGATAGACATAATATAAAATTCACGTGTTTTGGCCATGTTGATCTTTTCTTTATATGATCATTTTGACTAAAATTTAACTCAATATTTTGAAATCACTCTAAAATTAAAAAATTGATCTCGCCTCATTTATATGACATCATATGGGTTACCTGTCACTTTAGTACTATTGACCTGGTATGAAAACTGTTTCATGTTCATTGTGCGTTTTCATGCTCATATGTATAAGACATATGCATAGGAAGAAAAGACAATACTATTTTGATTTTGATTGTGACAATTATCGCTCCAAAAAACTAAATTCTTTCACAACCATTTCAACTTTATCTAGCACTTACTTCGCTTTGCAAATTTAACACCGACAAATTTCCCTTATAATAAAAACTATTGGCTTTATTATTTAGGAGCTTGCAGACTATTTTGGAAATCAAAACTAACCTTGATTGCGTTTTTTTTTTATTTTAGCTTACCGCTGTTTTTAATTTTGGGGGCTTTGATCTTTTTATATATATGCTCGTTATGTGGTCTAATTTTCCATTTTCTCAGTTTGCCTCATGTTTTCATGTGTGCAACAATCATCACACAGATCCTTTTTGAAGAACCCAAATCCTTAGTTAGAATTATTCGTGGTGTAGAAACATATTGCATTTTTAACCAATCTAAGGATAATTGGAACTGTATTTTGCGATGTTCAGACCTCTGTCTAAATATTCTCGGTCAGTATTTGTTCTGCAATAGTGAGAAGAAAACCATGGCGATGATTTGATATAAAGGCAAACAATCTCTAGTGCAACAGTGGCTACGTGTCTCAGTGTATAATATCGACAACTCTTTTTTGGTATTTCTTTACCGCATTGCAGAACGAATTCCCACTGCCTTCTTTTGTCACCCAAATTATATTTTTTTTCGAAAATAACTTTTCATTCGTTTTCTTGGAAATTCCTGATACATTTGAGAATACAGTTATTTTCACAACTGCTTACCTGGCACAAATTTATCACCATGCAATAGGCTTCGTCTTTGTTCGGCTCGCTTTCAAAATACTTTATATTTAAAATTGTACATGGTATATGCAACCGAGACCTTACCGCATCGATTACCAAATGGCCAAGGTAAATTCAACACTGTTAATATTGACTATTTGTCAGTAGTTTTAATTTTCGTCATATTCCGAATACTGTAAAAATTTAACTTTTTGTCGACATTATTACAGATAAAAAATACGAAAACTGAAGCTAGTCTTTGGCGCATTTCCAATAAATGGCGCATTTCCAATAATAACAATGAAATTATACAAAAATTATTTCAGTTATGTCAAAAATTATTATGCATACGAGGGCAAATCAAAAAGTCTTGCAATATCATATGAAAAAAAAGAGTGAGAGAGACAGCAATATTTTTATTTTTCGACATAATCTCCTTTAAGGTTTATACATTTGTCACATCGATCAATTAACTTACCTAAACCCTCTAAAAAAAAAGATTTCTTTTGCTCCATAAAATATTCATTTACAACAGACTGTACTTCATAGTCACTGGAAAATTTCCGGCCCCTTAGTGTTTTTTTCAAATTGGGAAAGAGAAGTAGTCACTGGGTGCCAAGTCTAGACTGTACGGTGGATGCGGAATTTCCACGAAGCCGCAGTCCTTTAATGCAGCTTGAGCAATATTAGCCTTGCGCACTGGTGTATTGTCGTGAAGAAGCAAGATTTTTTTCCTAACTTTCCTTGGCCGTTTTTCCCGGATCGCTTTTTTCAATTTTCGCAAAACCTCTGCGTAATATATGCCTGTGATTGTGGTTTTCGGTGGCATATAATCGATTATCAAAATTCCTTCAGCATCCCAAAAAATTGTTGCCAAAACCTTACCAGCAGACGGTTGAGTTTTGAATTTCTTTGGTGGTGGTTCACTACGTTTAATCCATTGCATCGATTCTTGTTTGGATTCCAGATCCCAGTGATGAAGCCATGTTTCATCGCCTGTTATTATGTTACCCAAGAAATTTTCTGGATCTGCTTTGTACATATCTAAAATCGCCTTTGAAGTTTAAACACGCATTTTTTTTTGTTCAGCATTCAACAAACGGGGAACCCATCGCGCACTTACTTTCGACATGTGAAGGTGGTCATGTAATATAGTATATGTGGTACCGTATGAAAGAGAAAGTCTCCACGCTAACCGCGGAACAGAAATACGCCGGTCCTCCAATACAATAGAATCAGCCAAAATTACGTTTTCATGGCTAATAGCATCTGCTGGCCGACCCGAGCGGTTATCGTCTTATAATGACTCCCAACCACTTTTGAATAATTTTACCCACTTTGTTACTGTGGCATATGATGGTGCAGATTCGCCGTAAACTTTTGATATATAGTTGAATATATAAATTGCATTTCGTCCATCTTTATAGAAAAATTTAGTAACGGCGCGATATTCAATTTCATTCATTTTAAGAAAAATTCAAAACACATGTTACTAAATTGACAAAAATAAACGAACCGTAAAATTTACATCGAAATGTTCTTCTAGAAGTTTCATCGTGACAAAAAATGGTTTTGAAAAATATATTGTTGTCTCACTCACTCGTTTTTTTCATATGATATTGCAAGACTTTTTGATATACCCTCGTAGCTGGTGTAATAATTTGGCTGCATTCAGAACGCTGTCACAATTATTGCAATAGAAATTTCAGCATGTTACATCCACCGAACGTGATGAAGTGTATCTGTTAGATAATCGACATTCCAAAAGATCACCTAATATATTTTTATATAATCAAAATTTCAATTCACAATTCAATTCAACCAAGAATTCAAAAAAAAATCTCCAGCTCACACCTTCTAAATTTAATAAATTGTTTAATTTGCTGCATACAAAGTTTTTCTCCAACTTCACTCAAAAGCAACAATATTGTTTCTCATATTAGGGGCTGGCTTTTTCGATAGTGATGTATTCATACTGTTTACTTTCCTACGAAAGTTAAAAGCGTAATAGTCACTCTTTGGAATTTCAAATTCCATAATCAATGTGACACTTATCACATCAATGTACGATAATTCTGTTACAATCGTTAACTTTAATTAATTAAGATTTAATACGTTTTTACTAAGTATCATGTTTTATTGAGTGAGTTTACGTCATGTAACAAAGATGTCACTCTCAATCAAAATAAAATAAATAATCTAAAATTAATAGCTGCATTTTTTTATTTACAATCGAATAAGAATTGGCGTTAAAATTAATTATAAAAAACGAAAATTTTAAAAATGTTTTCTTTTTCTCGTGCTAAAAGCAAAAACAACTGATATGTCTCTTTCTGTTTTCACCTGTGTGGTGTAATGTGTAATAACGTATTTGTTTCATTTTGTTTGTCTTGAGTTCTAAATGTAGTGCGATTTCTTTTCTAGCAGAACACGAAAACGCTTATAACAAAATTCTTCCAGTAACAAGGAAATTGATGTTCATAGCTTTGATTGAACTTAAAAATTGTTAGTCCGTGATACTTTACATTTCAAAATGTATAAAACCAGTGTAAAGCTTTTTCTGTTAATACCATAAAAAGGCACGTTTAGAGTAATCAGCTTCTAGCAGAGCCACCTATATATAAGAGCCTTACGATTCCGTCATTTTTTTATCGTAAGCTTTAAATGGGTTAATATGTTTTTTGAAATACATTTTTGTAATTGAAAACATTTACTATTAAGTAAAGTACATAACGCGTGTAAAGCTACACCTATAGTGTTCTAGTCATAAACTTTACATAAATTTATATTTTAAACGGAAAATTGCACCATATATATTGGCACACCCCGTATAAGCATAATCGCACTTAAAAATACAATTTACCTTTTATGAGCTTTCCAAAATTACTAAGTCCAATCAATAGATGTCTCTACGTATAAAATCAAAAATTGAAGAGAAACAATTCTGACCAAAAATTAAATTAAATAAAAAATATTGAAATATTCGAACACAAAAATCGTCATTTTATGTCGAAGACTCCGATGCTTGAATTTATTAAATTAAGGGGACATAGCACCTTCAAATTTTCAAAAAATCGTATTTTTTTTTATGTAAGATTGAGAAAAAACTACTTATCCAATTATTCTAAAATTTTAACACGTTGATCTACATATATTTATGCTCAGAATGAACTACGGAAGGAATAATCGGCTTTCAATTTTTTGAGTTACAACTAATTGGGGGGACAAAAGAGCTGCATTTTCGAAAAAATGCCGCCATTTTTTTATTTTTCAACCAATTTTTTTCCTTTTAGTTCATTCCAAGGGCGATTTAATGCTGAATAAAACCCCTTTTTTCACACGTTTCTGAGAGTAGTTATGATGCACGCCGCGAATTGTTAGTGTTTTTGGAAAACCCTTGTAGCAGACGACATTGGGCTAAAAAAATAAAAATAAAAATTTTTTTTGTATACTTTCAGTTAAATAAAATGTCAATGGAAAGTTTCATTAAAAGATATCTCTTTTTATTTCATTAAAAAAAAAATCTTTGAAATTTTTTTTTTTTTCAATTTTGAAGGTCCCTTTAATTTAAATTATGCATTCAACATTTCGTTACACCTCTAAATCTTTCAAACGTTTTTACGAACATTACTCTTATCTACAGTTCAAGGAGTACTGCCTGGTAGCGATTGGGTTTTCTCGATAAAATTGGTTTCTCGGGAAAACGAGAAATTTTTTAACGGTTCCCGAGATTCTAGAGAATTCTTGAGAAATTTACGAAAATAAAGAAAAAGGCAGATTAATTATTATAATATCACATTTCGTATTGATATTATTAATAATAATATATGTATTATCTATTTTATAAATAAATAAATATTTCATTATTACAAAATCAAATTGTCAAATTCTTAAGAAAAACTCCAACATCAAACTTTTAAAAAAAATATACGCGGACAAAAATTGGACTAAGTTTTTGTATTTTATGAAATACGATTTTAAAAAACAGAGCATGTTCACTGCTTAGGTAATTATAGGTTACCTCCTAAAGAAAAATTTCGCTCATTTTGGGTTGATGTCGGTTTTATGTAAAACAAAGCATCTTTCAGCGTCTTTAAATTTGGCGTTAATTGCCCCGTTAGTTTATATAAATTAATTTCCTTACCAATCGTCTAAGGCTCCATTTGTTTTCTTTCTTTGAAACCGTGGTCGTAAATCTTTCTATGCTTCCTACGGTTTTTCTATTAAGTTCTGGCTTTTATTGTTTTGCTTATCCGCGCCATTATCATCACCATCGACATTATTATTTTCATCCGCAGTTTCAGTGTACAGGAAACCCTTCAAGAACACGATTAATTCGTTCCGTGTTCTTTGAAACCGTAATGTTCAGACTATAAAAAAGAAAAGAAAAAACGTGGAGTATAAAAAACAAAATAATAGAAAATCAATGAAAATCGTTTTGTTTGTAACCGTGTAATACGAGGGAATGGGTATTCGTGTTATTCGAAACCGTGTTCTTTGGGGGTAGATATTATATTTTTTCATAAATTGTTTGGTGGTTTTAACGGTTTCGCTCATTGATGTAGATTGAAAAAAGTCGTCAGCACTACTACCACTATAATTCTGGTTATTCCAAAATTTTAGTAGAGAAATTAGTGGGGAATTACGACGTAACGCAATTTGTAATTTTAATTCGATTAATAGTTCATGATTAATACAAGAATTATTTTCTTGGGGCGTTTCAAAAAGAAACTCTAGTATTCCCTCGCTAGATAATAAGTTCGCATCAAGGCGTGATAGAGCTTCCACGGCAATTTGAATGGAATTTAAAACTTTTAAAATGTTTTTGGTAATGGTCGTGTCGTCGCAATTTCACATATCTCGTAAATTTATCTCTTCTAGCGATTTGAAAACCGGATTTATCTCTCTCTCTTTCTCTCTCTCTCTCTCTCTCTCTCTCTCTCTCTCTCTCTCTCTCTCTCTCTCTCTCTCTCTCTCTCTCTCTCTCTCTGGCACTATATCCCATCAAGGGATTTGGCCGCCTCAAATCAGGTTTCATAATCATACCGCACAACTACCGTGTATTCGAATTAGTCCAAAGTTATCTGATCTTAAATTTTCGTAGTATATTGGAATATTCAAATAGCACCGATTACGAAAACTGGCCCTCTCATCTATGGACAACGAAACTTAACCATCATCGGCAATTATTTTGTTAAAAGTTTCTTCATTCATTTTATTGCAAAATTTATGATCTATGTAGATTTATTGTATCGGTTGGATATTAAGGGAGTTCACGGTCTTCTAGTTTCAAGCTGCTTCGTATGAAAGCAAAGATGAGAATTTTATAAATAAGGATGTTATCATAAACAGCTAGTTCCGACACTATTTCTTTTAATGGTGTTTTCTTTTCGACAAAATTGACTATTATGCTTTGTACGATTTGAAGATAAAATACTTGGCTCAGACTGTATTCGAGTAAATATTTTCTGCATGCCGTGCTTTACAAGCAAGTTTTTTTTTACATATTATGCATTCGGCTGTATTTTTATTTGCAGCTGGTTTAAAATATTTCCAGCAATCACTATAACTATTTTCGGTCATTCTGTATATTGGGGTTGCATTTGTTTATTTCACCATGCAAAATTTAATTTTTACATTAGTTTTTGAAATCGATTATAATTTATTTTGTTTTTTATTTTCAAAAACTATTCAAATCAATACTTTTTAAAATGTTGCGAATTTAATGAAAAATATGGTAAATTTAATGAACCTAGAGAACAAAAGTTGAAAAATTCCCAAGAATTGTCGATCCGGGAATTCTCAATCCCAATCGCTACTGCCTGGTCCTACAGGTGCATATTTTGTTCCATACATAGTGATGTAAAATTTAAAAAAAATCGTTTCTTTCTCTAGTCGTATCATTTGTCGTTTCAAGTGACTCATTTACTGTGAAACCGGTTGGCTGTCTTGCCCAAACATGTAATATTGTTGTTTACTGATTTCTAATAATTACTGAATTTTCATACAACTAGCAGATTTTTATAGTCACTTGGAACGATAAACGACTCAACTAGCTGAATCAGAATGTTACTTATGTGTGAATATTTGAGATTCTTGAAAACTCATTGACAACTGCACATTAGGTACTCAGTTAAATCAAAAATTGAATATTCTACATTATTATTTATGAGAATATAAGTTCTCGTAAAAGTTTCTCCTCTAAATAAAGTACTTCTTTTAATATTAAGGCTCTTTAAATTATAGATGGCTCTGCTTCTAGTGATGTTGCTTTCGGCTTCATGCACCCTTACAAACTTTAAAGTTTAAGTATATACTGTTTTTATTTTTCATTTTTTTAAACATAAAAGCTTTGAAAGCACCCAAGCATTGTATTTTGCTGCTATCAATTTTATTTGTAAAGAAATAAAAACTCAACTATTTAACTGCAGTGTCATTATAAATTGTATGTACGGTATTTATACAAGAAGGGCACTATAATAAATAAGGATTTTTCATTATTTATTGAATATAATAGAAAACTTATATATACATTCCAATCTTTATTAAATATATATATATATATATATATATATATATATATATATATATATATATATATATATAAATTTTATATACGAGTATATATGCTGCAAGATAATCCAATATATTTTATGTATTCGTTATTCACAAAAGATGGAATAAATTTTTTTTATTATAACACAATCTCAAGAAATGTAATTAGTTGAGCCAACAAAAACACTTTTTTGTTGCTGAAACGAGGATCTTTCTACTCATTATATGATAGAACGCATTCATAATGTATTCGTATTCGTTGGTTGGTACGCAATCATTAAAATTTTAACGAAATCACAAACACAAAAATTCTGCCTCCATACGCAAAAATTCACAAAATTCAACAAAAGAAATTATGTCGTGTACTCCCTCCCTCCCAGTATAATGACAAAAGCAAGTAAAAAAAAAAATTTGAAATTATACATTTTTGCGTATAAAACATTTTTTTGGTTCTCTAAGTTTTAAGAAAACTTTTTTTTTCTGTGTTTTACTTTTGACAAAATACTAAGTTGGTAAAACAATATAAATTTAGTGAAAACCCCAAAAACCATTAATAATAATCTATCTGACTATGAGCACAGTAATGTTAATGAAAGAGTTTCTTGTGCTTTTTTGTTGGTCTTCAAATTATTTTTAAAGATTATTTTCGAAAAATTAAAGCAAATCTCGTTATCATTAGTGCTACCGGGATAATTAATGTACATAATCTAAGCAAAATATGGGTGTGAAGTATTACACCTGGCTCGTTCGTTCATTAAAATTCAAACCAAAACGAGTGAAATTATGTATTTAAAAAGTAAAATAACATAGTTTTCTATTTGCTCCGATTGGCATCGTGCCAGTCTACATCCATACTATCTAGCTATTCAATTATGCAATACAATTATGAGCGTTATGTTTAATTTACTGTGGAATATAAAATAAAACAAATAGAAAAATGTGACAGTTACTTGTCAACTGCACTAGCCGTCCCGAATTTTTTTGGTGTTATATGTTATCACGCCAACCATGCCATAGTATTTATATAGACAACATAGCCAAGCATAAAATGTAATTAAATTGTTGTGATAAAAACGAATATTTTATTGCAAGCATTAAATATTTACAAATGAAATTCTTAAAATTGTCCAAGTGGAAAACTGGCTGAAAAAATTTATACGTAGAAGGATGGGACATGAAATGAGACCAAATTTTTTTATGAATCTTCTTATCGTGACATTTAAAGATTTTTTATTTGGGCCGAACTGAAAATAAAAAATACTTGTAATATAATAGAGTGTATATTATATATCTCATCCGATATGATTTCACAAAATCGGCACTAAACAATTTCTTTAACTTTATTAATTTGTAATTTAAAAATATGACTTGGAAAAAATTTCATTATTTTTAATTTACGTTACAAACCAACCTCCCTTCTCGCTTTTGTCTAATATTTACAAAGAGACGACATTTCATTTTTCATAAAATATTTAATTTTGTTCCTCGGTTACAAAAAAAAAATGTTTCTTGAATTTTTGTTAGTTTCAAATATCGTACCCCCTCCAAAAAAAAAAAAAAATATAAATTGACCTGTCAAATCGAAATTTTTGGAAGATTAAAAATATTATATAATTTTGTCTTCGTGCGCTCGACGATTATGATGGGGATCTAGTCGAATTGAATGAGTTGACAGTTAATTTTTATATCCTCCGAGGGTGGATTAATAGTATATTTCCAAGTTTATTATTCGGTTGTCCATATAAGTAGTGGAGATTTTGATTTCGGATAGAGAATGATTTTGAAGAAATCAAATGAAAAAAGATAGATGACAGAGTTATTCAATATCAATGAACGCGAAACTTATTAAAAATTTAGATTCACTAACTTAAATAAAGTAAAACTAAAAAAGCCATTCAAATTTAACGGCGTCATACAGGGTTTCATCATAATTTTAGCTAATAGCCCTCTATTAAAGATGACACATGAGAAACAAATTTTTCATTGATAACAGCGAACACCACAAAAAGCTCCCTTCTCTACTGTGTTACTGTTTACATTGGTATTTCTCTAATTTTTATTGAAACAGACGCCATTATTGCAAACTACCTCCTTCGTTTTTAAAAAGTGTTAAAGTGTTAGCCATTTGTATAATTTAATGATTTTCAACTTTTCTCTAACAAGTAGTTGGAGGACCAAGCTTTTTTATCAGACGATCTGCCTTGAGCCTTTCTTCCCAATATGTGGTTAAGTTATATTGCATTATTAAGGCCCACCGTATGTGAAATTACTTTCATTTTTTGATTTTTTTCCAAGGAAATTGTGATTTACATCTTGAGTCGTAATCAAGCATAGAGCGGAGAAGGGTTGTCTTCTTCGAGAAGCAGCTTATATAGTTTGGTTGTGGCTTTTTGTAGACGTGCTGGTTTCAGTTTATTGGAACAACATGAACGAGGCTATTCCCAGACCAGTATGCACTTTCTTTTCACTCTCAAAATCTTTCATCGCTTGGAAGGAAATGCTTCGTATTTCATTAATCAGATGTCACTGATTGTTAGATTGGGCTGAATCTTCTTCCATTTTGGACGTTGCTGCACCTGATGTATAATGGTTCTGTTTCACGACTCAGATTCTTCAACAAATTATTATGGTTTGTTTTTCAACTTTCTTCGAGTGCGCCTTTTGTGATTTTACACCAGCCTCCCTTTTTCCACCAAATTGAGATGCAACAGGGGTACAAAGTGTCAGTTTACTTCATCCTTTTTAAAATCAATATTTAGTTGTTGCCAACACAAAAAATCCTTTATTTGAATAGTTATCCTTGTGAAATCGCCTACTTATGTTACGTTAATTTGAGATAGCCAATAAACGCAGCCTTAATGGGGTCGATTCCGGGGTATACAATTTTATGTTATGTTATTTTTGTTTTTTCAATACAAATTCCAATAGGAAGCGGGGAAATAAAATACCATAACAGCAATTTTATGCCGCGAGAATCGGGCCCAATATGTCGTTTGTCTCAATAACATGCAAAGTTACAGCTTTACCAAGACGTCAAATTTTCTTAGTGTGTGCATTGTCTCCTATAAATTTTACGAATGCTGTTCCTTCGAAAGGTTTAGTCTGCTGGTATAAAAATCAAATTTGTCATATTTAGGATTATAAAGTAGACGATTATTGACTGTCATCATAGAAATCTGGTAATTAGGTAGCTTTTATCTGCATCAGTTGTCAATTTGATTAGTGTCCTTATGAGTGACTAGGTAGGTAACAGTGGCTAATATGTGACATCTACGGTTCATAAAATTCGCTGTTTTGTTCGCTGTTTTGTCTGGGAATTTTCTGATTGAAAGTAAAGGTGATTTTCGTTGAACACCTTGCGCAGTTGTTTGATTTTGTTGTCTTTATATTAAAATTTTGTTTAAACGTTTTGTAACTGTCATCCATCTCTAACTATTGGTTGACCTATCTTGGCCGTTCTTTTTGTAGTTTGCGTACCTCTTTTCAATCTGCGTTACAATTTTTTCTTGAGAAAATGCCAGTGATTTTAGTTTAAATTGTTAATTTGTTTAAAGTTCAAATTTTGGTAATTATCATGGCTTTCTGACCAGTGAAAAGATTTTGGAACGCTAATTACTTGAATACAGGTTTCCCTTTCCTTTGTGTAAAGTTTATGTTGCTTCATATGTAGGGAAGAGGAACCAGACTAAATTTTCTAAAAAATTCAAACTTAATACATAGTCTTTTCTATCGGTTGGTCGAATCTCCAAAATTATCTGACATTTGTTTGACAAAAAAATTACATATTTCTTTTCAGGACAACAAGAGATTAAGGATGCCGTGTAAGATAGCGAACAATTGGCAGCACTATCACAAAAGAGAATTTATTTTGATATATAACTACCAGCGGACTTTATTCAGTTTTTTTTTTTTACAAAATAAAACATCCCGGTGGAATGAAATATTAAAAGTGATCCTTAAAATGACAAATTGATTAATCTCCGAAGTAAAAGAACTCGATATATGATATATTGAAATTTAATAATAATCTGTTTTTCTGCCATTTCTTAACGAATTACGATAAAATTTGGATAGTAGCATATTGGTTTAGAATTTTAAAGTTAGTTTTGAACAAAATTCTAGGATCTGTTCATTGGACTAAACTTGGCTATTTCATAACCAATCCTTACGAAATTCGGATTCTAGATGGATTTTTGATTAAAATATAAATTGTTGATGAAAATATGGTATCTGTATATCCTACACGATTAAAATGAATTTTGAGCTAGAGAGAACTGAGCTATTTCTTAATTAATAATTGTAAAATTTGTGTACGATATACAGGAATAATTCGGACAAAATTTATTGATTAGAATTTTCACTGAAAACTTTCACTAGTAACCAATACTTTTGGTTGTTTTTCCAAATGAGATCTTGTCCAAATGAGAATAGGAGTTGGTATTATTAGGTATATTTCGAAATCTAAAAACTATCATTTCTTAGAGCCTGTTCAATTTTGATCATTATTAAAAGATTCACAAGCAATTCATTTTACAATCCCAATTTGATCATTATCTGTAATCTAAAGAAACGCCCACTAATCAAATAGTATAAATTCATTAGTGTTAGTTACAATGAGCTGCAATTGGAGTTTTCCGGAAACTTATTTTATTTATATTAGTCCATACATTGCGATAAAATATCGTAAAAAACCTACAGTTTCCTAACATGTTCTCCTTAACCACCAATTCGAGCCCTTCTTGGAAAATATGTTTACATATAAAGTAAAAAATTTAATGGATATGGAAAAATTGTGCTTAGATTTTTCATTCCATATCCGTATAAAAAAATTTTTGCTTAGGCGTTTGACTCAAGCTAATATTATTAACATTTTTTTTTAATCCCTAAATTTTGTGCCATACTCCAAAAAATTTGATATGATGTAAATGAAAATTAATAAATTGTTAAAAAATGTGGTTATGGAACAAATAAATATTCACCATCTCAGCAACATTTAGTAAATGAAAAGCAGGTTGCAGATTCTGAAAAAGCACGTAATTTAACCTTATACTAAATGCATAGTTTAAAAAAGCAACATGACGATATAGTTCTGTCAATGCCAGTACATGCATGCGGCCAAGTGAAGATAAATAAAGTTCCCGTTGAGGTGAATGAAAATTTATATTTTATTTTAAATTTATATTTATGCCACATTCCATAAATGGTTCATAGCATTTGTATGGCACTTTAATTTGTGTTTAGGTTTTATTGGTCTGCATACTTTAAAGCTCAATATATTTAGTTATGGCCGTAAACATATACTGACAGTGGTTTTGTTCATACAAAATGTTTCTCTTTTTAAAACTTATTTTTTTGTTATTTTGTTAAGGCCAATATTTAATCGTAACAGTGAATTGTTAAATACTAATCCTTATATTTTAACCAACAAATTTCGATTTATTGAAAAAGAAGTTAATACAAACAAAATATATCGAATCGCCGAACTTTAGAACGATTTTTGACATTTCTTTTTATAGGCCTTAAAATTTTTGCTTCCGATTTTTGCTCGTTGTACATAATGTTGAAAGAACAAATTAAATATAGGACCGATAGTTTAATGGTGATGAGGCTAGTACAGCGGGCAAATACATTTTCCGATGATGTGGTAACAATGTCTTTTATAATTTCGGAGTGTCGGACTCATCTAGGTCATATTTGTCGCCTCTGTAATTTTGAATTGAACAATAAAAAGCGAATAGGATTATTCGCGTTTTTCGGCTAATAAAAAAGATCCAGTCAATATTGAGAGCTTAAACTTAATACTTCCAATTTCCCAACACTCTCACATACCACCCGATCGTGTTTTTGACAAATTTTTCAAGTAGGTGAAAATTATCTTGCCTAATTTCACCAGATCTTAATAAAATCATGTAACCATTGTAGATACACGAAAAACGATGTATAATAAAATCGGAACAATACATTGAAATTTACAAAGCGCATGCAATGGTTATAAATCTGGTAGATGTATAGATTGTTCGGTTGTGGAGTGGAAAGTAGAAGCAACCAAAATTATTAGACCACCAAATAATAAAATATTAGTTCGAGAAATTGCCAAGCGAGGGAAGTGATTTTCCCAAATGAACCCTGATGTAGTAGATCCTGTGATTAAATTAACCAATCAATATAACGGATGCTAAACATTGATTAATAAAACATTTTGGATGAATCTTGTTAGAAAATCAGAATCTAGAAGAGTTTAATTTTGATTAACTCAAAAAATAGCTGTTCCTTATTAATCTTTGGTTTAGGCTCATGAAGAGTCTCAGATTACACTGATATTATCTCTATATCCTATAAACAATTTTATTATCGATTTTTAATTTCGGATGAATTTAATTTTATCTCGAGTTTTATAAATGACACCCTTGTAAGATAATCCTATTATATTTAAAAAAAAAATTTTTTAAATTTATTGGATTTTGTATTTTTTTTTGGCAATAAAAATATTTTTGGTTTACGTAACCCTTTTTTATTATAAATACAATTTAGGTTACTATTGGTTGCTTAAATCACCTAACTATTTTTAAACAATAATCAACTAATGAAAAATAAAACTCGCTATAATTACTGTGTTCTTTGATGCTTGATCTGATACGGTTCAGTTCATGAAACACGGCAACTATAAGTTTAGTTGCCTAAATCGCTATTTGCTATAGCATTGGCTTTCAATTTTCAACACGTTACAGATGAAATAAAAATTTTATTTTTAAAAGCTCAATTAAAATTGTCATTGTATAAAAAATCCCCTTGTTTCTTTGCCATTGACGTTTTCATATTTTACTCTGCTCTGGAATATATAGGCTGACTCCCTTCCTCCTACCTGTGATAAGGTACTCATGGGTAATTGAATCTATTTGTGGCCTTGTTATAACAAATAAAAAACAATGCAAAATTGCTCGACTATGGCATGGCGGAAGGGGGGGGGGGGGGTGTCTGCATAGAACTTGATGAACCGTACTTAAACTGTGTAAAGTATCATGACGATACTTTACATAGCTTATGTACGGCTCACCACGTTCTATGCGGCCATCTTCGATAAATTTACGTATGGTTTGAGCGCGTTTCATTGAAACCTTCTTTGTTGTTATTTTGCAATCATGTTCTAATCGGGCGGTAAGCTAGGAAAATTTTTGCTTTTTTAATAATTTTTCAAGATTAAGGAGTTTCATCAAAAAATTTTGAAGCTCGAAAAAAATCTCGAATTTGTACTAATTGTTACGTCTTGTACCATAATTGTAAATATTTCACGTTGTGAAGAATTTTATAATCATCCGTAAATTTAATTTGTTTTAATATTTTTTCAGCTTTTCGGACAAAATATTATTTTAATGGACACCCAGGGTAAACAGCTATAATACTGACATAGATGGCATTACTGACATAAATCGTGAATTTGCTCAATTTTAAGAATATTACCCAACATACTACGATTATTTTTCTTAAAATCACTAATAAGAACATTCTGGTTGCATCTCCTTCTAATACATTCTAATATTCTTTTACTAAAAATAATATTAATCAGTGATAATCTGATAGACATCGAAAACATACTTTTGTACAACTATTTCTTAGCATTTTACCTTAAATTTTGAAATTTTTAATTTTAGTAATAGTCTCTAACTAAGTGTTAATTACGTTTTAATTTTAAGTTTTGTCGATCATATGATTCGTTTCATTTAATCATTTGACTTCAGTCATGTGAAAATAATGAAAAGCAATATATATTTTGGTTAAAACAGTTCTGTCAGTATTAGAATCTGTGAAAAAATAGTGTATCCCTTTTACTGACGCATATGTCAGTATTAGGTTAAGACATATTTTTTAAGCATCCTTTAATCTGGGTTGTATACTTATTTATTGTAAAAACGGGATTTTGGGTTCGTTTTCAATTGAAAGCATCACTTTACTGTCCTAATTATGACCCTAAAAATTTGTGATAGTTTGGCCACGAATTAATCAAAACGGCAACGATCAGTATTGAATCCTTATTTAGCTCACTAAAATATCCAACACATGTCAATATAACCTGGAAATTCTAAATTCTATTTATTGTAATTAAAAGTATTTATTTCCGTTTTAAGAAAATTAAAAATATTTTAATTAGTGTAAAATCAAATAAATGTACGTAATCTTAAAACTGATTCTAACTTTTTGAAGAATTTAATTTTAGTTGCCTCGTTAAAGTTGTATGTCAGTATTATATACACACATGTCAGTAAAGGAACCCTATTATATTTTATTACCATGGCAATAAAATTGAAGCATCTGCAATAATATTATACTCCCGATGACATTATCAACGCATTCCAGCGTATGTCAAATTAGTTACTGTACAAAAATCGGTTTTAACAATTTCAGAAGAGCAAAATATTTGAAGAATGGATGCCTATTCACAATTCCCATCGAATATAGCTAGCATCGGATTCTTCGTCTACCATATGGAAACGAGTAATAGCCAATCCAATATTTTTACAATTTTCAGCCCTCCCTTGCTCCATAGTAGACTGTCATTCGCATTTTGTTCAGCAGCATTCATTTGCTCTTTGCTAGAATTCACTAATATGACTGACATGGAGGATGCATCGCTCGGTAGGTTCTGTACTCTGACAAGGGGTCATACAACTTGTGTTCATTCACATCACCGACCGACACCAGACGTTCAAAAATACCATGTTCACTCTGCCCTTATCGACGTTCAACCCAGGTACTTTTCAATTTTATAGATTTTCTAAGCCCCCTATCGGTGTACCATTTGGTCTGCAATGAACACACATTGAAGTACCAACAATTTAGTATCATTTAAATTTTATTGCAAATATTATTAAATACTATATTCTAGCATGTGTAGAATAATTAATCAACCGGAAGATCACTCGAGTACAGTAACCTTAATAAGGCGACCAAATCTCTTCAAGGGAGGTAGCGTCAGTCTAATAAATTAAACCAATTAGTGAAGCGAATGATTGAAATATGAATATGAAAATTTCAATAAAATCGAAGTGAAGCTTTCATTGACATTTTAGAAACCGTCATGCAATCAAAAAAATTGACAGTCAATTTAGAAATCATTGAGCAATATTTGCTACCCATTGATGACTCACAATGATCAGCTGGATCGGTTCAAATTGAAAATGTAAAATTTCATTCTAATTTTGTTTTAGATCATCATTTTGATTTCAAATCTATTGTGTCATGAAATATGAACTGAATACTTAGATCACGCGCCAAGAAAAGCGGCTATTATTGCATTATTCGATTCGCAATCGAACATTTTCCCAACGATCTAAAGAGTAAAATTATCAAATGTTGCATGTTAGCATAGCTAAATAACTGCAGCAACTTGTCATTTTCATATAAAATCAAAATTTAAGCGGACGGTGCTGTGAAAATGCCGCTTTCGGTCCAATAAAAGTTATTTTGAGTTTAATATTGCGTAATAACAGAGCCTCCTTAATATAAGAGCCGTAACATTCCGCCATTTTTTTCCATGAGCTTTCCATAGAGGGGAAGCTTTTTGTTCTTTTTCATACCAATCAGTGTATTTTAATATTTTTTTAGAAGCTTTTTTGTATATAAAACATTAATGCTTCGTTTCAATTTTTAATTTGAATGGTTAGTTC
Source organism: Nephrotoma appendiculata (assembly GCA_947310385.1). NCBI lineage: Eukaryota > Metazoa > Arthropoda > Insecta > Diptera > Tipulidae > Nephrotoma > Nephrotoma appendiculata. Next base: position 138,348,540 of record OX371224.1, on the reverse strand, counting down.
AATATTCAGGAAAAGCATATTTTAAAATTGAGTCATATTATGTCGAATTAACGCAAAAATATTCAAATTAGTCTACCACAAAATTTTTTTTATTGTAGAAATAAGAATTTGTTTATATATGTATGTAAGAAATTAATATAGAGTGTTCCTTCAAAAATTTCAGCATTTCTTTCCCAAAACAAACGTTCGTTAAAAAATGCTTTTTGAGTAGCTGTGTAATATGGGGGTTATTGTGTTCTGAATTCTATTACAACATTGTTGATGAACAAACTTCGAAAACTGTTTTTTCGTTATTTGTTAAAAATTTCATCGCATCAAATTCGCAGGCTATACTGTTTCATCCTGTAGTATAAACAAACCGGAGCTTAATAAAATAAAAACATTATATTATAGAGCTTTTCGCAATTAATAAACCAATCAATAGATGTCGCTAAGTATAAATTAAAGCGAAATATTACAACCTAAAGTTTGTTAACTAAAATTTAACAATTTATTATGTATACTGCCTGGTTCAATAGATTATTGAAATCTCCTGGAACTGAAAATAACCGAATACGAGCGAATTGAAATAAGAAAAGAAAAAATTTGGAAAAAATGTGACATTTTTCTATTATTGTTTTTCAGCGCGCAGCAACTACGATGATAAATATTTTGCGATGAAAAGCTTTATTCATGCCAACCGTTTTTTAAATAAAAATTATAATTGATTTGAGTTTTATTAATTATGTTAAATTTTTATATTAAAGATTTGGCGCTTAACTTAACCATTATTATTGGTTTATTTTCGCAAATAGTTATTTAATTATTTTACAATTTTCTGTAATTTCAAGTAAATTTATTACAGAGACATCTGTAAACGGATTTTCAAATTACAGAAAGCTCGATTTTGCAATCGAATAAAATTGAAGTTTTTTACGTTTTGTTCTGTTTTGTAATAATATTTAATTAAGAAAACCATGACAACGTTGATTTTTTGTATACAAAAATAATAATAGAATTTGATGTAAAAATTTTATTATATGAATAATATTGTTGTTTCTACATGGTGATTCATAAAAGTTCGTTTCAGCTCACGTTTTCTCTTTAATTTTGTAATAAATGGAGAATGTTTAGATTGCTATTAAGTGCATCGTTCATCTCAAAATTTCTGAGGTGCATGTGACCAGAATTTACCAAATAAGTTACATTTTTATAAAACTAAATTTTAAATTGGATGTAAGAGGAATCCGCGGCACTACCCTTTATTCTCTTACTTTATAAACCTACACAACTAAACGGAAAGCTCATTGTTATAGAAAATTAATAAATTTATGCTCCGCTTTAGTTTAAATTTACCAAATAAATACTACATTATGATGGCTGATTTTCAAATATGTGTTCTTTGAATAGTTTATTAAAAATATAAAATTAAAATTTAGATGATTTGTTTAATTTTTTATTCATAAATTCATGTTCAAAAATTTTCCAATTACCACGGTTTCTTATAGTAATTCAATAAAAGCTTCCCCTCTACTGAAAGCTCTCTTTTTAATATTACGGCTCTTCAAAATCATAGATGGCTCTGGTAATAAACGCAATAAAACAAAGCTTTGCTTTCGGCACCAAAGTAGAAACAAATACATAATAAGAGAATATTCGTTTTTACTTTTGTACCCTACAAGTATTTTGGTAAGTTTTCATAAACTCAATAGTATGTCAGTATAGAGAACAAAAATTGTCAATAATAGAAACACGAATTTTTCAATAGCTCAGTATTATGTACAACATAATACTATCTGATTCTTAAATAAACAAGTGTTTTAAAAAGTAAACCAGCTCTTAAAATATCTGGTATTTTCTAAGTAATAATGAAGATCAAACTTCAAATTGTCGCGCCATATGTCAGTATTATAGCCACTTACCTCACACAATGTTTACGACTGTTTTAGTAGCAGAAAAGAAAGAGGCCATTTCTAACAATATTTCTTCCACAAAAGTAGAAAAAAAAGTGCGCTCCACTCCCTTCACCTTTAACCCCACTTGTTACCTAAGCGAGTTCTCATTTTTGTAAGGGTTTGTGTACCTTTGTGAACACAAGTGCCCTGGGGTAAAAGGTGGGGTGGAGGTGAGTGCATTTTTTTCTACTTTTGTGGTAGAAATATTGTTAGAAATGGCCTCTTTGTTTTCTGCTACTAAAACAGTCGTAAACATTGTATGGGTGTCCATTAAAATAATATATGGTCCGAAAAGCCGAAGAAAATCTTAAAAAAAATTTTACGTTGTATTTATTAATATATTTCATTGAATTTGGCGTTTTATCAAAGATTGTATTTGTGTTGTCAAATAAGTTATTGGAAGAATAGTATTTTCTATAACGATTTGTTGTACGTTCCACTCTTCAGGCGTCGCCTTTCTGTTGTTCCCTTTATTTTTCAATATCTTTCGCATCACTTGCTGTTACATATGAAAGGTTTCCATTAACTTGGAGGACTAGGATGAAGATTCTGTTGGTTCTTCTGATTCGCTAGATGTTGATCGATTGATAACAAATGTTTTGCGGATGATACCTTCGAGAATTTTGCGGCTTTGTAAGAAAATTCCGAACTACCTTTGTCGGAATCACGACGGTAATGTCATCGCAGTTAGCTGGAAAAATCCTACATTTTGATAGGCGAAAACATAGATTACGTTCGTCCGTGATATAAAACTGTATATTCTGTATCGTATGCAATATTTAATTTAAAAATTTGCGTTTTTTTATAGAGCTACTTTTGAACCAAAGGTGCGATATGTATAAAAGTGATTTTTATGTGTTCAGTCAACGTCAGTTAATGCAACTACTTAACAAAAAACGTTCAGTGTGAAATAAAATTAACGTCATTTCTGCTAAAGTGCTGTTTCATAGGTATTAAGAAGAATTGAATCACCTTTTCACCGCACCTCTCTGATTCTGTTCCTCAGTTAATCTTAAATTATAAAATTACATTAACATTTCTTAATTCGATTTGATTTCTAAATTTTTGGAATTTTGCATTACACAGTCACTGGCTTTGCAAAATATCCGTAATTTGGTTCCCAGAGAGACATTTTACCCAAACTTTTTTGAGTAGGTTATTCGTTTACATTTGGGAAAATATTTGGTTAATTCATTGTTAGTTAATTATAATCACTCAATTGTCCAAACTTGAGTTGCGTTGCGCCATTCAACCAATTGTCCTTCGGGACAGCTCAAATAGAATAGAAAACCTATTGAGTTATTTTTAATTTGAAGGGATTCGATTCATAATGGTGCAACATCACGATTTGGATCATCTCGAATTATTAAAAACCTGGAACTTTCATTTAGAGTTTTACGTTGATAATCATACGTCATATTAAAAAAAAACGATTAACGGTAATTTCGCACGGTAATTTTACTTACTTTTGTAATTGTAAAGCGAAAACATTACATTCCATTACTTTCGAGTTGAATAAAAGTACTTTAAAATGCCACACCATGTATACGTGCCTGTATTAAAATAAATTGAAAAATATTTATTTTTCTTCCCAATTTCATCGTTGCTTATTTTTTTGTTTGTCATCTTAAGTTAATCCCACTTTTTATTTTTATTTTATTTTTTTTTTTTTGGGTGGAAAAATACCAAATTTTCAGATGTAAAAATAAATATCAATACATTTTTAGTACATACGAGCATAATATGTAGTTCGGGTTTAGTTGCCAAAAATAGAAAATTTTGTGGTATTTGTTTTTACTCTTGTGGGAGTTTGTAGGTGGATTAAAATTATAATTTTCTCGAACGTCTAAGCCAGATTATATTATGTACTCGTATGTACATTACATACACATAAATAGTTTTATATATATCCGAATTACGATATAAGGGTGTTGTAATACAAAAAAATAATGTGTCTGGTTCAATATAATATTTATTATGTATGCACACATATCCGAGTATATTTGTATAGCTCTCAACCTCAAAAATGTTGCTCCATTATAAAATATTTCGTATAATATAAAACCATTTCCTGTTTCGAACGCTCCATCTATTACAGATGAAAAATTAAAAATATTCACTGTCACGAAATAAGGAAAAATATTTTACAAAATGTATGTTTATAACAAAAACATCGATTTATTAAATTTTTTTATTTTTATTTCACACTGGAGTTTGGTTTGACAGATAAAAGTCATTTATCAGGGAAATTTTTCGTTTCACGTACGTTTACACATTGTCACTTTATGGATATGATAAAGTGGAAAGAGTATTTTATATCCATACATATTATGTATATCGGAACGTACGAGATTATAAAATGCAAACACCTTTTACAGAAAAAACACAAACAAAAATCCAATTTCCAATTTATTTAGTAGATGTTATTTTGTTGAAACCTATCTAATCTTATAATCAGATTAATATTATTACTATTATTGGTTCTGTGTTGGTGTTAAAGGGTAACACATTTTGGAATGTTTCCAACCACACAGAATATGTATTTATATATTATTATAATTTAGTATTGTCTATATTATTTATTTAATTTACGATTTGATACTGTGCAACGGAACAATTTTCCAATTTTCCTCTATATTTACAATTTTATATGGTTTGCGGATTTTTTTTTTGTTTGTCAAATGGTTTTTGGCAAAATAATATTGTAGTAATGTAGTCGCACTATTTATAAGTATACATATTATATAAATCCGCATAATATCCTATTTATCTGTAAATAGTTTTCAATATGTGATAAATTATAGAGCAAATATTGGTTTGATAATAAAATAGACAATAACGAGCGTTTTATAAGTAACTTTATTACAAATAAGTGAGTTTATCCCTATAACTCATTTTCAACCGGTCTACTCATTATTTTTATGAAATTCCATTGCAATTCTGTTTCAATTTGTAAATCGAGGTCAGTGGCAATTGGTTGAAAAATACCTTAATTTGCTATTTTCTAGAATCTCATCTGGATCTCATATAAGAACGTCTTTTTAACATATGAGCTTCATTCCAATTTGCTGAGAAATGATTCAGTTTTATTAAAATTGGTCACTTACCAAAACCCTAATCGAGATCATTCTAGAAGCCTATTTATGTTTTTACGCGATAGATACGTTCCCTGAAAATTCGCGTAAAAAAGTCCCGAAAAAAAGATATGGCATCCATATAAAAGTAAATGGTTGGTTCTACATTTGTAAAATCAACTAAAAAATGTGACTAGAATATACAAAATCGTGGTTTTTACATACTTTTCACTCTTAGATATGTTTATGAGAATAATATTTATTTAGAAAAACAAATGTAATTAAAAATATTAATTAATTTTATTAAAAAAAAATCAAATAATTTAACAAAACGATTGCAAAATATATCATAAAATATATTTTTAAGTGCTATCATCACGTTTATGTGACACTTGACAGTCACTTTCATCACTAGAAATATTTTCCACTACATTTTCATTGTCTGCGTAGTGGTGGGGTTTCAGTAGTTTTCGTATAAAAAATCCATTATCAACGGTTGCTTCCCAGTTCTGATAAAACTGTTATATAATTCTCGATAATTACCCATTAATAATTTTAGGTCGCGTTGAAATTTCTTAGCTCTTTCCCCAATAGGATCATGCCTAAGGCTGTTATATTATAATACTCAACCGTATTAGATGGTATCGGATCTTCGTTTTAACGCATTCCGGCCGAAGGGCTCGCCAACATCCATTTAATGTCGAAGACCTGAGTTCGGAAAGCGCTAATTTAGCATGATTGATGCAGTCATTAATCGAAAAAAAATTCCACGCGTCCATTACTTTTAATTTTTCATCATTCATTAGTTGATCTAAAATGTACCAGAATGTTTGCTTTACATACTAGGTCTATCCTAAGGGTTGCAATAATCCTTTGATCCAATGGTTGTATCAACGAAGTTGTATTGGGCGGCAAAAAACAAAATTCTACATTTGGATATGGGGATGACTTGGTGCATATGGGGATGACTTGGTGCATTGTCTATAATCCAAAAAAAATTTAAATTGGAGACCTTCTGGGAGAACTTTAAATTGGAGATCTTAAAAATTCTGGGGACAGAATTTTTAATAAACCATTTACTTAAAGTTTCAGTTGTCACCTAGGCTTTTCTATTAGCCGTCCAGTGGAGCAAAAAGCAAAATAAAAAGGTCATACGATCCTTGGCTACATTACATCCACTTGCAATTTTCTGGAATTTGGCTACGTATATTCTGCTCAGCATTCGTTTCTAGAAGAGGCCGGTTTCATCAGCATTGCAGAACTGATCCGAAATGTAGCGACCATCTTTAATTATTTTTCCCAATTTTGAAGGAAAAGCTTTAGCTACCTCCTCATCTGCAGATGCGATTGCACCCTTAATTTTTACATTATGAAACGCGTGCCTTTGTAAAAAAACCGTCATCAACCTGTACTTGCAGAAAACTCAATTTTTTTAACTTTCTGGCCTGAGGCACAGAAAAAATAAATATGTCTTGATATGTTCGGCAAAGTTGTTGGTCTTGACCTGTGCAACAACTTTGCTCGAGAAAGCATAACGAAAATCTTAATGGTTCAAGAGCTATCAACGTGAAAATGAGGGTATATTTTGACTCAGAGCCAAAACATGTCGAAAGCGCTATCTCAAAAATGGGGACTAACTTTAAAATGGGACTAGCACCGTTGAATTCAGCGTACTCGAATTAGGTTTACCCGCCGGGTGCCCAGCTTGTCACGAAAAAAAAGTTTGCAATTCAAGCACAGTGTAATTCATCGTTATCAGCAGACGAAAGATCGTCAAATCCTTCGCCGCCTACTTCATGAGCTAAGGCTATTTTATTATAATACTGAACCGTATTAGATGGTATCGGATCTTGGTGTTTGACGCATTCCGGCCAAAGGGCTTTCCAACAACCATTTAATGTCGATGTTCTGAGTTCAGATAGCGCTAGTTTAGCATGATTGATGCAGTTATGTATCGAAAAAAATTTCTACGAGTCCATAGCTTTTAATTTTTCATCATTCATTAATTGAATGTGGAATTCGACATGTGGATGCTCCATATGGGGATGACCTAGTGCGTTGTCTATAATCAACAAAACTTTCAACTGGAGACCTTTATCGCTCAAATAACGCCGAACTTCTGGGGCAAAATTGTTAATATACCATTTACTTAAAGTTTCACTTGTCACCCAGGCTTTTCTATTAGCCGTCCAGTGGAACAAAAAGCAAAATGAAAAGTTTACACGATCCTTGTCTACCTTAAATCCACTTGCAGTTTTCTGAGATTTTGCTACGTATATTCTGCTCGGCATTCGTTTCTAGAAGAGGCCGGTTTCATCAGCATTGCAGAACTGATCCGAAGTGTAGCCATCATCTTTAATTATTTTCCCCAATTTTGAAGGAAAAGCTTTAGCTGCCTCCGCATTTGCAGATGCGATTGCACCCTTAATTTTTACATTATGAAACGCGTGCCTTTGTAAAAAAAACCGTCATCAACCTGTACTTGCAGAAAACTCAATTTTTTTAACTTTCTGGCCTGAGGTTTGTGGTCCCATTTCTTTCACCTCTTTATAAATTCGCAATGCCGTCTGCTTGATGATATTTCCACCAACTGATATTCGTTTTTGTGCGCAATCCTCCATCCATATTAAAAGAGCTTTCTCCAATTTCTCTTTTACTATGTCTCTTGTGTATTATGATGTATGAGCACTTATACTTATTCCTGCAATCACGAATTTTCTAATACCTCCTTCATTTTGTTTTATGGTTCTTACGGTACATTCCAGTCTATTCAAAATTTCGTTTGTTTTGTAGCTTATATTGTTAATTGTACAATGAGCTCTCCTATAAAAATAATTCGTTTGCACGTAATAAATGAATGCACTTAAAATTATAAATTACATACCGTTTATTGAAATCTGAAAAATTTAAAAATTTCTTGTAATAATCTCACACGCAAATGATATCAAATTTGGATTGATACTCTGAACTAAAACTCCGATTGTATGTCTATTTTTTGAATCACTTAAATTAATTTTTTTTTTTTTTTTTGAAAAGTGAATTGTTTCTACATAATTTAAAGTCGAAATTGTTTCAAGAGTAAACTACAAATTAACTGTAAACTATAGACAACTAGTAAACTATAAAAAATATTTTATTCCTTGTTTTCTTATTACTAATGCCAACCCGCACTATACTTACATCATAACTAATATGTGATAATTAGGGAAATCTCCTGCAGCTGTGTCGTAGATTTAACACGTAGATTTTACACGTTCACCTCCATCTGTCGGTAATTCTAATAATACAGAATGACTGACAGATGGCAGTGAACGAGGTTTAAATCATGTATAAGGATGTTTGATTTTGCTTAAAATGATTTTTCTAATCGCGTTAAATCAAATAAAATCGCGTAAAAAAGAAACAAAATGTTTTGTTGAATCGCATTAAATCAACTTCGCGTAAAAAAGTTTCGCGTAAAAACAAAATTAAGTAGTTTAATTCAAAATATGTAACTCTTTCGTTTTTGTTATAAATCGAACCGAGTTTTATCCTGATCTGTTTAGAAATGGTTGAGTCTATTAAAATTACCAACCGATGCTGCACTGATCGATTTTCCGAACTTTTCAGAATCTTGTAAAAATTACAAAATTCAGAAAACAAGAAAACAACTAAACACCACGAAACAACAACAAAATTTGGAAAACTACCAAAAAGATCCTGGGCATTTTTGTGACGCTTAAATCTAACCTATAACTCTTAGTAACTCCGTTGTCTGGTAAACAGTTTTAGGGAACTAAAATTTTGTGGAACAAAAGTTTCCCAATCAACTTTGTTTCGAAAATATTTACACGAAACTGTTTTTAACAGTAGGCCAGAGAAATAAGAGTCTTTCAAATGTCGCGCCTAGATGTTTTTTTTTTAAATAAAACATGGAAATATATGTGAAAAATGACATCATTTAAATGTCCACCACGGGCACGTCTACAGGCTTCTATACGAAAATCAAAATGTTTAAGAACTCGCTCACACATTACCGCAATTTCGGTCCGAATGTTGTTTTTCAGCGGTGCAACATAAACTTTACTTTCAAAGAAACCCCAAAGAAAATAATCTAATGGGGTTAAATCGCATGAACCAGGTGGCCAGTTTATATCACCATTACGTAAAATTTGATGACTAAGCACCATTTTCTAACAACCAATTGACGAAAGTTCTGCGTTGAAAATGCGTTGAAAATGATCTGTTTGTTTTATTTTTTGTGTTAATTGAATTTTGTAAGGATGCAAATGCAAATCCTTATGTAAAATTCACCAAACAGTCGACAGATGAATACCTAATTCCTGAGAACATCGTGATATCGATGTTGGAGGTTTCTCCGCAACACTTTTCGCTACAGCAGCAATGTTCTCACTAGAACGTCCACTTTTTAGTCTGCCAGACCTTTTTCGATCCTCGACAGAACTAGTCTCTTCAAATTTTCTCACTAACCTTTGAATTGTTGACTCATTTGGACAATTATTTACAACAAAAAAATCACGAATTTTACGATACGTATTTTTTAGAGATCGATGATTTTCATAATAAAAATGAATAAATTTAATGCGTTCCTCTAGCGTGTAATTATCCACCGTTAAAATTGTACGTCTGTTTACTTCATAAACGTCAAAGGTAACATAAAAGAGGCTGCATTTAGAAATTATTTACTACTGATATCTAGGCGTGATTCTTGAAAGACCCTTTATAATTTAGACAAAAATGCTAAGAAAATATTTTTTCCAATTCCCTAGTCTCAAATCCAGAATAGGGTTACAAGTTGACAATATTACAGATCTACCCGCAAAATCATTTTATAATTTGATTTTCAAATACGAAATAGACTGTCGTCATGGTCGGTTAATAAATCCGTGAAATCCGCCTAGTTTCGTAATAATTAGTTATACTACAAAACTTTCAACACCATACAAAATTTCATCATGATCGTTAAAATGCTATTTAGTTTAGGTCCAGTTAGCTATATTCCAACACTTCCTCCAAAAGTTATTTATTTCACACTAATGGTCAAATTAGATTAGAAATATCTAAAAGATTACTTGGATTAGATAGATTATATAGATTATATAGATTATATAGATCAGATAGATTAGATAGATTAGATAGATTAGATAGATTAGATAGATTAGATAGATTAGATAGATTAGATAGATTAGATAGATTAGATAGATTAGATAGATTAGATAAATTAGATAGATTAGATAGATTAGATAGATTAGATAGATTAGATAGATTAGATAGATTAGATAGATTAGATAGATTAGATAGATTAGATAGATTAGATAGATTAGATAGATTAGATAGATTAGATAGATTAGATAGATTAGATAGATTAGATAGATTAGATAGATTCGATAGATTAGATAGATTAGATAGATTAGATAGATTAGATAGATTAGATAGATTAGATAGATTAGATAGATTAGATAGATTAGATAGATTAGATAGATTAGATAGATTAGATAGATTAGATAGATTAGATAGATTAGATAGATTAGATAGATTAGATAGATTAGATAGATTAGATAGATTAGATAGATTAGATAAATTAGATAGATTAGATAGATTAGATAGATTAGATAGATTAGATAGATTAGATAGATTAGATAGATTAGATAGATTAGATAGATTAGATAGATTAGATAGATTAGATAGATTAGATAGATTAGATAGATTAGATAGATTAGATAGATTAGATAGATTAGATAGATTAGATAGATTAGATAGATTAGATAGATTAGATAGATTAGATAGATTAGATAGATTAGATAGATTAGATAGATTAGATAGATTAGATAGATTAGATAGATTAGATAGATTAGATAGATTAGATAGATTAGATAGATTAGATAGATTAGATAGATTAGATAGATTAGATAGATTAGATAGATTAGATCTATTAAGTAAATTAGATAGATTAAATGCGTTAGTAACGTTACTTGAGTATAAGATAGTTCTGTAAATTAATTTTTGGAATAATTTTTGGTTTAAGTGCAAGTTTGTCGGATGCAAGCTTAAGATTTGGTTACTTCCAGTTTTGATAATATTTTACATTTACGCGGCCGATTGGATGCAATTTTGGTCTTTGGGCTAGGTGTGCTGTGATGCAACCAAGTAGTATCTCTGGTCCCAATTGCCGAAGCTGGCATGGTATCACGAGAGTCAAGATTTTTCGAGGTACTTTTGAAATATAATAATATAGCTTTGTGATTATAAAATGATATTTGCTCGCTTCGCTCGGTTAGCAAACTTTCATTCTCGTGCAAAAAACAAGCATTTTGACGCTAAACACGCACATATATTTGGAATTAGTCAATTCTCCTTGTGTTTTGATATCCATTATTTCGTACAGATTTTAAGATTAACTTTAAATTTTATTTTTGTGTATTATTTGCAAATTGTTCTCTGGTTATGATGAAAATAAAAAATTTAAACTTCTTTCTTCTATTTTCGGTTAAATATATGCTGTGTTGTTTTCCATTTGCTTATAATTTGTCTATTTCTTCTTATTGTATTATTGTCATCGTGACGACATAAGAAAATAATTCAATTTATAGTGTATATGCATGGACTTTTATCATATAATGGTAAGAAGTGTTTTAGTCCACATCCCCAATTCCTTCAGATAAGAATTGGTTTATTTGCTTACCCACCTTATCAAAATATACCGAACACATACTTCAAAAACAATTTTGTTATCCGGCAATTTTAGAATACTGAAAAATACAATTAAAATTGAATTAATTCATAATTCAGCAGCCCAAAGCCTACACTATTAAAGTTAGCCGATATTTCCCAGCCGAAAGTAAAAAAATCGATAATGCAGATAGTGTCTTTGCTATCTCAGCCGAAAATATAATATGAAATGTCAAATATTAATATGCATCAGCCGAAAGTTATCAGCCGACATTTTTCAGCCGATATATCTCAGCCGATATTTTTCAACCGAAAGTATATTTTATACCAAAAATATTTGTTTTCTACAAAAAAAAAAAAAAAATCAACTGAAATGGTTAAAAATAAAACACTTAACTATAGCATTATAAATTGTTTAGAAAATTCATTTTCCAATAGGTGAAACTTGTATATAAATATATCGCACACACAAAATTTGAAATCTAAAAATTGACCTTTTTAAGTATCATGGTTGGAAATAGATTCAAATCAAAGGTCTTAGTGATGATGTCCATACCTGGAAAAAATTTTAGATCAATTTTCATGTGGGGAGCTCGAGAAAACTCGATTGAATATTTCGCACACACAAAATTTTTAAAATTAATTTTTGAGTTTGCGTTGATTTTTTTTAATTTTTTTTTTTTGAAAACAAATATTTTTGCTACAAAAAATACTTTCGGCTGAAAATATCGGCAGAGAAATGTCGGCTGAGATATGTCGGCTGAAAAATGTCGGCTGAGATATATCGGCTGAAGCATATTAATATTTGACATTTCATATTATATTTTCGGCTGAGATAGCAAAGACACTATCTGCATTATCGATTTTGTTTACTTTCGGCTAACTTTAATAGGGTCCAAAACTTAAACTAATTCAGAATTTTTGAAATTTTTTTCAGAATTTTTTCAATTTTCAGATCATGTTTAATGTTCAGAGATTCGTATAAATGTATATTTAATGCAAATATCTGGTTCAAATTTTATTATAATAATTATAGTTCAAAAAACGTGTAAAAAAATTGATTCTTTAAATGTTTGAAATGATACATATATGTGGGACACTATGGCCAATTCAAAAAATGTCAGAGATGTTACTAAGTAAAGGCATATGTCATCTAGTAGTAAACAACTTCGGCTGTTCAAAACAGTTAACAAAATTAAAATAAATAATTTTGGGATGGTTCCACACAAGTTCAAAATGCTTGCTACACTATGCCCGATTATACAAAACTCAGAAATGTTATCAAGTGTTAGCATACATTTTCTAATGTGGATGAATCTTCAATCTATTCAAACCAGTTAATCTCATTAAAATAAAAATAAAAATTGGGGTTGCTTCACTACAATTTTTATATCAGTAAATTTAATGAATATTATTCGATGATTTTAATTTGTCAAAATACCTGCTACACAAAAACACATTTGGCAACATTGTTCATGATTAATGAATTCACATCGTCATCAAATCGTCAAATCAGGTGTTTCATCAAGTTCAAGGTCATATAAATGCAAACAACTATATAGTGATACTTGTATTTATTCAACTATTTACACTTCGTACACTACACAGTAATACACGATTCACATACGCATTTATGTAGCAATACATCGTTATTGTTCAATTGAATTGTTAATGCTGCATCCCATTCTGCGTACCATTGGCGCTACCTAAAATAAATCAAAGTTGTTACTCGTATATTGATCAACACACCATATTTAACATAAATTTCACTTATCTTTTGATGTAATTAAAACTATTTGTTCCACTATTTTATCCAATCACTAATCTGAAATTAAGAAATGTTATTGTATTATAATTAAAATAAAATTAAGAATATTTATATTATCAAATACTTACTGTAACAAATGTCTACTGACAGTTCATTGTACACTTTCGTAAATTTATTAATTTTAAGATCTAGTACAAATTGTAATAGCGTATTTATACTTTTTTAATACGAATTGTCAAAAATAAAAAATCTCGTTCACTTTTGTTACGACCAGCAGCTGTATAATTAAAACAAATAAATTTAATCGTTAATATTAAAAATTTAAGAGTTTATTGAGAAATAAATAATTCCAATAAGTTGTTTAAAATTGGGTTTTGGTTTTTTTTATATCTTACCAAGAAAAAATATCTTTATGAGATTTCTTAAATCAGCCATAGTGCACTATAAAATTTGTCGTTAAGCCACCCCAAATCATTTTATTTTAATATGGTTAACTGTTTTGAACAGGAAGATTCATCCACTTTGCAAAATATATGGTAACACTTGATAACATCTCTGCGAGTTTTTTGGAATCAGCCATAGTCTAGCAAGTATTTTCAAGAATATTTGCATTTTTATGAAATTTACGTCCCAAAACTTGTGTGGTACTAAAACTATTTATTTTAATTTACTTAACTGTTTTGAACAGCTCAAGTAGTTTACTATCTGTTGACACATGCCTTGGTAACATCTTTTTAATCGGCCATAGTATCGCATTTGTATATCATTTCAAACATTTAGAGAATTAATTTTTTTACTCGTAATAACCCGAGCTAGAATTATTATAATAAAATTCGATCTCGATATTTGCATCAAATATACATTGTTGACGATCTTTTTTAGAAAAGGTGTGCTATTTACACTTTTAATTGCTGCACTAAAAGTGTAGTTGCACTTTTCGTTAATTTGTGTAGCAACACTTTTCATTAATTTGTGTAGCCTCATTTTCCGTTAAAAACTGCACATCTGTCAAGTCTAATATTTATTTAAAATAAATTTTGTGCATGTTATTATCCTTAATTAACAATTTTCTAGTTAGTTAGATTTTATTTTTCCTTGATTTAAAACTATTAATAAAATTTTTGTTTTTGTTTTGCTTAAAGCGTTTATTTCTTGATTTCAGAAATATAAATTAAATTAATTCAAGAAAATGAATACAAATTGGGGTTTCAAATTATTCTGAATTATGAAGTTTATATTACTAATAATTTTTTTGTTTCTAACTATAATTCGGACTAAGATTAAGAAACATGATCTTTATTCAGTAATTAAATAAAGAATGAATTCTCAATTTTGCTTAAATTAAGGAATTATCAGTCTCATTTTTTCGTTAATTAAGAATACGAATTTTATTGCAAATTGATCTCTATAAATGTTTATGCAACAAGAATTATGGCTAGATGCACAATAACCTAGAATTAGAAAACCATACAAAGAAACGGCCTTCTAAAGTAAGAAAATGGTTTCTTAAAGTGAGAAAACGGTTTCTCAAAAGAAGAAAACCTTTCTTAAAATAAGAAAATTGATTCTTAAAATAAGAAACTGTTTCTTGAAGTAAGAAAACCGCAAAAACATATAAGAAAACTGTAATATTAGATATATGAATTAATTTTTTATTTAAATCAAGATTCGTAGTTGTAAATAAATCCTCAATTTTCTTGAGTCATTCAAAGTTTTTTGTTTTTAGCTATTTTAATATTACCTAGTAGTTATTTCACCGTCGGAAGGGCAAAAACATAAATTTTTAAACCACCGAACCATTCAAACGTATAATTTATTTTTCGCCAAACAAAAAAAAAATGTTTATTACGCTGACATTAAACGAAAAAAAAAAATGTTCTGCTGCGTGAAAAACTGTAATTGAACATCCGCCACATACCACATATTACTATAACAGATAATTGTATACAGAGTACAAAAATACATTAAAATACAACAAACATAAAAAAGAATTCAGACACGACAATTTCCTTAATACATGGTTGTTCTACGAAATATACACAAAATTACCATGTTCTACGTAATGTTTAACAAGTTTGTCGCAATTGTATTATTTAAATAAAAAAAAAATCCGCAGTGATTTGTTGGCGTATACATAATGATTTCCTGCAAAACGACGAATTCAAAACTTTGTCCTGGTGTTAAATCAGTACAAGTGTACAAAATTCCTTCTCTTCTAGTCAACACTTTCTTATTCATATAGCAACCAACGTATAAGGGCGCGGATCACATCTAATTCCGTGATACATTTATTTAATTTAATTTTTTAATCTAAATTTAATAAAAAATAAAAAGAATTCATCTTGGTATTTTGTTGAGTTATATTAAACCAAAAGAATGTGTTGTTGGTGTAATTTATATCCTTGTTGGTTTCTTGTTGATTTTTTTTTTTTACTTTTATTAAATATTAACCCAAGGAACAACTTTTCTTCTATATAGCTAGAGAGCAAAAAAAAGGTTAACATTAAAAAGTAACAAAAAAACCCTTTTTATTAAAAAATAAAAAATATTAAATTTAGGTGACAACGTAATTTTTTTTTATCTTATAATTTATTCAAATCCTGTTATTCTATTTGAGATGAGAAAAGTTAGGCAAAAAGTATGAAACACTTTTGGAAATCTACAGAACACAAAACTTTTTGTTATCTTTTTAATTCAATTTTATCTAGCTAGGGAAAATTTATATATCTTTTCGCAATTTTTTTTTGTGTGTGTTGCGTTTATCAAGAGTTGTTTGTAAAGATATATTCTTATAATGTAAAGGAAGGTGGAAGTCGCGGCGGAGCTGTGAAAAACTTTTTTTTTATTTTAATTTTAATTTTATTGAATTATTTTCTTTATATACTTTTAGCATATTAAATATAGCTTAATCTCGTAAATGATTCGATCCGCGCAGTGTTTATCCGGTATATTAGCATCGTTGTTGATATTTTGTTTACTGTGAATTTTTGTGTACATATATACTTTGCGTTGTCGTCGTTTTAAGATATTGACAGTAGCATAATATTTAAGAATTCATTACATTTTTTTTTTAATTGGAAAAGTTTGTGCGCTTAGATATGAGTCTCTTTCTCTTTCCCTTTTCCTTTACGTCGTTGTTAGCTCGTTTCGATTGGTTTCCTTAATGTGTTGTATTTTCCAATCAAAATTGCTATGTTTACTTGAAATGTATATTGGTCGATTTTATTTTATTATACAAACAAAACGTGAAAGTTAGAAAGATAAAGTTGGCTCATTTTACTGATTATATTTGTCGGCTATTTATAGCTTTAACTGAAAACAAAAATATTAGATGGTTTAACAAGATCTAGTCAAATTTATTCCATTGGTATTTTTTAAATTTATCGGATAATTTAGTGGTATTGTGTGTGGTATTTTAGCTAAAAAATTGTTAAAAATGTGTTTTATCCTTCCCAGAATTTGGGTTATTAAATGGAATGAAATATTACTTATTAATAGAATTTTTAAGAATTGGTTCCTTCTTCTGCTCGCATTAAATATTCAAGCAAACGGTTGGAATCACAATTTTTAGGCAATCTTTAATTTTTAAATGGCATTTCAAAGAATTCTTGTTGTATAATTCATAATAGTGAGCGGTTTTAAATATAAGTAACCTCCACTTATTTAAAAGTTCATATCGGAGGATTTCTTTTGGCGTTTCACCTTTTGTTTTGACCTTTACAAATAATAAGATATTTTTTTAAACTTCCGCTGATAATTAGGGTTGCAAGCTAATGTTATATATAACTGCTGTTTATTTCGGAATCATAACAGTGGCTATTTTCCCCAGTTGAGCCCCCAAGTGAACAGATTTTTTTTGTTTTCCCACTAAAGGTGGGGCGCCGATTACGAAATTGTTTCTTTTGTTCGTGACGTGTAACCTTATTATTGTGCGACTCCCA
The DNA here is from genome assembly GCA_947310385.1 of Nephrotoma appendiculata. Lineage (NCBI taxonomy): Eukaryota > Metazoa > Arthropoda > Insecta > Diptera > Tipulidae > Nephrotoma > Nephrotoma appendiculata. The sequence continues at coordinate 138,331,154 of OX371224.1, read as the reverse complement.
AAAATACGTTTTCCAACGAAAATTGGAAAAAATTGTTAAAAGCGATTAATTGAATTAGAGAAACTAACAACCAAATAGAGTGAGTTTCAATAATAAGGCACTAGTGTCGGTGAAAAGTTGAATTGATTAATCAATTGATGATTGTTTTATCATCAAAGTCGAAGAATTAAAATTGATTACGTAGTAAATCACCAATGAATTTTGTCAACAGACAATGGACCATTTCCGTTGAGATATGAATAGTGACATGAACGACACGAAATCGTCCTCTTTTAAGCTAAAGGAACTTGAATTAAAAGAAAATGAACTTCAGCATATCGGTTAGTCAATGTTTCCGACCCCACGATATTCAAACGATAACGTAAAATTATTGCTTTGTATATATTCAACGGCGAGGATAACTTTCCAACCCGTCCACTAGACGAGAAACCATTGAAGTACAAATAGTCTGCAAGGAAGGCGAAATTATATTTCTCACAAAACTTACCAAAAGGAAGTGCGAGTCCGATGTGGTACAACAACAGGAATATTGGAATAGCATCTTGATAATTTTGTCCAAAAAGTTCAAAAATTTGTGTTTATTAGATATTCCACATTTATATGAGACAAGGATTTGTTTTGGAGTTGTTGGCTCAACTTTAAAATCAAAATGATGTTTGTATTCCATGTTGACAGTTTGTTACCATAATACTTCGTTATAATATAGTATTGGCCAAGAGGGTGGAACCAACAGAATAGAAATGAGGATCATTCTGATAGACGAAACACCAATCACCAAAACCACCTAGAATGCTTTTTCCTCTGGGAACTGGTATCGTGTGTGAACAAATCAAGTAGTGGTTGAGTGAAGGTATTATACGAGAGAAAATTTCAAGGCGACTTTGCGTTGATTAACGGCAGCTAAACCGAATTATATGTGAAAAGCAAGTTTTCTATACCATTAATAGGCAATTAATCATCAGTTACGGGATGCAACAATATCGTTTCATCTGCCATTCGCTGGCTGTAACTGGGTTAGCAATGAACTTCTTTTGAGATTTCTTTTGTTTTTGAAGATTTGGTACAATGCAAAATTGTTTGCGAAATGGAAGCTCTGTTGTGATTAAAGGAAACGTAACGGTTGCTCTGAAAAATGATCTCCAAATAAAATGAAGGAAATGCAAATTTATATGTATAACAACATAGAATATCTGAGATATGAAATTGAGCAAGGATGTGTAGTCAATCGACTAGGAAATCTATGGCTTTTACTAGATCTTGGCTGCAACGTCGTTATTTTAATAATTCATTCCAAAAATCGATCATATAATGGCTCCTTTTGAGCTATTATCAGGCGTAAAACTTACAACACCAGAAGATTCATGTTGAGAAGACACGATTGGAGGCAGCATCATTCGGCAAAGCGACAGATTCAGGTAGTGCAACAAGAGAAGTGACGAACATTCAACAAAAGGCGTAAAAACAACAACTTATGATTCAGGTTGGGTGGTGACATTGTCACCATAAAACGAACACAATTCCTAACTAGTAATCAACATTTTTGGGTTCATATCGTGTGACTAGAGGGAAGAGTAGCAATGGTTAAAGGGCAATCTGAATCTGGATTTCGCCGCCAGGGTTAGCCACACACAGCAGGAAGGCTAAATAGAAAACACTAATATAATGTCCAATAAAATTCGAATGCATATTATAAGAACAAAACAAAACGTGTATAAATATTTGTATCCGAAGCAAGCAAATAAAAATAGTGACATGGTGACAAATCAATTATTTATGAATGCGTTCTGCTTACTAACTGACCAGTAATTTACGTAATTTTCAATGCAGGAGAACCAAATCAAGAACTATTGAACAATTTGGAAATAGTGAACGAATTTTACAGATATGAACCATATAATTCAAGGAAATTAATCGAATCGGGCAAAATTTCTATGGTCTGGTCACGTTTATTATACTGGACCGTGGTCGTATAACGCGTTATCAAACACATGGTAAAAATTCCCCATAGATAAAAAACAACCACCGCAGTTATTATTTTGCTTTTACAACGTCTCTACAAACAGTTTATCTTTGAACCAGCAACCAAAAAATCTGAATATTTGTGTAAAAAACCACTAAAACGCAAAGTGGTCGTTCAATTGGTTGCCAATTTCTCTGTCAATGGTGCAACTTTGCCAGTTTTACGGCTCGTTGTAGAACCAAGTTGAATTGTGAGTGGGCTCTTTAGTTATAATTTTTATTATTTTGGTTAAATATAATAAAGTCCTATGCAAGGCCAAGTTCTTTTACATCGTCAGATTCAAACATCCTAGAATCTAAGTTTCAGAGTTTCAAGAAATGATCTAGTACGCGACCAAATTCAACAAATCTCATAATCATGTTGAGCATAGCCAAAATGTCGGACTTCTCACACAATTCATATCAATATTTTTATCTTCCACATCTATGTATGTTTCAATTAATTCAACCCACAATTCACTTACAAAATAAAATTATTAGGTGCCCTGTGACACCAACAACAACAAAATAATAAATAATCGTTTATTTTATTTCAACACAGTAAGCCACGAAAACATTGTTTCTTGTGATGCCATTAAGTTACGTCATTTTTTCGGTAGATAGTCTTCTAAAATATTTTTATAGATTTGTATAGTGTTGGGCTAAACTAAACTGTCCAGCAAAGTAATACATAGCTCCAATGTGCTGTACAGAAAATTTACCTAACAAAGTTTCTGGAAAGCCGTAACGGTAATTATGATCAGTGTGCCTGGGGCCTTATTCTTGAAACCGGTGGAAATTTCCCCAATCGGAATACAATTTGCTTTGAAATTCTCTATATTATTTGAATTTTTCGCCTGTTACTTTAATAATTTTTTAAATTTTTTTAATTAAGGTCGTGTTTCAATTGGTTTAAATGCCGCATAAAAAGTTAAAAAGTTAAAAATTTATTCGTGGTAAATATTTTTTAACTTTTTAACTTTTTATCTGTTTCAATTGGATAAAATTTTGACAATAACATGGTTGCTTATTTTATGTGTAATTGTGAACATATATAGACAATTTAAATATGAAAACAAGTAAAATAAATACTTTTTAAATATATATTAGTTAATTATGTTCAGTTTACATATATATCATTGCCATTTTTCACAAAATTTTTACATGGAAAATTTTTATTTACAAACAAATATTTTTGTCAGCCAAATGTTTTCTATATAAAAATTTTATCAGCTTTTGAAGCGGATAAAAAGTTTGACATTTTTATTCACCACAATTTTTAACTTTTTAACTTTTTATGCGGTATTTAAACCAATTGAAACACGCTCTAAGAAACATATATTTTCCCCCTACTAAGGGAAAAATTCTGACTGGGTAAATCGATTCGAAATTATTCCCTTAGTATGGAGAGAAATATTAATAAACATGAAAACAAATTTGAAAAATGATTAAAGTAGCCGGCGAAAAATTCGAATAATATACAGGATTTCAAAGCCATTTATATTCCGATTGGGAATATTTCCACCGATTTCAAGAATACGGCCCCTGTTCTACTGTGTTTTTGCCCAGCTCAGAATGTAGGAATAATTAGTAAGATTCCTAGCCAAACTTAAACAGTACTACATATAATTTAATATGCAAAATGGCTTCTAAAGCAAAAAAGTAACATAAATTTTTTTTTGATTCCAAATAATTCATCTATGCAATTTGCGAAACTTAAAATAAAAGTATAAGGAAACCAGATCATTCATAATAATAAATAGTAAGAGAAACAGGTCAATATTAGATTGCAAGCCCTACTATACAATTTTGAAGCTGGTTGTTTACTAAATTCCAGCATTCGTTCTTTAAAATCTCTGCAACATGTCACAACTCACAATGTAAGGCGTTCTCCCTATTCAATGGAAAATTTCAAAAATAACGCATGAAGTGACTTGAAATGACGTTCCATTGCGTGAGGTATTACAACTGTACCAAAGCTATTCGAAATCATTGTGCAGAAGCTGTTAAGCCAACACAAGATTAGTTGGATTTGCTGGAGAAATATTATTTTTATGTGCATATGAAATTTTAAATCATGAGAAAGAGCTGATGGTTATTCAGTGGTTCGATTCGGATTTTTTGGATGGACATCCTCGGATAATACACCTTCGATTTTTACTATCAGAAATTAGTTTAATAAATTCAAGCGACGCCGATCTCCGTTTTTGATTAAGAGCGCCTTGCGCTATCCGATGGGGTGGACTATAGAGCATGTGGCCCACAAAATTTATGATGTTATATTAGCATCATCATTATAGGGTGAATTGAGGGTTTGATTGATTCAAACATCTTTCACAAAAACTTGAGCATGAAAATCGGCGAAATTAGCATCGCGTTTCGATTAACAATTGTTTTCTTCCCCAACATAGAGGCCGTTTTAAAAATAAAATTCTTTAGCTGTATAGAGTTATTAATTAAAATTAATAAACATTTTCTTCTAATTTTAAAATGTTTAACTTAATTTGAAAAACTTGCGTTTAAATTAAAGAAAGTTGCGCTTAATTCGAAAAAGGTTTAATTTATGTACCTTTTTCGAAAAAGCCCCTTGAACGCTGAACTGTTTTTTTAGTATCCGGGTTTGCAAAATTCATGCATGTCTCATTTAAGAACTAATATTATGTATTTAAGATAGACTAAAGTAAGAGAATAAGTAGTATGCTCGTAGAGATGAGAAAATATATATCGGTGTGGCACACGAGGACAAATTCCAATTTTTTTTAAAATTATATGCACTGCTCCATGACCACGGCCATGTAAAATTGATGCAGATTCAAACTATTATTATTGAAAGTACATAAATCTAAAAAACGTCGATAAAGAAGTTTCAATTTTCGTTGTAATAATTAAAAGTAGCCAATATGGTCATAATGCAAATAAAACAATAACATGCATTTTCTAGTTCAACGATGTCGACAATGAAGATTAATTATTATAACCATCCGAAAATCAAATTGTCGATAATACAGATTATGTCTTTGCAAGTTTTAAAAAATCCACCCGTTGAAAATTAGCATCGCTTTTGAGATTTTGTCAGTTGGCTATCAATCTCACTAGGACTGTTCGATGAAGCGTCGATTTATTCCAAATTTTATAGTACCGTTGTGGATTTTTTGAGGAGGGTTGAATGTAAGAATCTGAAATTCCATCTTATTTGTAAACTCCACCAACCATGGTATGCAATTTTGCATTAATCCATACTTCATCAAACACAGTTAGAGTGATGATTTGCAAAATCGTGAACGCATTACCATGTGATCGTTATAAAATAGGAAAATTCAAGGTTCCTCCCTCCCAAATTCCTCAGACCACCCTCAAACATACTGTGAAATTTTTCGTAAATTTATACTTCATTGAATAGTCATGGTTAAAATGATGGCTAACTAGCAAAATCTTGAATGTGGAACGAGGTTACCGTTATAAAAGGAGAAATGGAAAGTTCCATCTCTTAAGCTCAGACCACCCCAAACTATAATATGAAATTTTGCGTCATCAATTTTAGAATGGGAAAATAAGAAATGTTAACCCTTCTAACTCGTCAGAGCATCCCTAACTATTTTATTAGTGTGCATGTAATAATATCGAATTTATGGAACATTAATCATAATAAACTGATGTTTTTACTTTTGACTGGATACCAATGGCATTGTCTGCATTATCGATTTGTTATTTTTGACTGGCATATTTTCTGCATTATCTTTCTTACCTTTCGGTCGGATGTTTGGGGAGGTGAGATGTGGAATGTATTTAAAGTGATGTTTGGAAAGTAGTTCAAATGGAATGCTGATGATTGAATAAAAACTTTAAGGCTATAAATTCAAACGGGCGTTCACGAATATGACATTTTTTTCACAGGTAACCGTCACAAAAACTTTTTATTAGTACCCCATTTTCCAGCCATAACTTTTTTACAATATATTAAAATACTTAAAATTTTGTCTGTGATACACACTTTCGACATACACTTTGCATCTGCATTATCGGCATTTTTCGGGTGAAGGCGGATTCATTGTTGTAGCTCGTTGTGTTCATTCCGTTTGTTCCGTTCGTTATGCTTTTTTGTAAACCAATAGGATTTGTCGCAAATGACGTTTTATTTTTTCGGTATTTTTTTCATCAAGTTGATCTATCTTCAACTTTTTTACCGAAGGAATATGGCAAGAAAGAGACGACATGATATATAGTATACTAGTAGAAACAAACAGACACATTTTCGATATTTTTATTTTGTAGTCAAGTACGTTGTTCATTTTGTGTTTTGATGTTTTGTTTTTTCATCAATAATGAACCCAAAAAATAATACTGCAGACAAAATACCGAACGAAAGGAACGGAACGAACACAGCAAACTACAACAATGAATTCGCCTTGAGTATTTAAGTGGATATTTTAACCAACATTTAGAGCGTGACTTAAAAATATTTTCATTCGCTTCATGCGACGTGACTATGTATTTTATTGGTTACTATACCTTTACAACTTCAAATTGGGACTAAACAATTTTCTAATTGGGACTAAACAATTTCAAATTGGGAATAAAAAATAAATAATTTATTCCAGTTAATTTAAAATTATGAATTAAAAAGTCATATCATTCATATTTATCGCGTCCGGTATAAATTTTTGAATATAAGCGACGTGCCGCTTACAATTAGGAACAGTAATCTTCGTAGTTATGTTTTCGCAAATTATATGTTCTAGCCAGCCGTAGTAGACGAAACTCTGTTTGCGTTAAATTTGATCTACCTTCATCAGCTAAGATTCGCGATAATTGAATCGTTAAATCGCTTTTGACTCCATATTTTAAGTTTGACCAAACATATTCAGTTGTCTTTAACATTGGACTATATGGTCTTAGATGGTCTTAGTAGGTGATACTGTCTGAGTTCTAGACTAGGTGAGTTCTAGGAATACTTCCTCCACTTCAATCACCATTACGATTGAATTTCTATATATATATTTTGAGCATTCCGAACGCAACGACGCATGCATTCTTTTGCTTCTGGTTTTGTGCTGGAGATGCTCCTCTTCTAATTTCATGAATCAAACCCATATTGACCTATACATCCAATTACATGTATATTGGATCCTCGACTGCCTGCTGTAATGTGAGTGCAACGAGTTCATTTTTTGGAACGACCTTTGGTTCTCGATATATATTAATTGAAATTAGTTTCATCCATATAGAATATGGGTGTATTGTTTGATTAATTTTTAAAAGTTTGAGAACGTAATCATATCGGTTTATTTTATTTCTTTCAATATTTGCTCTTTCTGGCTCTCTTCAAATGTCTTTCAACGTATGCAGTAATCCATCTAAGTGTTTTCACAAATATTCCGCAGAAACAACAATTTGATGATTATTTTGGAATTTATCTCTCAGTTTTTTTAAAGTTATTCTAGGATTTTCCTCAATATAACTTTCCATAACTACTCGATGTTCATTAGTTATTTTTATTTTGCGCTTATCATCATAGTACTCTGCGGGTATTTGTTGGTTATTCACCCATCGATAGACCGTTGATTTCTTTACGCCTAAAGTTTTTGCAACTATTCTCCAATCTTCGTTTTTATTATAGAATGCACATATTTGTCCTTATATTGAGGTAGATACTCGATAGGCTTCAAGCAAGCAATTTGCTAACCGAAATCCTGGCTGCTCAATCAATTTTACCGAGAAAATTTGATTTTCAAATTATGTCTTTCAAATTGTTTTTTGTTTTTTTTTACGATTGCACAGTAAATTTTGCGGCTTCAAAAAATCAACAGCAAATTTTGTGGTATTTTACTGTGCTGTTGCACAAATAAATTTTTGTTTTTATAAAAAAATAAAATTTGAAATTCAAATTTTCTTGATAAAATTGAGTAGCCAGGATTTTGGTTAGCAAATTGCTTGCTTGCAAGCCGATCGAGTATCTACCGCATTATCTGCTTCAACTTTCTTGATGTAATACATGTTTAGGGATGAATTAATTAAGAATGCTACCATTAATAAAAAATGCTATCTTTTATTTTTTAAAAGCCTGCTCAAATTTAAAATTGTTATAATACTTGTAGAATAAAATATTTAGTCCCAATTTGAAATTGTTTAGTCCCAATTTGAAGTTGTAAAGGTATATAATCGAAGGTTATAAAATCAAAATTTACTAAATAATTTTGCACAAAGCTCAACAGTGAATATTTTAGTTTGAAATTTTTTTGTTTGTTGCTTCAAAATTTGAAGTAATAAAAATTGGTATTTGACGTGGCAGCAGTCGCAAGGAAATATTTTTAAAGCAGCATACTACTCGGAGTAAACTTCGATTATTGGTCTTGTTCAGTTTGGTAATTTCTTCTTGCGATAATAATCTAGTTTACTCTCTTTATGCATATTCTTGTTGGTAAATTTAATCCAGTTTAAAAAAAGCTTCCTGCTTAAATAATACAGGTAGAGAAAGGATAAGGGAAAATCCACATTTGAAACTCGTTCAAAGTCTAATTTTAATATTTATTTAAAATTTAAGTTGATTTGTGTAAAATAAACTCCAAAATATTGATTTTCGTTATTTTCATATCAATCAAAGCTTTACAGAGCTCTTAAGATACGTTTAACATTTCCGCAACAAAAAAAAGTTTTTAATCTTTATAATTCCATTTACAAAAATTCTAAAACTACTGTATATGTTTATTTTTCAATTTCATTTTTATGGACGAAGCTCAACATAATACTCTTATTTGTATGTATAAAAAACATCTCAGCCTGATTATTGAAGTGGAATAGGAAAAAAACGTATTTATGCTTTTTACAATAGAAGCTTTAAAGTGAAAACATTAAACTTTTGTTATTGCTAATATTTAGTCGTACGCACGTATACAATTTAATATCGTAACGATATATAATTAATCAGCTTTGAAATACGATATGCAAATGGGAGTACTCGAATAATTATGTTATTTTGCTGTTTGTTGATAATAATTTAATTATAAGCACAATAAAAAGCTTTTAGTATTTTACAAAAAGCGCCCGTATACTGTGTAGGCTTGTCAGTGTAATACAATGCATGGATGTAATACAATATCGCACTGAATTAAATTACGGTTTATCGCATATTATAGGAATAAAGCCAATATATATTTGAGTTTGGGTAATAAAGCACGGGAGTCGGCTACGTTTGTGTAACTATTTTCGCAATTAGGTTAAAAATATAAAATACGAAACCAATTATAAATTTATTATCCGTGCATTTTTGTTGGGATGCATGGCTTTGTTTTTATATTTAAGGGCTTATTCTATTTCAATTTTGAAAAAAATCTGAGCGAACAGTTTGATTAAAATTTAGAAAGAAAAAAAACTACTCAAAACTACTAATAATTTTTGATCATTCTACGTCGGCTTCTAAATTTAGAGGGTCTCCCTGATGCTGTACCTATATTCAATAAAATTTCGTTCGTGAAATTAGAAAATGTTTGATTTAAAATAAATGCAGCCAAAGGAGCCAACAGCCATATCAATACAATGTGCTAGTTTAACGTTTGAAAATATTTTTCTTTGAAATCGTGAATTACCATATTGGGTTTATTGAGTTGACAAAAATGACAGAATCAATAATTTATGGGTTTATGGTAGAACAACTCGTACCTCCCCTCTCCCCCCCCCCCCCCCCCCTTACAAATGACACTGTGCTCATCTATCAATTTATCTTTCAAATTTTTACAAATTTTAATACTAATTTTAATTTGGTAAGTTTACTAGGTTAAGTGGCCTCGTTCTTTGGAGTCTTCTTTCAACGACAGGGTTATCTTATGGTTATGGCGAATATGGGGTTTCCGTGTTTTTGGAGCCTTATTTCGTGTTTGGCGGCATGTTTTTTTATTTCATCTTTGATGTATTTCATCGGTATTCGATCTTCACAGGGACGAAGGTCGTCTTTTCTTGTGTACCACGGAGCATTTACCATGCTACAAAGAACCTTGTTTTGAAACATCTGTATCATTTTGGCGTTTGTTGGCTTAGTACGTCGCCAGAGTTGAATACCGTAGGCCATGTCGGCTTCAGTGTTTACCGATATAGCAGCAGTTTGTTGTGAATTGTAAGCTCACTGCCTCTATGCCAGTGTTGTGCAATTGTATGTAAAAAACTGTTTTATACATTTTTTACGTAAAAAATGGTAATATACTTAAATTACTGTATAAAACGTATAATATTGTATAAAATCAAACGCGTATTTAAAAACCCTAGTAAAGTCGCAAACCTTAATATACGAAACATAAATTTGTTGAATATTAATCATAAAAGAAGAAATATCCGTCGATTAATATTACGGAGTTTTCAGATAGGTTTGCACGAATTTCTTTAAGACAGCTATTGTAGTTAATCCCTAAGAGTCTGTTTGATAAAAAATTTCGACTAGGGAGGGACAAGTTTTGAATGTGATCGAAGATTTAATAATTTCAGTGCAAAGTTGAATAAGTTTGGGTGGCTTATCGCTGCAGTGCTCCAAAAATCTTGTGGATCTCTTATTTCTTTTGAGTATAAAGTATGGGATATTCCACTTTCGTTTTTGTAAATGAGCCAATCCTCATTTCCTTGGCCATTTAAATTTGTTAAAACTGATTGATTTTATCCATTTGACTATCAATTAAAAGGTCGTTATCGTAATAATGATGCACATAATAAGCTGGCGTTTTTCGAAAAATATTTGTAGTTTATCTCTAAATCTTACCTGCACGTTAAATGATCGCCACATAAAACCAGCATTCGCTAAAGTAGTTTTTCCACGTTGGAAAGTGTTTATAAGATTACATATGGGATCAAACAATTCTTTTGAATTTTGTACGCTTTCGATAAAATCTTTATCAAAAATAAATTTTGATATATTTGCCATGACTATTTTGGTGTCTGACAAATTTAATTGGCCACGATAATTTGAGGATTGAGGATTGGCACATTTACAAAAACAAAATGGAATTTTCCAAACTTTATACTCAAAGAATCCAGACATTTTTTTGAACACTGCAGCGAAGCCAGCCAAACGTATCCAACTTAGCACTGAAATTATTAAATCTTCCAGGATCGACAGCGTAGATTGAACGGATATTTTCAAATCGGGGTCAAATTCCTTGCCTAATTCGAAATAGCCTGACATTTAATAGGTCTAAAAAATTAATTCATATTTATTAATATTATTCTTTAAATAATAAAGAAATTCTAATTCGATTTGTTGATAGTGATGATAATGAAGATTTGCGATAAACAAAATTGCATTAATGTTACTTTTAAAAGTAAAACTGAATTTATAATAAATAAATAAATAATTTTTTTGAAAAACAACATATTTGTTTTTTATTAATAATTATTATAAGCATAAGTAAACAAAATATTTATTTTTCAGTCAAAATTCTACTTAGTTAAGAAAATTAAAATATTCGAGCCAAAGAGCCATTTGTATAGTTTCATTTGACTTGTAATTTAATAAGTAATAGAAAACTCACTCGAGAACGGTTAGTAAAATTTTAATATCTCGGGCCAAATTTTGATTTGCCGTATTCTTATAGCTAAGTCTAAGATGAGCGATACATCGAACAAGCATAGTTTTGAACTTCAACTCATTCATACGAAATATCGTTTTCAAGCAAATTTGACTATCATTGATTCCTTGGCCGTAATAAAATCCTCTATTTTTGGAGCTGGTGCATTTGGAGCTGGTGGATATAATTATATTATTTTGATATAATATAATATTTAAATTATTATATACCTGATTTTATTTTTCGATTTTTATTTTTGTTTTTTTATGTTGACATTTGACAATAACAAATGACACCTACATTTTTTGATTTTTTCTCCTCACGTCACATAGCGCAACAATTTTTTTATTTCGTTTTGCTACAATATTAGAGCAGTATGAAGTTGTTTAATTTAAGCAATGTAATTCTTATTTTAAGCAATAATCGATAGAGAACAAATTGCACTACAGATGTCTCTGTCTGTGTCAAGTTAAATAATCTTGTCGAAAGATGGTAATGATTTCTCGTAATCATCTAAACAATTTTTGTAACCGATAACATTAAAATGTTATAGCATTAATATTGAATGAGTTCGATGATTAATCGTTTTACACTTCAATCCCATAGTGTTGTGGATTTTGTTTTTCTATTCTAAAAAAATAAGTTAGCAGCTGAGAAACAAACCATATTTTCTTTGAAAAAAAAATAATTGTATTTATATTTTTCTACAAATATTTTACTTTTAATTATAATTAATAAATTAGAAGAATTATAAATAAATTCAATTCAATTCAATTATTTAAAGTTCAATTCTCATTTTACATCATACCTATATCCAATTTTCTTTTTATAGATACGTAAGAATTGAGATTATGAACTATAAGTAATTTTGAATTAGTTACGAATAGTTTTTGTATTTTACATTTTGTAAAAAATTGTTATGTGTAAAATACGTATTTTACATGTAAAAAACCGAGTATATTACGTAACGTAAAAAACAGGCACAACATTGCCTCTATCTACGAGCCAATACATTTTTCTGAACTTAATGTTACGTTCTTCTTTTTTTTTTTGACATGCTTTCTCCACTAGAGCTTAGCATCGAGGATCTTGCCAAGATATTTAGCTTTGTTTACATATGGCACGGGTCGTGAGTTAATTTCTAACGGTAGATGGGAAGCCTTTTGATATGTAAAGTTAGTATGCGTTGATTTCGTCTCATTAAGTTTGCTTCTTCAGCGCTTAGTCTAGTTACAAACCGCATTGTTAATCTTCTGGAGTTTGCTCGTTGCATCAGTGGCATTACTTCCAATCGCCATGATTGCTGTGTCATCTGCAAAGGAGTCTATGGTTCATTTATTTGTAGTTTGAATATCTCTTATATATAATAAATACAGCCGGCATTGGTCCTAAGACACTTTCCTACGGGACACCGGCAGAGATTTTCTTTAGTTCGGAGTATTCATCCTCATATTTCACATGAAAATGTCTATTGGATAAATAAGATCTTAGTATGGCATAGAATTGCCTCGGCAGATCTCTATGCAGTTTGAATTCCAGTCCACTATGCCAGTCTCTATCGAATGCTTGCGGGCGACGTCCAGAAATGGAGCATACTTTTTAATGGATGGAGCATACTTTTTTACGTTCAACGTTCTTTCAATAACTGGTGATTTTATGCACCTGTTCAATCGTGGAATGCTTTTTAATGAATCCAAATTGATGTAGAGGAATTAGTTGTCGGTCCTCAATTATAAGTTAAAGTCTTTTTAGCAGCGTTCTACACTACTCTTCAGTTGCATATTATTCATTTTCCGTTCATTTTTAAATGAATTGTGTTTTACGCTAATTGCTCTTCGCTCATGAATAGTAAAACGAAATTTAAAAAATATTCACGTCGATTATAGAACTCGGCGGATTTACTGCGGCGGGAGTCCAAACTCCATATAAAAAAAATTAAAATCATTAATTTCAATCAAGGCTGCGGTGAAAAACTGATTTATTTTCTGATTTATGGCTGCGGATTTCGAATGTTTTTGTTTGATTTGTGTAAACATAAAACCAGTTTTACATGCAACCTTGATCTAAATCAGTGCACCTAGAATACTACAGGCCACACTGCTTTAAAAATGTTTGTAACGATTGGTACAGAGCACCGGGTATTATGGTTTTGTATTGATGGATTATTGATCGTGAAAGAACCATAAAATTTTTTTTTGGTAATAGATTATGGAACGGTTTCCCCTGTTATTTTGTTATTTTTTTTTTGGAAGTCAATGACCGATAGAGTAACAAAAAAAAAAAAAAGAAAACCGAGATCAGTTGATAACAGAACGGCCACGATAAAAGTAGATGAAAAATTAAAAATTAAAAAGCAAAATAGAAAATTAAAATAAAAGGGAGTAAAACAAATGAATCGATCAGTTTTTTGTTTTTGTGAATAAAATTATAAACATTTATAAAATAAGAGTTAAAGTTATAAATAAAGTTATTAATGTAAAATTCCTTTTTTTTCGATGTACATAAGCGATAGTGTTAAGATCGGACATGTGTTAATGTGACATCAACGTGAAAATTAATGAATCATAAATTAGAAGTATGAATTAAAACTGTTTAAGCTATTATATATAAAAATATATTCCATATAATAATTTATGTACATTTGTTAACACAATTTAATATATAAAAAAAAAAAAAATTAAAAATTTAATTAAAATTAACATTTACTGCCGTGAAATAAAATCATATAGTAAAAAAAAGGTTAGTGGGTGTTTTTGATTGAATTTTTTTAAAACACCATCGTGAAATTTCTGTGGTATTCTAATACCCTCATATAAATCTGATTGGCTATCCAACCACTAAACGGATAGTATCACGAAAGCAATTTGGGGTGTGCAAGAGCATATAATAAACCTGCGGTCGGCACGAGATTCGTTACGACAAATTTTCGAGGAAGCGGCATTGCGAGAAAAAAAAAATATAAAACCCAACGGTGTATCAGCCCGGATCAACGGTATTGGATATGAGACAGCTACCTCTGCATGGAATGATTTAAGGTACCAAATTGACATAAAGAGTTTGTGTGATTTTCCTCCTTCTAGCTTAATTATTTAAATGATAACACTATTTAAGAAAATTGTAATGATCGTTTCATTTCGCGGTATTTATTAAATGACTATTGTTATATTTAATTTAGTTTTTTTGTGGAGGAACAAATTTACCGTTAACTTAAGGAGTGTCGCTCTGTTATCATATAGTCATATGAAACGGTTTTATTCTTTATTAGCGTAAAAAGAAGAGAAAAAAATGTCTCTTTAAATTAAATTAACTCGTAAAGTGATGTGAATGATAGTAAGGTGAAGAAACGTATGTTACGTCAGGTACAACTTAAGTGCTTAGCCTAATATGCTTTTGATCAATGAACCCCCCATCCGACGAGCAGAACCGTAATCACCTGACGGGTCAAAAGCAGGCATAGCTTACAAAATGGCGCCGAAACAGGGACCTGAATATAGTGTCCACGTGGTTAATTTTTAATCATTAATTATCTCAAGGATCCGTTGAATATTCGGTATTTTCGATTTCCGTTTCCTCGAGCGTAGTGTATATTGTTAATTAACCATATGTTTTTTTTATATAATTTGTTGAATAGTTACAGTTTTTTTTTTCCCAACTTTCCTATTTCTGATAGTTATAATACTTATAATATGGCGTAAACCCGTAATATAACTTTACCCGTGAGCAAAATTCTGGGCTAACATCATACACACATAACATTTTATCTTTGGCCCTATAATCCGTTGACTAGTCGAAAAAATTCGATTTCCGGTTTATCGTGTGAAAGATAGTTTGCAATTAAATTATATTCAATTTTTCTTGGTTCTCCTTTAAATAAATAATTTTTTTTTATTCAACATAATCCGTGACATAATTCGTGCAAATTCCTAATACTGATATATAGCGTAACCATATGAAGACAATCCATCAATTGACTGTTCGTTAATTAAGATTTCTTGATGGATCGCTGCAGGCGGTTAATAAGCAGTAACATTCAATATATGCTTCTCTTGGTAGATATTAATTGACGTGGTATAATCAACTTCAGCGATTGAATTTCTGACTGAAGCAGTATCTCATTGAGGTTGGTCTACTATTCTAAATATCATACCGAAAGTTCTTGAATGTTAATCGCAAAACTTTACAAGTTTTACGTTTCTAAAGCCCAGAAATAATATAGTTTTAACAATTTTTTTTGATACGTTTCTTTATATTACTTTTCACTCACATCACTATAATGAGCATCATCATATTTATATTATAATAAATACAATTTTTTTTTTCTTTATCCTATACATATATTATACATATACAATTATATATTAATACACTCCTATAACAGCGTAATCTTATAGGCATACTGTTATATACAACCCATACTAAAAATATTATATTAGTAAACATTTTCCTGGATTGTTCGTATTTTCATCTCTGCACAAGCCTAAACTTAGCATCGTGTATTTTATATGTCGTGTTTTTGTGCAAAGTTATACTACTTGCGTTGAATTACATTTTGAACGTTTCACTAAAGTTTTGGATAATTTTTGGATTTATAGCGAGGATTTTGCTGAATTTACTTGATCGTCGTTGAGTAAATTTTTTTATTTCTGATTTATAAAGTTTTGTTTGAGAAATGAATCAATTTGAAGAGTGGGACCCTTTAAAAGGGCTAAGCGACGATGAAATTGAAGTGGAATGTTTAGTAAGGGAGATAGACGTTACAGATCATAACTGGGAACAAAAATTAATTACTTGTTTAAAATTAGAGAAAGATAATCCGTCGGAAAGGCCGTCGCATACCCACGTTGTTGACTATGCACCGGAATTAAAACTATGTCAAACCCAAGTCCCACTGATTAGTAAAATTCTGGAGGACGATCGTGTCCTAAAATCCAATATTTTAGCAGATGTTAAAAACAGAATTAAGCACTGGAAAGACCGGACGTACAGGCTTAAAGGATGCTTCCATCAGGATAACGACGTAAACAAATTAATAAACCACTGGCGACGTCTCGAACAATTATTCGAAATCTGTTTAGACAAATACACGCAACAACTGGCGACTATAGACAAACAAATAATGTGTACTCCGATTTCTACTGTCGTTGAAACATTAAGCGAACTTCAACTAGACAGCAAGACTCCCACTTTATCAGTTCCTACATCGTTATCAATGACTTCTGAATCAACACATCCTACGAGTTATACCGAAACTAACCCGATTTTGACAACATTTACTCGAGACACTACTCAGGTGACGTGGAGTAGGAATCTGGGCGGCATAGCACCTTTAACCGCTTCGGTAATAACTAGTACTATTCCTATAACTTCTAAGCGCAACCTACAAACTAATAATTATTTGTTTGATAAACCAAACATGGAATTACGAAAGGTTTCGGTTGACCATTCGAATAAATTTACACCGCGGACGTCCAACGGGCAAACGTATAATTATGAAATAGATCCGACTCCCACACCAATGCAAGCAACAATGCCACATTTGATCAAAACCGAGCCAAAATGGAATATTATTTTTTCTGGAACTAAAGATGGCTTGGACGTGCACGATTTCGTTTTCAGGCTAGAATCGTTTGCAAGGCGTGAACAGGTACCTACAAGCCAAATACTTGCCGTTATACCAAAATTCTTCAGAGGTGTGGCAGAGAAGTGGTATTGGGTCTTTACTCGTAACTACCCTTACGCAACGTATGAGCATTTAAAACAGGCTCTTATCCAGCGTTTCAGTAGTGTAGAGACGGATCGCGCCACCCGACGAATTATAGAAACTCGCAAACAAAAGCCTAGTGAATCTATAGGTGACTTTATTCTGGAAATAGAGAGTATGAACCATCGTCTCATCCGTCCTTTTCAAGAATTAGAACTTTTAGATATAATCCGCGAAAATATGAGTTACGACCTGCAACAGATGACGATACACATGAACTTCACGTATGTTGAAGAGTTGCGAATGATTGGTCATCGGTACGAACGACTTTGGGAAAATAAACGTCGCGAACGGTCACCTCCGGTAGATCGAAGAGTACGATTTGTCGATGAATTACGAGTACCAAAGCAAAATACTACTTCTTCTTTACCTTGGCTACCTCATCAGTATATACAGACGGAACAACCACCTATGTTGACGGGCGAATCTGGCTACTATATTGAGGCTATGGCGAAACCAACGAATAAATCCCCGAATACTTCTCCATCTAGCTATATCACCTCCAGACAAGAGCTGATATGTTGGAATTGCCGCATGCCGGAACACCGTTACCAAGAGTGTAACTTACCACCGCAAAGACTCTTTTGTTATGGTTGTGGAGCTCCAAACACCATCAAACCACAGTGTACCCACTGTCAAGGGATAGCGGAAAACCCGTCACCGGGCGTGAACAGAACGGGTATGACTCGACCGGTAAGAATTTTGACCCGAACTCCGACCTCTTCGGCAGCACCCGAGAAATATATTTCGGCAGCTACCAACACCGAACCCCCTCGATACCGCTAAATTCAGTTACTAGCTCGGAATATGTCTCTCCTCATACAGATAACACTTTCGCTCGTGGAAAACCTGACACAAACATAATCGTAAAAGAATATCCCAGAAATATAAAATATTGGAGAGACCGACGAAATTTTATGCGAGCGTGTGCTGAAACCTTTATACGAACTGAAACCGATCAAAGACCATACGCTATCATTGATATTAATGGGATGCACTTTCGTGGACTGATGGATAGCGGGGCATCTATAAGCATCCTCGGAAATGGTGCGAGGGAACTGCTGCATAAAATCAATGCTAATTATAAATCAATCACAGCGGAAGTATATACGGCAGATGGTTCGAAAAGCAAAATCGTAGGTTTTGTGGATCTACCGGTTAAATTCAATAATAAAACCAATTGTATTCGATTCTATCTGGTTCCTACTTTACAAGGACAAATGTACCTGGGTATAGATTTTTGGAATACCTTTAGTATTATGCCGCAATTCGTGGAATCTATAGAATCGCCTGCATGTACAGATGTGGAGGATAATAAACACATCCTAACCCACACTCAATCGATGGCATTAAATAAAATTCTTGACACGTTACCATCTTTTGAAAAGAACGGACTAGGTCATACCACCTTGCTTGAACACCAAATAGACGTTGGTGATAGTCCTCCCATCAAGCAGCGGCATTACTCGGTTTCTCCGGCGATTCAGGAGCTGTTATATAAAGAGCTTGATCGAATGTTGGCGCTTGGTGTCCTAGAAGAGAGCTCGAGTCCATGGTCGTCTCCAGTTGTGCTGATTCGGAAACCTAACAAGGTCAGGTTATGCCTCGATTCGCGAAAGGTCAATGCTGTGACGAAAAAAGATGCATATCCTTTGCCACTAATTAACGGACTTCTTGGCAGGTTAAACTCAACAAAGTACATCTCCAGCATTGACCTTAAAGACGCCTTCTGGCAGATACCACTCGCTCCTTCATCTAGAGATAAAACGGCGTTCACAGTTCCTGGTCGACCGCTGTACCAATTCCGAGTAATGCCGTTTGGGTTATGTAACTCTCCTCAAACTATGTGTCGTTTGATGGACAAAGTGATCCCCCATTGCTATCACCATCAAATATTTGTCTATCTGGATGACCTCCTGATTACGTCCGCTACAGTTGAAGAACATTTAAAACTCTTAGAAGTAGTATCAAAACGCCTTTCTGACGCCGGACTTACGATAAATGTTTCGAAAAGTCATTTTTTTATGAAACGCATAAAATACTTGGGCTACATAGTAGGAGACGGTGGC
Source organism: Nephrotoma appendiculata (assembly GCA_947310385.1). NCBI lineage: Eukaryota > Metazoa > Arthropoda > Insecta > Diptera > Tipulidae > Nephrotoma > Nephrotoma appendiculata. Next base: position 138,311,781 of record OX371224.1, on the reverse strand, counting down.
TTAAAAACGGATCCAGAAAAAATAGAAGCCATTAAAAATTTTCCCGCACCCACCAGTGTTAAACAAACTCGTAGACTTCTCGGAATGACGGGATGGTACCAGAGGTTTATACCAAATTATGCGCAAGTCACAGCTCCGATCACTAACCTCTTAAAAAAACAGGCCAAATTCGTTTGGACCAATGAAGCCCAAGAATCTCTGGAGAAACTAAAATATTTATTGACAACAGCTCCATTACTAATAACTCCCGATTATTCGAAACCTTTCTGGATTCGATGCGACGCTTCTAACACTGGGGTGGGAAGCGTTCTTTTTCAAAAAGATCAAGAAGGCCACGAAAGACCAATCTGCTTCATGTCTAAAAAACTTACTCAAGCACAGACCAACTATAGCACAACTGAACTAGAGTGTCTGGCAGCTGTGCTTAGTGTCAAAAAGTTTAGACCCTACATTGAGGGATATCAATTTACCATTATAACGGACCATTCTAGTCTGAAGTGGCTGATGGCCCAAAAGGACCTAAATGGAAGACTCGCCCGCTGGAGCCTAAAGCTACAGGCTTACAATTTTGATATACAACACCAGCGTGGTTCGGAGAACGTAGTACCCGATACCTTATCCAGGATGTATTGCGATTCGTTGACCCTCGACATTCCTCCATTCGTAGACTTTTCCTCGGTCGCTTTCAATGACAAAGAGTATGAAAACCTGAGAAACAATATCCTCGAGTATCCAGAAAAATATCCTTCGTTTAAAATTTCAGCGGATAGGATCTATATTAAAATAGGAAACCTTCCGGAACCATCGCTCTCAGGCATACCTAATTGGAAAATTTGGATTCCGACAAGCATGACCGACCACCTAATCAGACAATTACATGAGAATCCACTCGCATCGCATGGAGGAATAATAAAAACCTTAGCGCGACTAAGACAATATTTCTACTGGCCTGGGATAAGACGTCAAGTTTACGATTTTGTAAAAAATTGCGACGTCTGCAAGACGACGAAAAGTTCAAACGTAATCACTAAACCACCTTTGGGGGAAACTTCATTCGCATCCCGACCCTGGGAACATGTGTACGTGGATCTTATGGGTCCGTATCCAAGGTCTAAATGTGGAAATACGTACATCTTAGTCATACTAGACCAATTCACTAAGTTTGTATTGTTAAAGCCATTGAGTTCCAGTACCACGACTAAAATAATAAACTATCTAAGAAACGAGGTATTTCTGGTTTTTGGAATACCCAAGATAATTCGTACTGATAATGGACCGCAGTTTATTAGCAAAAATTTTCAAACTCTGCTGGCTGAATTCAACATTACTCATAGCAAAACTGCTGTTTACTCGCCTCAGGCAAACGCGTCTGAACGCGTTAATCGTTCCGTGGTGGCCGCAATCCGAGCTTATGTGCAAAACGAACCAAACCATAAAACATGGGATAAATTTCTGCCGGAAATTGCTTGTGCACTACGGACAGCAATCCACCAATCTACTAAACATTCACCATACTATTTATTATTCGGATATCAAATGATCACGAATGGTAAATCCTATGAGTTATTGAGAGATTTAAATTCACTGGGAGATGATGTGGAAGTTTTACCACAAAATGATCGAATCTCTATAGTCCATTCTGCAGTCGTTAAACATCTCAAAGCAGCTTACGATCGATATTCCAAACATTATAATCTTCGCACGCGACACATCCAGTTCAATCCTGGACAAATAGTATATATACGGCAACATCTTCAAAGTGATGCATCAAAGAATGTTTGTGCAAAATTTTTCCCAAGGTATATAAAGGCGGTTGTAGATCAGAAAATTGGCAATGTCACGTACTTGTGCAAAGATGAAAGTGGAAAAGTTCTAGGAAGATTTCACGCAAAAGACTTGAAAACATAATTAACGTATAAGTATGTATATGTATGAGTATGTGGAAAAACTATAATAGTAAAACTCAGATCCGAAATTAATTAACTGGCGAATGACATTATTTTCGAATCTGTCCTGTAACGATTGGTACAGAGCACCGGGTATTATGGTTTTGTATTGATGGATTATTGATCGTGAAAGAACCATAAAATTTTTTTTTGGTAATAGATTATGGAACGGTTTCCCCTGTTATTTTGTTATTTTTTTTTTGGAAGTCAATGACCGATAGAGTAACAAAAAAAAAAAAAAGAAAACCGAGATCAGTTGATAACAGAACGGCCACGATAAAAGTAGATGAAAAATTAAAAATTAAAAAGCAAAATAGAAAATTAAAATAAAAGGGAGTAAAACAAATGAATCGATCAGTTTTTTGTTTTTGTGAATAAAATTATAAACATTTATAAAATAAGAGTTAAAGTTATAAATAAAGTTATTAATGTAAAATTCCTTTTTTTTCGATGTACATAAGCGATAGTGTTAAGATCGGACATGTGTTAATGTGACATCAACGTGAAAATTAATGAATCATAAATTAGAAGTATGAATTAAAACTGTTTAAGCTATTATATATAAAAATATATTCCATATAATAATTTATGTACATTTGTTAACACAATTTAATATATAAAAAAAAAAAAAAATTAAAAATTTAATTAAAATTAACATTTACTGCCGTGAAATAAAATCATATAGTAAAAAAAAGGTTAGTGGGTGTTTTTGATTGAATTTTTTTAAAACACCATCGTGAAATTTCTGTGGTATTCTAATACCCTCATATAAATCTGATTGGCTATCCAACCACTAAACGGATAGTATCACGAAAGCAATTTGGGGTGTGCAAGAGCATATAATAAACCTGCGGTCGGCACGAGATTCGTTACGACAAATTTTCGAGGAAGCGGCATTGCGAGAAAAAAAAAATATAAAACCCAACGGTGTATCAGCCCGGATCAACGGTATTGGATATGAGACAGCTACCTCTGCATGGAATGATTTAAGGTACCAAATTGACATAAAGAGTTTGTGTGATTTTCCTCCTTCTAGCTTAATTATTTAAATGATAACACTATTTAAGAAAATTGTAATGATCGTTTCATTTCGCGGTATTTATTAAATGACTATTGTTATATTTAATTTAGTTTTTTTGTGGAGGAACAAATTTACCGTTAACTTAAGGAGTGTCGCTCTGTTATCATATAGTCATATGAAACGGTTTTATTCTTTATTAGCGTAAAAAGAAGAGAAAAAAATGTCTCTTTAAATTAAATTAACTCGTAAAGTGATGTGAATGATAGTAAGGTGAAGAAACGTATGTTACGTCAGGTACAACTTAAGTGCTTAGCCTAATATGCTTTTGATCAATGAACCCCCCATCCGACGAGCAGAACCGTAATCACCTGACGGGTCAAAAGCAGGCATAGCTTACATGTTGCTATATGACGTCAATTTATGTCGACAGTTCTCTCTTTGGCTATTATAGGCAGCACTAAAAATAAAAAGATTGTTTTGATTTTTTTTGTGTTTGCTGTCATATTGATAAGAAAAAAATTGTAAACAAACAACAAGAAAAATATTTTAATAATATTTTTTAAAATTTAATAAAAAGCCATTGGTAATTAATTAATTCATAATATTATTATAAATATTAATTTATAAAATTATGCATTCTAAATTATGTTAAATATGTAGACACGCATAAAATGTGTACACATTTCCTATAATTTACGAGAAGACATAACCTTACTTTTAGCACTCGTATAAACATTTTTTTTATATGTTTGTTTTCGTTTTTTCTTTTTATGAACATGACTGCCGTCTACAGTTCAAAGAATAAACTGTAGACATAAATTTAATGACATAGCAAGCAGTGTGGCCTGTAGTATTCTAGGTGCACTGTCTAAATTCACGATTTTAATTTTTTTTATATGGAGTTTGGACTCCCGCCGCAGTAAATCCGGCGGGTTCTATAATCGACGTGAATATTTTTTAAATTATGAGAGAGAGAGAGAGAGAGTTCTATAATCGACGTGATTATTCAGTTATAAACGAATAGTGAGAGAATAATAAAAAAACTAAAAGGATTGATGATTTTTTGTTTGTGTGAGCGAATGGGATCTACTACTCTCTTGTTTTACTTTTCTATTTTATTTGAATAACATAGCGAACATTTATTGTAGTAGGGAATAGATAAAATATATTATTCTCTGTATTGAACGATCGAATAGCGAATGTAACTATTCTTTATACAATATTCTTCATAAATGAATAGTAACACAAAATATTTTTGTTTACTTTTCATTATTCACTGATCAGTATTACAAATACAAGCACTGTTCGTCAGTAAAGAGCGAATAAAACATTTTAACGAGCGAATTTTTAAACCTTGCTTTTTAGTTAGAATTTTTCAAAGAGTTTTGACATAATTAGAAGCAATGAAATTTGTCGGTATGATTTTTTATCTTTAGGTTGTTTATCAGGTTTTGCTATCATGGTGACATCTGCTACTTTCCATTGCCACGGAATATATTTTAACCGAAAGCTTGCATTGATTATGTGTAATAGCTTACGAAATTATTTATATGGTAGAGCCTTGAATATTTGGCAAGTGGGGGATTTTTAACATTCATGTTGTTTTTTATTTCTTCTTTTAATTCTTTGAGAGTTACTGGGCGTATATCAAAATCATTTAGCTTTTGGATTGACATTATATTTTCATTGGCCGTTTGTCTTGGTGGTGGTTGAGAGGTGATTTTTTCTCTCCATTACTTCATGAAAAAGATCCTGGTTTGTTTTTGAATTTATTAATGTGTGTGCATTCTCTCTTTGAATTACTATTTCACTGACTGTCGTGATAATCGGGGAATGATCCGATACTAGAGAAATACTGTCTTTAATGTGAATGCAGTTCTGGGCTGGGATATACGTCTTGTTAGATAAAAGTCTATTAGGTCAGGTATGATTTAACTAAATGGCTTTGAGATATTAAGATAATGTCGATTTTTCTGAATTTAAAAATATTTCTATTTCTGGAATATGTTGCATAATCCCATTCGCATTCCAGATTGCTATTTTGAAAGTTGTGTTCTTACTTAACATTTTTTGTTGGATTGCGTTATGTTAGTTGCATTTTCTTCAGTTGAAGAAGTGTCATGTTGTTCAGATTACTTTAGTCATCCAGCTGCTTTGTAATAGCTGTAATGCTGTTCATAATGTTTTCCAGAATTTGGTTATTTTCGGACCCCATCTGCTTGGTTGAACCCAAACATTTCGCTACCTGGGCAAATGATCTTCTTTGCCCTGTGTTGCTTGGTTGTGGGTTTTGATCCATTTGATTTGATATTTGAATCCTTCCATTTTCGTGATTTTGCGCTTGATTTTTTGATTTATCTGTTATTTTTGTAGCTGTTTAGCAAAACCTCACAGCCTTGATAATTAGCCGGATGTTGGCTCAAAATCGAGTCTCGGAAATCGATTTCATCAGTGACTGAATTTCTGGGTAACTGGTTACACTCTCAATATTTATTGGTGCGGGTGGTTTTTCTTCCGTAGTAAGTGCACTTTGCAAGTAGCAGATTCTGCTACTTGCAAAGTAAAATTTCCAGCGGCAGAACTTATTTCGTGTAATGTTTGTCCAGTACATCTAAAATTTGAATCTTTGTGAGCTTCATTTGTTAAAATGTGAACCTGTTTCGATTTTACGAGATTTTTCTATTAACCGCTTCGCTTAATATTATGCTCATGCGGAGATATGGACTTAGTATAAGCTCTTTAGGATTAGATTCAGTCTAAACGACACAAGCGGTTTAGAACACCTTATTAAAAAAAAGCAGCTATTATAACCAAAATAATTCTCGGGATAGATCAAATTTAAACAAATTTAAACCGACAGTAAAAATTTTTAAATACCATTAACAACTAAAGCAAAATATTACTATTGGTTAAAACTTGATCTCAGCTGTAAGCATTCTCGGTAAAATGACAGAAACAATTGACTTTAAAATAACCTTCGAATCCTCGACCTCCAATATTAATTCTTGTACCAGCAGACATTTTTTATAAAAACATGACAAAATTTGGTGAAAAGTTTTCAAACGCGCCCTCAGCTAGTTGTCTATCCAGAGTCATTCAATCATATTTTCTATTATTTTTATCCATATACGAAAAAAAAAATAATAATAATAATTCATGGATTCATTACTAAGTTACATTTATATGCGATGTTACACATATTAAATTTTCTAAATCATTTATTCAAACGGTTATTTATGTAAATTTTATTGATCGAACGAGCGGAAAGGACAACCCAAACAAACAACACAATTTTTGGTTCATCGATTTATACATCATGTTTGCCATCACAATCACACATTACACAGTAGTTTTTCCTATAAAATTACATCTAGGATAGATTGTGTACATTACAAACGATTTACCACACAACAGGGATAATTTTAAAATGAAAATATATAGGATACATTTTAGGATGTGTAAGTATGTTCTGTGTATGTACCCGTATGTATTGGAAACCATTTATGAAGCATTGGAAATTTATTATTTAAAATTTTTTTTGTTTTTACTTTCCGGTTGATAAGAAAAACCGGAATAATGTAGTGGAAGAAAAAATATGTTTTGAAGATAAGTTTCCTGGAGTTTAGTATTAGGGAGATTAGGTAGGTACTCGAATATACAACTTAAAAATGTATTTTTCTAATTAATTATTTATGGGATATTTTATCTCTTCATACAAAATAAAGGAAAATTGCATAATGTATTTAAAATATTCTTAAAATGTTTTTATATTTTCGATTATTGATTTAATGTTAACGGATACATTAAATATGTACGCAAGGACATCCGTCCTGTTACACATAAATCATAAATCTGGAAAATTTGATTTTGATGGTATACGCTATGTACGCATAAATTGAGTAACGTATAAACATGACGATTACGGTTTAATGATAGAAAAATTTATGATGATAGAGTTTTCGTAATTTAGTTTACTGTATGGCATTGATGGATCATTTGCTTAGTCATATAAAATATTTTATGTCTTATGTCCTAAGCAACAACAAATTTGTATTTATAGATGACGAATTTATGCGTAATTGGTGTTCTCTTCCATAAAGATTATATTTTTGGTTTGTATTCTGGGTGTGTTTGGGTCCAGAATTCAAAAAAAATGTATCAGTTTTTTTTTCGAGAATTCAATGAAAACTATTACTTATTAAGGTCTTAAGGTAATAGTAATTGATTGAGATAAGTAATAAATAAATTATTTTTCCAATATTAAAAAAATGCTGCCAAACCACCCAGGAAAATATACTCTATAAACGATTAATTTTCAAAAAAATTGTTTCGCCATCGTGATTACTACACGCTTTTCAAATATGGAAAAACCAGGCCAGTTTTGAAACACCAACCCGGAAAATGTAATTTAAATTAAAAAAAAATTCACAAAACGACTCCGAAAATTTTCTGTGTCTTCTAACCGAAGGTAGTGAACTAAAATGCTGATAATAGTAGTTGCTTTTCAATCACGAATGATTGATAGGTCACATGATTTTATTGGAATGAGCTTAATGTAACTGCCTTCAAAACCAAAACGGTAATTTTCAGTACTAATTTGCTTCAACTTGTTTGTGACATTATTCATAAACTTTTCAATTATATGAGATATGTATTTGTATATTGCATACCAAAGGAATAATTAGCCACCACCCCAAAACGGTGGAGTTGTCAACTAAAGCCCTAATAACAAAACTGCTTTTTCCATGACCTTTCAAATGTTATGTTACATAATTATATAGGAACGCAAAAATTTTTAACTGATTACAGTGCTACAACGGTAGGTTTGAATACTATGGAGATACATAATTTTTTGGCATTCTTCAAGGCCTTTTCAATGATATACGAAACATATATTGTATGATACTTCAGAAATAAGCAAACAGCGCCAAACGGTGAATTTGTGAACAAAAACGCTGTAACCCGAATAAGGTCTATATAGCAAATAAGGAGATTTCTTGGGGTCACTGCGTGCTACCTTTGTTTTATTAACGATTTCTCAACGTTGTCGGTTGTGAAGTGCGCTTCCAATCGCAATCAAAACGGTAACGACAGCAGATAGATGTCTAAAATTCATAGTACGGCGCTCAGCGGAATTACTTTTTATGGCCGATGGCAGAACAGGAATGATTAGCTGCATTCGAAGCCATTAAACAATTCCGAGTTTGAGACCATTACTGTGGAAGTACGGCAAATTTTAAATTAGCAATGACTGTGGTGGTGAATTAACCCTCTAACTAAACCACTAATCCACCGCTTGGATCTCTTTCTATGACTTTTTGGCCCTTTCAGTGTAAAATCTGGTATCACTAGGATACTGTTAGTTCTAGATAACTTCTCAAACTTTGTGATCACTACAACAGTATTAGAAGGCACTCGCAGTTGAAGTGTGTAAACTCTTAAGAACCAGGGTATTCTTGATGTTCGGAATACCTAAATGCATCCTTACTGATCACGGCACGTACTAGTTCGAATCTCTTGGTATTTTCTATCCCGTTAGAAATTGGAACTTTCGAAAATTTGGTCCACCCTAGTTCATGTTAGTTTCGAAAATTGGCAATAATCTCGCTATTTGTTAACCGATTTTCGTTATCTTTGACGTTTTGGAAAAGTAATTATCTCCTCTAATTTTTATTACATCTGAGAAAAAATTTTAAATAATTTTTCTGTTCGCTTGAAAGTGAAAAATTGAAAAAATACCGTTTTTATCGAACTTGGTACTTAAGTCGCGACCTCTAAACGACCTTCGATCGACCCAATATTTTTTCTGTTTAGGTTTTTAGCATAACCTCACATTTTTAAGGGGTGTCCCGTTAGATATCTGAACACTTTTTTTCCCCATACAAACGTGGACCACCCTAGTACATATACTTATATTGGCACTTTAATAACAACACTCTAATTAATTATAACAACTTTTGAATACTTTTATTGTAAATGAAAAATATATTAAATGATTCAAAATAACACTACTCGCAATATTCGACTTGGTGTTTCGAATTTTTTTTTTTTTACTATTTTTGAAAAAAAAAAATAAAAATAAAAAATAATAGAACATAACATTTTTGTTTTTGCCACAACCTACGATGGTAGACCGGGTTTTTTTTGTCACTTCCATAATTTTAGAGAGCTCATTGTAATTTATAAATTTTACAAAATTAAATTTTACGTTTAAGTTTATAAACATCGCCACAATACTCCCTCCCCAATAAATTCGGAAGAATTTATGAAAATACAAGTCACGGAGCCCGAAAATCAGCCAAATTAAAGAACCGACGGTGATCCAGAAGCTGCTTTCGGTCAAAACGTGCCGGTGGTTTAATTTTTCTTCCAGTCGTGGTTTGAACTGGTTCCTTCGATGGAAGATTGAAGCGAACATTTTTTAACACGTTTGTACCATCAGAACCCGGCTCCTTAGCCGAAGTTCTGGGACCCAGCGGGGCCGCCGGAGTCGATCCCACGATGTCTTGCATTCTCCGCGAAACACGGTTTGAGGCGATCCCGAGATACCACACCTGACCTGCCGTTTACGTCAATAGTGAAGAACGTATCCCCTCTTTCGAGAACTTTAAACGGTCCTAAATAAGGTGGTTGTTGGTTGTAAGGATTTCCTCACAAAATCCGACCTTAAAAATACGTGTGAACACGTTGAAAGCACTCTGCTTACGAAAGTCTTTATATTGGAGGGCCCGGTTGCCGGAGACGGTCTAATCTCATCAAAATGTTTTTTAAAATTATTAACAAAATCTGTCTGAAGAATTTTATCGGTCGAAAAAGAATTTAAAAATTGACCAGGCACCCTCAATGTACTTCCGTAAACAAGTTCAGCGGGAGAAGTTTTAAGTTCCTCACTATAACGGTTGGCAAGAACGTTACCCAATCAGTTCGTTCGTGACACACATGATTGCGGTCTTTAACGTTCTGTGCCATCTCTCAATCATACCGTTGAACTTTGGGTTATAAGCCGTCGTTCTTACTCGTCTGAATCCGATTAACGATGACAATTCAATAAAAAGGCAAGACTCAAATTGCGAACCTTGGTCGGTGACTATAACGTTTGGTACCCCGAAGCTTGAAATCCATGTGGAGTATACCTCAGAAGCGACAGTAGCTGCAGTAATATCAGGAACTGGAACTGCCTCAGCCCACCTCGTATACCTGTTGATTAATGTAACGCAATACCGCTGATTGTCAGAAATAGGCAAATGACCAATGATGTCTAAATGAATTTCTGCAAAGCGTTGCAAAGTTAATTGATAAGATCCGAGAGGTGAAACGGTGTGTCTTGAAATTTTGGATTTCTGACAAGCTAAACAGGATTGTGCCATAGTTTTCGAATCTTTCGTGATGGAGGGCCAGATGACATTTTTCGTCAATAATTTAGTTGTTGCTTTAATTCCAGGGCGTCAAAGATCATGAAAGGCTTCAAAAACTTTTTCCGAAATTCAATTGGAATAAAAGGTCTTTGATTAGCTGTCGAAATATCACAATATATAGTTTTGTTAGAGTTAAACCTCAACGGAACTTGGACAAACTTTAAAGTTAAATTATCGCGCATAAGATCTTTAAGCTCGACATCATTGGTTTGGGCATCCGCAATTTGTGCATAATCTTTACTTTCAGGAATAGAAATTAGATTAATACGGGAAAGTGTATCTCCGACAACATTATCTATACCTGATATGTGTTGGATGTCGGTTGTGAACTGCCCGATGAAATCCAAATGTCTCAATTGACGCGGTGATGCCTTTTCCGCATTCTGACAAAAAGCGTAGACAAGTGGTTTATGGTCCGTAAACAACGAAACCGTCGTCCTTCCAAAAGATATCTGAAATGCTTGATGCCAGAGTACGCTGCTAACAACTCTCTGTCATAAGCACTATATCTTTGTTGCGCCGATAGCTGTGTCCGAAGCGTCTACCGTTTAGCCGTTGATGAAGGGTGTGCAAAAAGAGTAGCTTTACACAATATCTCCTTACAATTGTCGAAGGTATCAATGGACTCTGCTGACCAATTAATTGGAATTTTACTATTTTTCTTATAACCATTAAGAAAATCATTAAGTAAAATTTGATCAGCCGCGGCGTTTGGAATCTGAAAAAAATCTGTAAAAATTAATCATCCCCAAAAATCTTTTGAGTTGATTAATCGTTAACGGACGTTCAAAATTTTTGATGACTTCAACACGTTCTGGAACAGGTAAAATGCCATTTGCATTAACAAAATGTCCTAAACATTTAACTTCAGGTGAAGCGAAGACCCATTTCCAGGATTAATTATTCGAGATGCACGTGATTTTCCTCGAAAGTTTTAGACGCTATATATCGTCTAAGTAGATGAATGCAAAATTAAGTGCCAACAATACGGAATGCAACAATACGGAATGAATCTCCGAAAAGTTTGCGCTGCATTCCTGAGACCAACAGTCATTTTAGTGAATTCAAATAAACCGAAGGGAGTCGCAATAGCGGTTTTCGGAATATCAGACGGTTCAATAGGAAATTGATGATAAGCTTGAACAAGATCAAGAGTCAAAAAAACTGTACATCTTTCAAGCTGGTAGGAAAAATATTGAAGATGTGGAATAGGATAATGATCTGGAATAGTAACACGATTCATACTTCGGTAATCTCCACATGGTCTCCAATCTCCATTTTTCTTCAAGACAAGATGCAAAGGACTAGACCATGCACTATTACTCGGACGACAAATTTCTAGTGCCATCAGATTCTCGAATTCCTGATTTGCAATCGTTAATTTATCAGGTGCCAAACGTCTAGTTTTACAAGAAACCGGTAGTTCAAAAGTTTCCAGCCGATGGGTGATCATATGCTTAACTGGTTTGACTTTTATAGAGTTTGTCATAATTTCTGAGAATTTAGAAAGAAATTGCCGGATTTGATTATTCACCTGAGATTTGTCTAGTTGAGACAGTGTTGACTCGGCAGTGAGAGAGATGAACCAACCGTTAACAAAGATGTCGTTGGATCTAGAAGACGATGTTTGCCAAGATCAACTATCAATTCAGAACTTTTAAGGAAACCAGCTCCGATAATGGGCCGCGAGACATCTGCCACTATAAATTTCCACTTGAAATTACACCGTAGCCCAAAATATAAATTTAGAATTTTTGTTCCATAAGCTTTAATTGGCGTTCCATTCGCAGCGAATAATTTGGAAGTGGTTATTGCCTGCGAATGTGACAAATTTTGAGTGGAACAACCGAAACGTCAGCACCAGTGTCTATTAGAAATGCAACTCTCGACATTTATCGACTGACCACCGCAGGTTTTATCACAAAATTTACAGCCAGCCTGACATTTCTGAGCCTTATCACCGAATCTAAAATGATAATAACACAAATCGAATTTTGAGTTAACCCAACCTCTAGATCTCGAACGTGAATTTGTTTGATTTCTATTATTAAAACGAGATCGAGATCTAGGGTTAACCATAGATTTAATTTCAGTCAACATTTTTATTTTAAAATCTTCTAATTTAGCATCTAAATTAGATGCATCAGAAATGCCAGTTGGATTGAAATACCCGTTAGATGCTGCAGACGAGGATGGACTGAAAGGGTTGCACGATTAAACGGCATTTAACCCTAACGGTGGCATTACCTCCATCATGTTATCTGCACGTGCTGCCAACACATCTAACGTTACGTCATTTTCAAAAGTCGTCAGGATAACTTGAACCAGCGAAGGCAACCTCTTCATCCAAAGTTGTCTGAGCAACTTGTCGTTGAAATTACTGCCAGCGTTCAAACGTATCTGACTCAGTAATTGAGACGGTTTTTTATCACCCAAAGTCAGGTTCGTCAGGACGTTATTTAAGCGTGACATCTCCGAATTGCCTAATACGCGAATCACTTCCTGTTTGAAAACAGAATAAGGAAGTGTACCCTTATAGCGGACACTGCATCAGAGAACCTGGTGGTTTCCGACCTGATGTTCGCGACAGCGAATTGCGGTTCCAGAATTATGCGGAGGTCGGAATCTGACCGCTCCAATCTCCAAATTAGGATTTTGGGCCCCAGTCCAACCATGTCTTGAATCAGACTATCCAGACGACTGAGCAACTCCTGGATCCCGCTAATAAATTTTGCATACTCTGTGGCTGATCAGCTGTTTCCACAGAACTTGCATCCCCATAAACCTCGTCATTGACCGGGGAGTTAGAAGGAGTATCGGACGACATTTATAAACTTAAACCAAAACCCGAAACTAAAATGCAAAACCGAGTAGAAGAAAAAAAATTAAATAAATAAAATGCCGGAGATAATTTTAATTTTTAAATAAAATTTTATTTGTGAACTCATTAAAATTAAGAGGGCAATAAAAACTTACCCGATCTACTCACGTTTACAATTTATTGTGAAATGATTTATTGTTGCCCGGTGTCCTGCTGATCGCTCGTTACCCAATAAATTCGGAATAATCTGGATGCACCCGACACAAAATCCACAGCACAAGAATGATGAAACCGTTTAGAAATATAATATAGTTGCAAAAATACAGTTAATCAATCGAATATGGAAGCACACACAGATCCCGTCGGGGTCACCAATTTTTGGGTTATGAAGGACGTATATAATTACGCTGTTCTCACTATGCACTTTAAAGTGTATACTTATATATTGGCACTTTAATAACAACACTCTAATTAGTTACAACAACTTTTGAATACTTTTATTGTAAATGAAAAATATGTTAAATGATTCAAAATAACATTACTCGCAATATTCGACTTGGTGTTTTGAGTTTTTTTTACTATTTTTGAAAAAAAAAAATGGAACATAACATTTTTGTTTTTGCCACAGCCTACGATGATAGACCAGGTTCTTTTGTCTCTTCCATAATTTTAGAGAGTTCATTGTAATTTATAAATTTGACAATTAAATTTGACGTTTAAGTTTATAAACATCGCATCGTAACTTTCTGGACATGGAATGAATGTTGGAAATTTTGCGTGAAAACATTTCAGACATTATTCTGCACTTCCATGATGTCAAGTCGTCCGAGCATGGCATTTTACGTAATTTCCCTTGTTTGTTGGTATTGAAGTGACGTCTACGATACAACCAGAAATTAACGAAAATATCATCGAAAGTTAGCTAGGCGGAGGTTTTGGGGCGGCCATTTAAATAACAAAATTTTTTATAATTAATAAAATATATAACTAAAGATGGATCATCATTATTATGAATTCTGACATATAAAGGAATAATCCACACAGGACCATGGGACTACAATTGAAAATAAAGACAAAGACGAGAAATTAAATGGATTGGAACACCATAAAATCAGCATTTGAATGTGATTTAAGGACAACCTCAGCTCAGCAATGTGTTTTCGCTTTATAACTTGAATACTCTAATCCAGTGATTCTTAACAGGGAGGCCGCGGCCTCCTGGGGGTCCGTAAGAAGTTTGGCGGGGGCCGGCAAAGTTTGCAAAATTTCCTTCAGAATATAATAAAAAGAAAATTGATGTATAACCGAATATCGTATTGAAAATTGAAATAAGAAAGATAAAGTTTTCTTTTTATTTATTTCTTATTTCATCCTACATACAACTTTGTTAGAATAGAAGAAATAAATGCAAATATGCTACTTACACCACAGTAGCTTTGGCGTTTGTATCAGCAAGTACCAGACCGGGTTCGAATCCTGATAGGGACAATATGCAAAGGGAATTTTGGATGAATTGGACAAGGCACATCTATGAACATGACACATCTATGGACCCCTGTGGGAATGCAAAACTCATAGGCCGACCCATCTTCTATGCCAGTATAGATTGGCATGGTGATAAAATCGAACCTATATAGTCGTAGGTTTTCGAATTGGCTGGCAACGGTTTAAAAGTAAGGATGAAAAAAGCAAACCGCGAAAGAGTTGGAAGAGCCTTGCCCTGCACAAAATAGATTGCAGGTATAATAAAAAAAAAACTATTAGTGCTTGAAGTTTTAAAAATAATTAGAATTTTTTAACAAAATGCGAATGTTCAGTTGATTATAAAGTTGTTAACAAACTTTAGTTTACATATATACCCTACTAAATTTTGATTATTGTTATTTGTATACATGCATTTACATCTTGCGCCTAATGCAGAATCTCCAGTGAAATAGTAACACAAAATTGTGAAGTATGAAAGTTAAAATAGATAATGAACTAGAAAAGCTATTTTTATATTTATTATATTATTACTACTCAAAACAAAATAAGAAACACTTGTTACTAGAGTGTTAACTTTCGTTGTAGATCAATTTTACCCAGCCTAATGATGCCATGTTTTTCATTAATCTTTTGTTTTTGTGTTCACCTAAAACGAGATTCGTATCTCAACAAATTTAAAAATTTAAATTTTTATTTTCTGTACAAATACAATAGAATCGAATTCTATATCTTGTATGACCTTCTCTGGCCCTAATACACTCAAAACATCGTTGGTTGAAGCTCCTTATCAACCTCTTGATGGTTTCTTAGTTTAGTCTACACCATTAAGCTTAGCAGCATTAACAAACCGCAGGTTAACGGAGGGTTTACCATACCACGAATTCGACTTTTAAAAATATCGTGCATTTGCTCGATGTAATTGACGTCTGAACTATTCGTTGGCCAGTTCACTACCACAATATTTTCATTTTTAATGAATTTTTTGGAAATGTTAGCATTATGAGGCCTAGCATTATCCTGCATTAAGATAAAATCTGTCAATTAAGTTCACATACCTTTCACCCGTAATGCCATCAATAACTATGAGCTCTGTCGTAGTTAGCTTTGTAACTGTACGAGCTACCCCCAAACTGATGTTAATCCAAACCATTTTGAACCTCTACCGAAACAATCGGTTTCTTGAATACAGCAGTCAATATATTGCCCTCCAGTGCGCCTATAGACCTGATTCCGTCTATCAATGGTACTCAAACAAAACCGCGATTCATCCGTCAAGGGTACCGCCCACCAATGTCGCAATTGCTAACTCCTATGTTCTTGATAAAATTTCAGTCTTGCTGCACGATGTTTAAGGATCAAAATTGGGCATTTGGCTACTTTTATTGACCTACACCCTGCCCCATTGAAATGTTTGGTTTAAATTTTTTTAGTAAATTTTGGTAATGCCGCTGTTCGCCTTAAAAGTAGTTGTCAAAAGTGTTAAATTTTGATTATCAACATAATTTCTACACTGTTCTAAATATGGAACATATATAAAAACGTTGATCCGACATTTTAACCTTTTAACTGTTTATGTCGAGTATACTCGTCAAAGCAAAACGAAAAGTTTTCGCATAATGTCGAGTATACTAAGATAAAAAATATTACATTCGTATTATTATTCAACGAATCAATTTTATTTTTTTTCCTGAAGAAGGTCAAATATAGATCATTTAAGAAATATACATTTTAGAATTTTCGTTACTCTGGTAACTTCATTTATTATTAATTCACAATAGATTGTATTGTCTTCGCTGAAAAATAATTAAGCAGGGAGAAAACGTTTTTCGAAACAAAATTAAACAGTTAAAGGGTTAAACCTATACATAACTTTGGACAAGGAATATTTCCCCTTACTTCGTACGAATTTGGTGGTTCTGCACAGGCAGGGCTTTTGACAAAGTTACTACTTACTTTTATGATGGCGTTAATCATTTTCGGCATTGAATAGAAAAAGTTTGGTTAAATATTCCGTTGATATTTCTTCAAACCAGACTTTTTCTATGAGTTTTTTCTGCTCGTTAACACTTTTCGGCTTAAGTTTTATGATGTTTTCTCCATGACAAATATACAATTTTCAACAATATTGACGTCAGAGCTATTCCCTAGCCAGGGTAGTGACTCGATCTCCAAGCTATTTTTAAATTCGGCTACCTAAAGAAAATAGATAATTTTTTTATATTTTTCTCCGTTTACTGAACTTTCCAGAAGGCATAGTGATCCCACTCCAAAGGCTGTTATGGCTCCCCAGACCATAACATATGGTGAATGTTTTACTGTTGGCGAAATACATTCTGATAAATACCGTTCGCCTTTTCGCCGCCAAACACTTATCCTTCCGTCGGGTCCAAAAATATTAAACTTGGATTCATCCGAGAACATGACTCTCTTCTAGTCCTCGAGGGTCCAGTTTTCTCGTTTTTTTGCGAATTTGAGTCGTTCAGCACTCATTTTTCCTGTGAGTGTTTTTCTGCAGGTGATCGCGCATAGAGGCCAGCTTTATTCAGCCTTCTTTGGATAGTACGACCTCAAATAGTCTCGGTTATTGGTGTTGCAAGCTCTCTCCTCAGCTCTAAAGCCTTGGCAAACCTTTGCTTTAGCGCCAAATGTCTGTCATCTGAGCATTCGATCTGTGCGAACAGAAGTTTTCCTCTTTTCACCAGAGCCGACCTTTCTCGCAACCGTTTAATTTTCGGAATAGGGAACTTTTTAATTGCTGTTTCGCTACACTTAATTAATCTTGCAATTTGTGAATGAATGTACTTTTTGCCTCTAGTTGCAAAATTTTGGCTTTTTCGTCAGCATTTAATTTAGCGCGTCCCATTTTAAAATTAACTCTATGACTACTTTATTGAAACTAAGCTAATAATTGATCCTTATATTCGTTTTAAATATTTCTTAACACCTAAAACATACAGTAAAAGTGACAAACATATGAAAAAAAAACAAAAACCATAAAAATTAGTCAACAAACAGAGAAGAAAACAAGAGAATTGCATGAAATAGAAAATAATCGAAACAAAACATTTCAATGGCGCAGGGTGTAATACCTCGTTTTTTGATTGCGAATAGTTTATTGCGAATAGAGCCAGCACTATGCGTCGGTCGTCATTTGAAGTTGTGAAGCTTTTTCTGCCCAATCCAGGTGTTCTTTTATATGACCGAACAATGGGATACTCCCAATTATCTCACTACAAAACGTAAATTTTTCCCTTTTGGATTAGTGTTGTCTCTCTCGCCACCGCCGTTGCTGTTAGATGAATTCTAATTCCTGCCATTTTGTTGATTTATTGAAAAAAATGATTTTCACACAATTTGTATTTGAAAACAAATTAATTTTGATAAAAATAACCCAATTTACTCAAAATTCAATTTACGAATGAATGCATTTTTTAATTTATTTTTTCTTTTGTTTTACGGGAAGATTTACTGCATTTTACAGTTATGAGATACTAATGTGGTTTTAGATAGGATACACAAAAAACAAAAGATTAATGAAAAATATGACATCATTAGTTTGTGTAAAATTGATCTACAACGAAAGTAACACCCTAGTAGCAAGTGAATCTTATTTTGTTTTGAGTAGTATATAAAATAAATAAAGGAAGAAAAAACAAAATTTAAAAATAGGGGCCACAAAAAATTATGGATTATTTGGGGGGCCGCGATTAAAAAAGGTTAAGAACCACTGCTCTAATCAAGTTAACATAAACCTAATTTTTTTTTTAAACTATGTTAACAAATGTGAGAATTTTCATAAAAAATGTTATTTTAAAGACGGTAAGTTTTCAAATGAACACCTGTTATGTAAATCCTCTGTGAACTTTTTATATGACTAAACTATATATTGAAGCTTTTAAAACGATAAATTTATATTTACTTACTGTTGAGAAAATACCTTTAAAGACTGTTTGTTGTATGTTATTATAGTAAACAGAAGGGTGGTTGGTTGGTTGGATAAATAAATCATTAAACATGTGCATAAAACATAAAGCGGTTGTGGTTTGCCAATCGATCGACAACCATTCAGACACACACACACATCCATAAATTATGTTATTTTACGTAATTTGGTTTCGTCTGAAACTGACTAGCATTTCAATTCAAATAAAACTTTTTTAATTTATAATTTTAGGAAACTTTTCTTTATTATAAATACCGCAGCAAAAACACCAACAAAAATCAGAAGTTGATTTATAAACCCATATAAATTTGCTTCAATGGTAAATATTAAACATTTTACAAAAGCTGGGTGTACTTAATACAACATATATGTATAAATATATAAAAATGCTTATATAATATTTATGATTTTAATGAAACAACGACGACGACGATGAAACCAACATAAAATTTATGGTACTCTACATTCATGCTTCACACCAAATTAGACATTAAATAATAATAATACGTATAATTACAAACATTATATTTTTATTTATGTATATACATATGTATATTATATACATACATAGATGGTTATTAGCACCCCCATAAATTATATCGATAATAAAACTATTATTTACAGTTAAAACGTATGTCGATAATAGTTTTAATGCTATAAGTATGATATGCATAAAACTTACTAAATGATAGTACATTAAAAATAAAAAAATAAAAAAAATTTCATTTTTCATCACCATACAGCACAAATTACCATTTTCTACACTGTACTCCCATTATATACATAATACATACATTACATAAAAGAAGTAAATTTCATTTTTATTATTCACATGAGAAAATTCTGTGCTTTTAGCATTTGTTTTTTTTTTTGCATTTAATTTAAGAAAAAATTATTTGTGTAAATTTTCTCTATACATAATAAAATAACTTTTGACATTCCCATGTTTTTTCAAATGTGCTACTTCGAATATTACGGTCAAATCGAGGCTGTATCCAGGGATGTGTGCCTTGCATGAAAAAATAAATATTTTTAAACCAATTAAAATTGAAACCCGTAATGGAATATTTTTCAGTTTTTCAATTTTTATTTATATGAATATATTTGTGTACATCTGTATATACTCGTATGTATACTGGCGTATGCATATATCGCGAAATCCGATTTTAATAATTTAGTTATGTTGTGTATTTTTACCAGATAACAAATATAATCAAACCCGAATTTTTTCAATTTAGCATTCTATTGTTTTATAGTCGGGATTTTCTATTCATTATCTATAGTTAAATGATTTCCTCTTGTTTTTATACATTTGCGTATATGGTATGAAGTACGTCACAGTCGATTAAGCTCGTCGAAACCAGTAAACAAATTTGCATTTTTACCCTCTTGGGGTCTCTTGTTATTTCACTGCAAGTGCACGGTAAAATATTTCCTAAAATCTAACTAAAGTTGAGCAAGCTGAAAGTGTATAGTAACTCATAGATAGTCTACAATCGGATGTTGATATTTTAGATATTTCTGAAACTTTTATTCAGAGTCATAATTCAATAGTCTATCTTAACAATAATTTTAATATAGTTGCTTTTTTTGTAGAGATGATCGAACTGGAGGTGGTCTTGCATTATACATTAAAAATAATATCGGATATTGCATCTTGAACATGGATAACTGCTTGTACCTATTTAATTTTTTTTATTCAAATTCTGCTTCCTCGTCTTAATAAGACAAAACTCTGTGGTATCTATCGACAGCCAGGTTCTGATGTTGATTGTTTTTTAAATTGGTTGGATAATCTCCTATCTGGAAACCGCGCTGTACTGACAACATATTACTTGGGAATATAAATATTGCCGTTAATAAAACAGATAGTAATGCCATTGATTATAATAATCTGTTGATGACCCATGGATCACTACAAATACGTAGGCAACTCGTTCTGCAAGTGACAATATTTTAGATCATTCCGTATCTAGCTTCAAAACCAAATGTTTGGAAATCACATTTAAAATTTTTTTGAAAAATTTTCAAAATACGTTTAATTACACATTCCAATTATTAAATCTATAACTTTATTTAATATTAATACCAATCTAAACTAAACTTTTCTAATTGCAATTGAATAAAAACAGATTTCAATAAAGATCAAGATATCTGATTCATTAGGCAAAATTTTGTTTCTCATAAACTTGGTAAGTGCAGATATATATTTTCTCGCATTTTTCGCTAAACAAATTAAATTTCGATATCTGCACATGTTGTGTTTTTGTTAAACAAAAGATTCTAGTGAAACTCGAAAAAAGGATTGCGGGTCGAAACCAAGAATGGAACCTACGCTTACAGTACTAAATGGTAAACGGCTAGAAGTGGTAACTTCTCTTAATTCCGATTTAAATACAATATTTGAGTCGGGTGAAAATAATCAGGTCAAATTCAATGAGAAGTAAACACAAATATGCACATTCTCGCGTAAAAGAAGTTGTAACAAATACCCTTTTGTGGTAAAAGACCATGTACTCGTGGATTGTGACTCAATTCGTCCGTTTGGTGTTCAAATTAGCAACACCTTAAAATGAAATGAACACATTTTTACATTGGCCAAATCAGCTTGACAAAAACTCGGTTTCCTCAATAAATACAGAAGGTTTTTTAAATCGCATCCCAGATATATAAGACCTTCATTCGACCATGTACAAAGTATTACTGTCAAGTTTGGGGTGGCGCATATGGCATTGTCTTGTAGTTGCTGGATAGAATTCGAACTAAAGGAGAAAATACCACCATTCGCTACGCCTGGAAGGGTAACGCGAGGGACGGTCAATGCTCATAGGTTGGAATATAAAATGCAACAATTTTTATTGCAGTTATATACCTTTACTTGAAGGATCGCGCGTTGATGGCAGGAGCTCTGACAGTTACAAGGAGCTAAAACAGTCTAAAAGTCCGCCCTGCACCGAATAAAAACTATTATTAAAAAAAAAAAAAAAAAAAGAAACTTCAAAATTATATTAAAAATAAATAATAAACAATAATTCATTTAAAATGGTAACTCTTCATTCAATAATTATATTATTGAAGAAGAGTAAGAGCATAATATTACTATTCCTCACTGTCGGATTCATTTAAATAAATGGTATTTCTGATGTTATTTTTTACGGGTAGGTTTTTATAAAAATCATGAAGGTCCTGAGGGATAAACTGTAGCAATTCGAGTAGATCCTTATGTTTTTCTTTCGAAATATAATGGGACAAGACATTTTCAGTAGGGTGTAGTTGCAGCAGTTTCACGAATTTATTATTGACGCGAGTTATACTCATCCGGCAGACTTCAGCAGCGCTGGTATGGTTTGTTAAGTAGTCCACTGCACCACATAAATCCTTAGTGTATCTAAAATTGAAAGTTGATAAATTATACAATTTTGAAAATATACTATGAAACTACCTTAAAATTCTAATATGATGCCATACTATTTTCCGGCCCGAATCAGTTTTGCTTGGCTTTTTATATTTTGTTTTCAAAAGTTGCGCAAAGTCGAAATCATGATTTTTCATTTCTATGACGTTAAATTTTTTGTTCTTTCCACATATTCTCATTAATTGAGCCCAATCGTGAGGATGGAATATTTCCATATTTGATCTCTTTTTCTTGTCCTCAATAGTTTTGTGATCAGAGTCACATTCTAAATGTGTATGGCCTGGCTGAAGACATTTATGTTCAATAGTATGAAACGCATGATTTGTTTGTTCTAATAAATACTGGAACATACTGCATACAATGTTATTTCTATTCTGTCCACCGCACGGTATCACTATAAATAACGACGTGCTGCTTTAAATTATTTGCCGACATTAGATATTTATACAAGCACGAACTGATCTCATTAGCACCTCGACCACTCATAGCTTCGTGCCAAACATAGCAATACGTCGAGTTGTCGTCACAATTTCTTATGGTAAAATTAAAGGTCCACAAGCTCCGTTTGTAAAATGCGATATTGCTTTTTAAATAAGGTGTGGGAAGGCACTGTTGAAGGTCGACAGCCAGTACAGTTTTATTTTGATCACATTTATCTTTCCTTTTATTTGTATAAGCAAGCTCAGCCATCTCTTGGTGATTGTCTCTGTCTCTCTGGATAATAGTTCTATTTTAATCGTTTGCCAGTTTGATCTGCAATGCGTATTTGTCACACTTTTGGCACGTGTCTAACTGTGGGCGTTTAAATTTTAAATTAAAAGTTTGTTTATAATTTCCCTGTATTTTCACAATGAAACTGGTTTTTCTGAATACATTTCTAAGTACATATCGTACATTTTTGCTAAATTTAAACCAATGGGTAAATAACTTTTCTGAGCGAATAGTGGGACTCGTATTTAGGGAAACTGTTAATGTGATTTCTTACTGCCTCTTCCTGACTCGATGTAATTTTGGGTTTATTGCTAGATGTGCCTTTTTTGTCTGTTAGTTTCGCACCTTCCTGCTGCTTTCTAATAACAGTTCCCAGTATTCCAACCTTTTCCCCAAGAACATCAAGAAAACAACTTCGGCATACATTAATTTCTTCGTGTGTGATCCTATTAGTTAAAAAGTATTTTACACTAATATTTCGTTGTCGTTTCGGATTTATTAAATTAGTTATTCTCCTCTTTCGTTGAACTTTTAAACATTTAGATAGAAATGCTAATCTCTCTATGTATGTAAGTACGGACCAATATTCATTAAAACATCGCAGTCGCAATTCATCTGATACTCTCTCAGCACATTTTGATTTACAAATTTTGAGCTTTCTTGATTCTCTCTTTTCACGTTTCCGGCCTTTTAATATTGTATAGCCTTCTCCAGAGTTTATTTTTCTTTTCCTTATCACTACTTCACGACGTTTTGATGTTTTTATTTTTTTTATTTCACCCGGAGTACGATCACTATCTTTAGATTTATTATGTTCATTATCTGTAGAAGAATCACAAATTGTTTCATCACACGACGATGAAGATACGTCGGCCTCGCTCCAGCTCTCACTTTCATTATGCTCGTTACACATTATTCTATCACTCATAGAATTAGATAGGTCACCTGTTGATGCCCCAAAGTTGGGCTCGACGTACTTCTTCCTAGTGTTTTCTGAATCATTGGTACTATTATTTCGATCGTCAAAGTTTTCCGGACCTTATACATCATCAACAACATTGGTTTCGAGTGGCGTGTTCTCACCGCTATCGGAATCAATAATACCATTATTTCTGTTAATAAGATATCCCTCATCGTTAATATTGGTAGCAGCGTTGGTCTCGAGATGTGTATTCTCACTGGTATCTGAATCATTTGCAGAATAATTTCGGTCCAGAAGGTATTCCGCATCTTCGTCATCGTCAACAATGTTGGTTTCGAGGTGTTTCACACTATCATCTGATTCGCCGTTGATAGAATTTCCTTCAAGCAAATACTCCGAGTCGCTAAATAAGTCAGGTGACAGTGGCTTATTATTTCTTTTAGTAATTTTGTACAAATTTTTGTTGTTAACATTATTGGTTTCTAACGGGTCTGTTTCTTCCGTGTTTAGTAGAATTTGTATTATCTCACATTCATCAACTGTTAAAATTTCAATACTATATGTAATAATAAGTAAACTTTAAGTTAAATATTAACCAACAATTTTAAAAATTAAAATTTGATTCTTACTTTGAGTACAACTCCCGGCTTCTAATTTCACTTTTAATATCTCTTCCGGGTGCACCGTTTTAAAACTATTCTCGCTATTACTTAAATGTATCACTTCTCTTGTTGATTCTAATAATACACAATCACTTTCATTTGAAGGTAAAAATAATCCGTCAATTGAATCCGTTTCATTCGAATCCATGTTTATTAAATACGTATATTTTAAATTTATTTACTTCCTTCGAAAGAACAACCTCTCATCACAAAATTCCGCTAACCAATGTAATATTAAACAAAAAAAGATGAATTAATAAAATAAATGTAAAACTGGGATTCCCCTTTCTCATTTTCACATTAATAAAGCGAAACAGCTCTTCTTTATCATTTTAGTATCTACCAAAACTAAATTATCTTTATTTTAATTACCTTAAATGTTTATAATATACTAACAAAGTAATCCTTAATTATTAACTATAAAACTAAATATCTGATTTTAAATATTGAAGTTTTTTAGAAAAAAGGAGTTATCTGCTGACATTTATTGAAAAAACTAATTATCTGCTCTAAAAATGATTTTAATGTTTAAGAAAAACTACCTATCTGCAGATGTCGCATTTTGTAATATTTTATATACAATTTTTTGGTTCTGTAAATTGATTGATTGGTTGATTTATAAACAACAACAGAATATCTAAAGATAAACTGTTATTCGTAATTAGTGTTTATCCTACATTTAAGATATTTATTTAGTTTTGATGAAAATTTTCTCGGAAAATAATGGAAATTTTGGAAAATTAATTAAATTATTGGTTATAGCTTTAAATTTTTAAGCCAATCGCATTAAAAAATAAAAAAGTGAATTTTTGGAGATATCCTGTTTTTGTTTAATTCCACAGAAATATAACTAAAATCGTCAATTCTACGATATACTCCACTATTATCGATCACAATTTCCTTTTGTCAAATTTTTACTTTACATAGAAACCTCTTTTATCCGGAAATCTATTACTCGGAATAATATCTAATATCCGGAATAAGTTTTTTTCGTATTCTTTCATTTTCTCTTTTATTTACCTTATTTTCCAAAACTGAAATAATTTTTTTACTACGTTATTAACTAAAATAAATTTAAAATCTTCATAAATGACACTGAAGTTTAAAAAATATAAAAATATGCTGTTTTACTATGAAATTATTAAGAAAACCTTTTATCCGGAAAAATCTTTTATCCGGAATTGTTTCCCCCGGTCGTTCCGGATACAAGAGGTTGCACTGTACTTCTAAGAATATTAAGAAAACTCTTGAAAATAAAATAGTAGACATGGCGAAAGTTAATGAATTATTCAATAATTTTCTACTTACAATGCCATTTAATGTGAAAGATCCGAATAATACTATAGTACGAATGTAATATACGAACGAATGTATTGTAAGTGTATGGGGATGGGATCTATGACAGAAAGAGGAATGGAGCGCTGAAGACGATAACCGCCGATAACAACAAAAAAACACCAACCATTCATTTTCTCAATTCGAAGTATGTATTTCATTAATGTAACGGACATATTCATTGTTTGATCTCCTAAAAGTTAAATGTAAAGTAAAACAAAAGTAATATATTTTTTATCCTAAAGTAGGAAAATGAAATCAATATGAATTTTGAAGGGCAATTGTATGTACGATATTTTTTGTCAGTCCGTCTTTACTCTTTAGCCAACACATATAATCTCGATGATTTTCCCACATGCCACGTATAATTGAAACGTCCATGTAAAAAACATGATGTGTCCAAATCTAAGCCACAAACAAACATCGTTTGGCCTTGCGACTTATTTATTGATTGTCATTCCGAATGCCACTCTAATAGGAAATTGAACCCATTTGAATTCAATTAGCACGTCTGTGAGAGTCATTAGAATTCGTGGCAGCAAAATATTTTCGGCTCGGAATTTGCCATTCAAAATGGTAGCTTCAGTAACCGGTCACCAATGTCTGGTGGTATGCGCCTGGCAAATCCAGTGAGTTCAAAAACTCTGTTGAATAATTTATAGCTTCGTTGGCATCGCAAATTGTATCGATCGATTTGTATGATACCAAGTCGTTTGGCATGGACTGCTGTGTCTTGAAGTTTAAATCGACATTTTTGCTGCCAAAATGGCTCTTTCTGCCAGCCACATAATTTATGTATTGTGTGCGTACACTGGAAAATATGCAGCCAATGAGAGGTTTTTTTCGAATCAACGATTATGCAATTTTATGCATCCAGTAGTGGGCAATTTTATGCATCCATTATTTTCATAGACAGCAACTTGTCCTTCGCCAAAATCTAACAATTGGTTTGAGAAAGTGTCAGCGAATGGATCTTGTTGGACGCGCATGTTTATTTTTAGCTAAACTTTTTAACATTACGCCATAGTAGCGATGATTTCAAGCAAGCGTTGATCTCATCAGCATACGTTGAACGTGAAATGATGGGAAGTGTTTGTCTGAAATCACCTGAAAGGAGTAACAGAGTGTGCCGAATAGTTTGTCGTTGTTTTTTATATCTTTGAGTGTTCTGTTCAACACCTTAAGAGAATGTTTGTGTTTCATAGTGCATTCATCCCAGATGATAGTTTTGCATTGTTTCTGCACTGTGGCCATAGAGAATTGTTTTTTATGTTGCACACTGCATCTGGATTATTTTAAATATTCAGTGGCATAAATGCTGAATGATCTGTTCTGCCTCTATTCAATAAAGTTGATGCGCAATGCCAGATGATGCAACGGCCATTATTTGATCGTATTTCGGCGAGAATTAGCGAAATGAGAAATGTTTTGCCAGTTTCATCTGGTGCGTGTTTCAAAATGCGGTCGTAAATGAATTTTTGTTTATGAGTCCATTAATTCAGATGTACTTCGATTTGGCGAACTCATACCGAAATGACTGAGTAGTGAATTGGCAATGACAATGCAAAGATCCTCGATAGCAGTCAATGCTTCTTTGTACACTGAAAGAAAAGATATGCTGTTTTTAAAATAAATAGTAAGCTAACTTTACATAAAAAAAGTTAAAACACAACTTAAATAGCGCTTCGTAAATATTACAAAAATGAAATTTTAAATTTAGGTAAATGCGTTGTAAAATATGTTGAAAATTTTTATTGAAAATTTACGTTGAATTGACATCTCTGATAAGTCAATTGAACTTATTTGTTTGTTATTTTTACCAATACACTAAGTAATAGTTTACTTAAAATTTAATTTCACATTCTAATTTATGTATATGTAACAATACCCTGTGTTAAAATTTACACAGGGTATTGTTACATATACATAAATTAGAATGTGAAATTAACTTAGTGTGATGTAAAAAAAGAATAACAGATTTAGCAATATTGTTAATTTTACAAAGCTGTTTTGTTCAAATAGCGTAGCGAGCTTGTAAAGGTAGCTTATGTGTATTGTACAGATAGCATAGTGGCACTCATCTAGCATAGTGGCACTCGAAAAGCGAGACGACGGAATGAAGCGGATTATAAAAAAATAAATACTTCCCTTAGGCATAAAAACCTCAGATTTTTTTCAAAAAACAAATCCACTCCATGCTAGTACCCTCCGTATTGAGCTCAAGCTCATTTGTTACAGAGAACACTGCAAGAAGTGAATACTTACATACTACATACAAAAATAATACAAATGAAAAAAATTATTACAAAAATAGTACTACATGTATTCAAGCGCGCCACGCTAAATAATCCGACTTCTGAAAAATATCAATTAAAAATTGTAATTTATTACGTTATAATTATAACTAAATGTTGCATTCAACATTTCATGCCACATCCATGTACGTAAAAAACAAACGTGAAATTTTTTAGCGAAAGAATAAATTACATACACTCTCTTGCATCATTCAACACACATTATGTTTTGGTTATTACTTTGTAAGAACATATCTGCCATCTATACTTCAGAGAAGAAACTGGCGACGCAAATTTAATGACGTATCAAGCACCCCGTGTTATGCTAAGGGCAGTGGTATTATTGCAAGTGAAATGTCGTTTACACATTATTTATTAGTTTGATCATCATCATAAAGAGACATTCTTGATTCTTGAGAGATTCTTGTTAATTAATTTTTTGTCAAATAAAGAGGTGGACATATTGAAGGAAATCGTCTGTGGACATGCACAAAGTTAACCAAATATATAAAAATATGGTTACCAAAATAAATAAAATAAAAATTTTAAATTATACAGTCCAGTACTTTGTTTCAGATTTTGGAGATGTTAATTCTTCAGCTAAATAGCCAGCCACTTTCAATATTAACTTACAAAACGCCTACGTCATTCAGTGTGTGCCAGTTGATAGCGAAATATCGAAAAATCGAATAATTATTGTCGAATAGAAAAATTACCACCCAAGTCCGCAAGCTATCTCTTGATCGACTTAATTTTTTATAAAATACAATTTTTTGTCAATCTAGTTTTAGCTGATTGATTGGGATGTATTTCCAAGACGAAAATTGTGTTTCTGATGACGCCATTCGGGTTATTCTGGGTGATATCCAAATATATTTCTTTTACAAGAAGATGAGGTTACCAAGAGGTTGGTAGTTTGGTTTTGAACTAATGAAACATTGAATTCTTTCAATCAAAGGATGGAAACATAATAATTTCAATATTTTTGTAGTTTAGTGGTCACTGCAGTCTGATCAGATTTTTTGATTTAAATAATTCATTCTTTAATTAAGTCGAAACCAAACTGGAGACGTTTTGGAACCTCACCCCGATCTGAAGAATTTTATATATCTATGTTGAGACCATTGTCGTTCTGATGATAATCCTTAAACTAAATAGTTAATAATTAAATTTAACATAAAAATACATATAGAAATTAAATTTAGTAACTAGATTAATAAATAAATAAAATCTAAATAGGTACCTAATCCGCACAAAATGCATTTATTTGCGATAATGATTATTTAGGGCAGAAATCCTGTTCCTAAATGATTCGCTATCTATTGGAATATTATCCAAATATAAATGCAAAAAAGAAAAGAGGATAGATGTGCTCAGAGCACTTAGAAGATTGCAGAACGAAAAAGTTAAATTGAATCCTTTTGAAAAATAATTGCCATCGCAATAAAAACGATTTAAAATTGAGGACAAAACCAAATATAAGAAAATACAGGAATTTTCACGTTACCACACTAAATTTACTCGATCGTATGCTCGTAAAATGATTTAAAATTGAAAAACAAAATTTTCAAACAAAACAAGAGATTTTACGCTGCCACACCAAACTTACTCCAGTTGAGTCAATTAACTTTTAGTGAATACAATTTTTTCCAACGTAATTCCAAAATATTAATCTACCAGAAATTTTTATTGGGTTGTTCGGAAAGTAATTTCGTTTTTCCCAACGGAGAGCTAAAACGTAATGTTTCATAGCAACTTCAAACTTGGGTCGCCGTATTGGAACAAAATGGAGAATATTGTTAATACAATATAAAAATTGTCTTTCATTTTCACCAAAAAAAAAAAGCGAAATTACTTTCCGAACAACCCAATATGTTGCTATCGAGCTTTCTTTAAAAATTCGTTTTGGCTTACTCGTATAAGAAAATTTTATCCCAATAATTTGAAATTATTTGCATTTGTTTTTCATGTTTGGTTTTATTAAATTTGAATAAATACGAAGGAGTAGAAAAACTAATTTACTTATTTCTGTAAATCACAGAAAAATATTTGAAAACATATTTGATTTGAATTACGAGTATATTAAGTCATGTCAATTAACTTAAATAAAACGCTAATCATTATTTTTATATTCTTATTTCAGTAACAAAATTCATTCGAATTGGTATAGCAGATAAAAACGACAATCCACCATATTTCGATAAGGCATTATATGAGGCAGAAGTTGATGAAAATGAAGATATCCAACATACGGTGCTCACTGTCACCGCCAAGGATCACGATGAATGTAAGTGAATTTTATACCATTCTTCTTATTATTATTATTGTAATTTTTTTTACATATTAATAATTCAAATAAATCGAATAAAGTTAAACCGTATATAATGATAAGGCGATATAAAGCTGGTTCGTTAACGAAAATAAAAGCTTTTGATATTTTACAGAACGTATAATAATCATAAAATAAATTGAGAATTTTCGTATTATTTTTTTTATGAAATGAAAAATAATTTAAATTTATTTTTAGTTTTTTCATTTATTTATTTATTTATAAATTATTTATATAATTCGTAAAGTACATTTCTCGGTTTCGTCTTTTTATGTAATATTATATTATATGTATATACATTTTTTACTCGTAAATAACACATAGATATATGCAAATTTAAATTTTATCTCATTTTGTTGTTATATAAATGCAAAAGCTCTGGCATTGTAACTCATTTTAACTAGAATTCTCCTTATTCAGAAAATGTATTAAAATAATTTCATTTCATCTCAAATTCGGACTAGTGGAATATTTTACGAAATGACGTAGTTATATGTATATGAAATTGAGTTTACTGATATAAACAGGGCGTTAGTCAATCGATATGATTAAGCACAGTGGGTGCATATTATCTGCTTTTATCTGCTATGTACATGAAACAGCACAAACGGCTTTATTGGCGTATACGCTATTATTTTGGTCGATTATATCGATTTATTTGGGTTTGTTGCAAAATTATTTTCCTAAATCATAACCAAATAATTTCTTTAGCCTTAAATAGCTAATAACCGTAAGAACCCCTTTGAAAAACGAGTTAGGGCCCAGTATTATACAATTTGTAAGTAAAATTATACTTAGAAAATATAAAAGTAATATCAAGTCCACTACGTCTATAGTAACATCTTTGGGCAACTTGGAGGTCTAGGCCATTATGAAGTTTTTCGACAACGACGTCCTTCAAGCTAGCAGAACTCATACGGCAGAACTTTACAAAATAGTATGAATAATTATAGGACAAAAATAGGCTCATTAAATGCTCTGTTAAAAAATTTTGGGGTCCATCCCTTCCAACTAAAACGCGAGACCTACTTGTTTTAGAAAAAGTTAGCAGAACCCGTATCAAAAAATAATTTAAAAACAATTGAAAAATTAAAGAATAATTGTAGGCTAATTAAATGCCCTATATAATTTATTTTTTTTTCTGCTGGTTCTAGAAAATGCAAAAGGCTTTATCACTTCAAAGGTGGCAGAACCCTAAAATCGGTCCAAAAATCAAATTAGAACGCAAAACAAGATCAATTGACATATGAAAATTTTTTGGCTCCACTCGTTCGTGACCAAACTTCAGGTCATGCAATATTAAGCTAGCAGGACAAACAAATATGTAATTTCATTAATTTCGTTTTTATATCTTCTGCCATTTTATAATCAGCTACGGAATGGAACCTAAGTATTTAGGCTAATGATATTTAATTCTTATAAAATATAATTTTCTACTGGTTAGTTTGGATACAAAACATCAAAACTAAAAATTACACCAAGAAGAGCAATGAAGAATTTTCTAGAAGCTATTTATTATATTTGGATAGGAAAAATCAAAAGATATGTTTGTGAATTGTATAGATGTTTAAATAAAGGTAGAAAAATTATAAAATTTAATCTTTGCAATCTGTTCCGGGGCTGAAGCACTCCCAACTCTTTCGCGCAGTTTTGTCGGTTAGAATGCCAGATTAATCGGGAGATTCTGATACAATCAAGTGTGGGGATCTTTATTGTGAGGTTTTTAGAATTCGGCTGGGATTTTTCTATACAGCTTTGCAGATTAATAACCTATACACGATCTCCAAAATTAATTTGATCATAATAGTTCTATACACTGGTCGATTAGCATTTAATAAGGTAATGCAATAGTGTGACACAAAAATTTGCGGTGAGCAGGTTTAACAATGAGAGTTCTATTAGTTATCTAGCGTTTTGCCATTCGCTCGATGGCAAGTTAAATTTTATATACCCCGCACGTACCATTTCGTTGTTGATTATCCTGACTCCTAGATATTTAGTTGTAATTTTCATTAGGTTGGTAGAGGGTGCTGAAGTTTTATTATTTGAAGCGATCAACT
Organism: Nephrotoma appendiculata; assembly: GCA_947310385.1. Lineage (NCBI taxonomy): Eukaryota > Metazoa > Arthropoda > Insecta > Diptera > Tipulidae > Nephrotoma > Nephrotoma appendiculata. Next base: position 138,279,422 of record OX371224.1, on the reverse strand, counting down.
CATCATTGGCCTACTTGATTGATACAATTGGTTTTCTTGATCTGAGAGAGGCGATCTTGTGTCAACAAATTTATGACTGCATGTCAATTTTTAACAAAACTTTTGCGAGCGGTTTATTTTGCTTTTCCTTGTGTGTTGTGTTATATCTAGTGAGAGAATCTTAATAAACCAACTAGCTCCTCATCCCATTGGCCTTACCAAAGCATGTCTTAGCTTCTCCCCTAATGATCTAGACGCTTTTGAAATAATTAATTCTAATATATAGCTTTTTTGATGGATAGTTTAACCGTTTCCAGGACCTAGATCAAGTTACAAATGACTGGTGGAATAAATGTTTAACATGTCAACATTTTTATAAACCTATATCTACTTTTCGGTGGTTTTAAATTTTCTTATAAGACTACTGCAAATTCAATTTTTAAACAATCTTTGTATTGAATGAACTTGCATCTTACCTAGATATGTATCCTGATTATCTTTTCTCTCTGCGAAAACAAAAAAAAATGCTAAATTGTCGAAACATCCCAAAAGTGTATTGAACTAATATAATTATCTTAAACATAATTATTATAATTGTCAAAACTAGTAAAACATTTTAATTCTTTTTTATACACTTCGCAATTTCATGATCGATTTTGTATAATAAATGGCAAGGATTGTATAATAAAATGAGGTTCTATTCACTTGTGGTGTAGAACCTTCCCTCCGGTCAATTCCTTCTCACCACTACTGCCCTCGCCAATTACCGCTTGGTACATTAGACCCGGACAAGAGCCCCCGGCGATTATCCCCCACACATTACCCCTGATAATTACCATACGGTCAATAACCCTTCTCCGTTATTACCCCCGGCTTATTTTCCCGTTCCATATAAACCTGAGCGGTTAAGGAATGATCTACTTAGTTTGGTTTCCCGGAAATTGTGAAACAAATAATTCCTCGATAAAAATGTATTTCATCTCAATTTTTCTCTTTTTCTCTCTTTCTCTTCAATTACATTTGCATGATGTCTTCCGTAGGTCTAGCATCGCTTATTAATGATCCAACCAGAGTAACCGATTCTACTTCTTCCTGTATTGATCACTTCTTTTGCAGATTACGCGACAATAATTTATCTCGCGTCAAGGTTGAATTATTTAATTATATGATTACTGACCATCATTTGATGCATGTTGTGATCGAGATTAATCAGGTGAAAAGTAATGATGGATTACCTGTTAAGCCAAAAATCATTTTATCTAAATTCTTGGAACTGTTAAGTAATGTTAATTTTTCTCCTATTTATGCTATTGATGATCCGTGTGCAGCTGTTGATGTATTTCTAACGCTTTGGAATGATGTTTTCTCAGCTAGCCTGGATTCACTTAAGTCACGTAGTAATCGTCCTATTAAACCATGGATCTCTGAGGCATTATTAAACATGATTAAACGAAAAAAATGGTTATTGAGAAAAGCTAAATATGCTAGAAACAATCAACGTTTCCAGCAATATGTTACAGCCTATTGTCTTAAGGTTAAAAAGAAAACTATTGCTGCTCGTGTTGCTTACTATAAAAAGAGATTTGATAACTGTTCCGGAGATTCCAAACTGATGTGGCGTACTATCAATGACATATTAAGTAAAAATTCGTCAAATATTAAGCTCATTAATTCTATTAATTCTTCTAATAATGATTTATTAACTGATGCCTCTGATATTGCCAATGAGTTCAGCAATTATTTCGGAAGTATTGCTTCAAATTTGAAGTCTAGTCTTCCATTTATTTATAGGAGTTCTATGGAGCGTGACGGCGATTACGTTGAGCAATCGTTTTTTCTCCACCCTATTGACGATTTTGAAGTTTCTAAAGCAATTACTTCTTTAAAGTCAAGCAACTCTTACGATATGTTCGGTTTTACCAATAACTTAATTAAAAATGCCATTAGCCTTATATGTCCTCCTTTATGTCATATCTTTAATTGTTGTTTTGAAACCGGTATTGTTCCTGAAATTTTGAAGTCAGCAATTGTACTACCTCTTCATAAAAATGGTTCCAGATGCGATTTAAATAATTACCGGCCGATCGCCCTACAACCAGTTTTGTTAAAAATAATGGAAAAAATTATTAAATTTAGAATGGTGGTATTTTTAGAGAAGCATGGTATTATAAGTTGTTATCAGCACGGTTTTCGCAATGGGTTTTCCACTGAGTCTGCTTTAATTGAATTTTTAAATGGTGTGCATGCATCGCTAAATAACTCCGACTCTTGCGCTGGGCTTTTTGTAGACATAAAAAAAGCCTTTGACATGGTTGATAATCTTCTATTACATAAGCTTTCTAAAATCGGTTTCAGAGGAAACATTAATAATTGGTTTAAATCATATCTTGCAAATCGTAATCATGTTGTTAAGGTGAATGAAACTATGAGCTGTCCTTATGTTTTAAACATTGGTGTTCCTCAAGGTTCCGTCTTGGGACCCCTTTTATTTTTGATTTACATAAACTCAATTTTTAGTACAAATTTGGCAGGCACGATTGTTGCCTTTGCAGACGATATGAGCTTATGTTACCGTGGGTCCTCACAAACTGATGTTCGCCGTAAAATTGCAGCGGACCTTTTAGTTTTAAGGAAATGGTTTGACCAGCATTTCTTAATTTTAAGTGACAAAACTAAGATTATGCATTTTAGTTTGTGTAGCAGTTTTTTACATTCACCGTTAACGTATCATTCCAGTTTTTGTAATACCATTAATTGCTCCAGCTTGTGCATTTCCATTGAAACTGTTGAGAGTTTCAAGTATCTTGGAATTATTGTTGATTGTAATCTGAGTTGGAAGCATCATGTCGATAAATTAAAAAAGTCTCTCAGCAATGCTTTACGAACCTTATATCTATTAAGACCTGTAGCTCCTAAATCGGTATTGCTAAAATTCTACTATGCCTGCATTAACTCTAGGCTCGAATATGCATTATCGTGTTGGGGTGGTTGCTTCCATTCAACTTTAAAAATTCTCATTATTGTTCAGAAATATGGTATTCGTATCATGAGTTTTAAGTCTTCGCGGGTTTCTGCATGGCCATTATTTTTGAGTTTTAAAGTTTTACCATTACAACATTTATATGTTTATAAGGTTTTACGTTTATTTTATTTGCGAAGTGGGCACCGATTATTGAGATCAAATGTGCGATACAACATTAGGAACAATGATCAGTTCTTATTTGTTGTTCCACATTTTTTTAGTGAACATTTTAGAAAATATTTCCTGGTAACTGCTCCTTCCTTATTTAACCAACTTCCACTTAGCATACGGCAACAAATAAATTCAAAATCATTTCTCCAATTACATACTTAAAGTTTGGCTTTTTGAGCACCCTAATATCGATTTTCTATTTAGAGTTTTAGTCTGATGCAGTTTAATTTTAGTTTCAATAGTTTATCTTTTTTATATTTTTATTTTTTATATTTTTATTTTTTATATTTGTATTTTTTATATTTTTATTTTTTATATTTTTATTTTTTATATTTTTATTGTTAAATTTTTATTTGTAATATTTATTCAATTTTTTTTTTTTTCATAATTTTTCTTATTAAAGGGTAGATCAATACTGCCGTTAAATCGGTGATGATTACCCTACTCATTTATTTTCTTTTTGTATATTATTATTATTATATGTGACAAAAAATCGTATTGAAAATAAATGATAAGCCTGTGTGCTTTAAATATAAAAAAAAAAAAAAAAAAAAAATTTGTGTTGAACATCAGTACCTTCAGGTAGGGAGTTCTTATGGAGATTACAATTTATCGAAATAAAATTATATCGATATTATGTAGATTTTGATCGAGATTATAGTCATGAGGTGCGTAATTGATTGGAAACAAGTGCAATTGCCATAATAATTCGAACATTCCAGGAACCTGGGGACCAAGTAGTTGGTTCCAATTACCGAAATATAAGAAAACACGAATATTATTGGGAATCTCATTAGAAACATGACGAATGGGTAAATAATCGAAAAAATGAAAAGTTTAATCTACAACAATAACACATTCGTATGTTAGAAAAAATTGCAACTTGGTTCTATAAACTTATACCAAACCGCATTCTCTGTAACTCTTACATTACCCCCTATTATGAGAAATGGTTTAGTAACCTTAAATAGAGGCAGCTCATAACGGGGCACCACCTCCTCCCACTCGGTCATTACTCCACTGGACAGTACTCCCTGCCATTATCCTCCGGCCAATTACCCCCAGTATTTACACCGATGTTTTAAAAATGGGCGATGCTTCTGTCTGGCGCTTACCTTAGTAAATGATCCTTTAATTCAGCTCGTAATTACAAATCTGGAAATAAATTTATTTATCAAGAAACTATTAAGCTGCGCTGGCATATAACTGCTTTCATAGATCACTCGCCTTCCTAAGACGACTAACCTACCTACTTTTTGAAGTTCTAGAATTTTGCAATTTTTGATTCAGAGCTCTGAGGTCGGATTCCTGAAGGTGACAGTGATTTATTGATTGATTATTGACAATAGTGTCGCGAGTGAAAAGATTGATTTAGAGCGTGTTTTACTGAATTAAATTAGTTATTTTTGCGTATAGTTTATAGAGAAAGTCGCTGTAAAGACATATTAAATTAAAAATCTTTTATACAAAGCAATTTAATTTAATAATAAAATTTTCCAGTAAATTGATAAAATGTTTCGACGGGATCGCAAAAATGTTATCACCAAATTGTGATAGTTGAGGTGATAATCACCGTACGGAATATCAATTTCGAAAAGTGATTGATAATTATCACCTTATGGAATCTCATACCTAGTATAAGTGATAGAGTCCTTTGTTTTGGCTTATTACAACGCCGGTTTGTACGCAGTTCATTCGGCGGGATATTTGATGGCTGCTATTTCGCATTAATTCGATTTAGAAATTTCCATCCTATTGTTAAATCTTTGGAGCCCTGTTTTGCTGGTTGTAGATGAAAGTGTCTTGTAGCCTTGTTTGTATTTGATCTGGCTAAATATGTCATTAACCTCTTCTTTAGCCAATACAATGGGATTTCGTCTAGTGCAAAGTGAAAACGTCCATTCCAATTGTAGTAACTTCTTAAAAATCTCTTAGGTCAAACCACTTTAATGTGATTTTGAGCTATACAACTTTTGAACAGTACACTCAGTCTTCCCTTAGACTTTCCGGCAAATTCTGAATTGCGTATTACAAAGTGAAAACACCCATTTTAGCCGTAGTAGCCCCTTAGAAATATCTTCTCGATGTATGTGTGAAAAATAAATGAAATTGTTGTTTATCCGCGTAATTGTAAAGAAATGAACATTTATTTATTTTGAAACGTAATCTAATTGATGCAGAGCATCTTGTTTTAAATTGTAGTGGCAATTTACACTGTTAAATTAAGTTTAGAAACAAATTTTGTGTCGAAGACAGTTTAGGACAAACTTCACTGTATAGTCGCATGAAGTTTGTCGTAAATTTGTCCTAAAATTTGTTGTTGCTTTAGGACAATTTAGAACAAACTCCCCACAAATGATTTTGCCAGGTCCTTGCATAAATCAAAAATTAGCTTAAGAAGTGCTCTTTCAAATAAAATTGGCCATTTCAATAAATTCCCATTTATTATTGAGGTGAAACACCAATTTGTTATGCAATTTTCAATTCTAGAGGTTTACTGTATTATAAATTGGCCAGATCACGGAGTTTGCCCGTTTGGCCCGGAGTTCGTTGGACTGTTTAAAATAAAGATTTTAAACAGTCCAACGAAATCTCTTCCAGGTAGGTTCAGTTCGTATTGTTTGCCCTCTTCATAAACTTTGCGAGTGACTTAGCCCCATACGTTTTCGATGATATTTAAATCAACCATCAATTTTACACTTTTACAGTACTGGCATTATGTAAGGGAGCATTGTCCTGCTGAAAAATCAATTGAAGAGGCCCAAATAGCTCCTAAATTTCTGGAAAGCTCCTGAATTGCAGCATACCCTTATATGAATTTCTAGTCATTTTATTGACAGCAAAATTCAATTTAATAGCGCTCAAAATGAAATTGCATGATGGCGAGTCAAAAATTCTTCTTCTTTGCGAATGTCATGAAAATAATAGTTATAACCATCTGGTCCATCTAAGTTAAATTTTGTTTCATCCGAAGATCTCTTTCATCTCTTTCAATTCTCTTCTTCATATTTTTGGAATTTTCAAAATGCAGCACTTAAAATTACCCTACGGACTGTTGATTTACTGGCATTAAGCTCAGCTGCTGTTCTGATTTTGTTGGTGGAAAGAGCTGAATTGGACGCTAGTGCACGAGTTTTTCTTGTATCTTGCAGTGCATTAATTTTTCTTGTCAAATCGCAGATATTATGTCAAATAGAATATTTTTAAATCGAACGAGAAAAACATTCTGGCTGGAGTACCACAAGATAGTGTGCTTGACCCAACGTTATATTTAATTTTCACTTCAGATCTACCAACGTCTATCCCTCAATTAAATGGAGCAAAATATCTAGGCGTCCATCTAGATCGACGTTTAACTTGACGAAAACATATTGAAATGAAACGAAACTATATCAAATTAAAAATTGATAAAATGCACTGGTTTATGGGGAAATATGCAACTATTGACCGATAATACAAACTTCTTCTGTATAATAAAATGATTAAACCAATTTGGGGGTGTCAATTATTGCAATCAACCTCAAATTCGAATATAGACATTGCCCAACGAACACAGTCAAAAATTCTCAAAATGATTACAGGAGCAACCTGGTTTGTTAAAAACAAAAATATACATAAGGACCTTAGCCCTAACTATGAAAAACGACGATGGCTGTAATAACATAAACTGTAAAATTATTAAGTTTACTTATTCATAAGAAGTAGATTCTGCTCCCGCAGATTTACATAATTACCTTAGTTATTAGGATTTAAACACTTATTGTTATTTTCATGTTTGAAATATTCAATAAACAAAGAAAATTGTAAAAAAAAACATCTTGCGGCGTCAGAACTGTTGCTGACCTTCCTTGAGACGAGCTCTAGCTCGGTTGGAAAATCTTTCCAAGTGGTTGGAATCGTTTTTTGCTCTTTCTGCCGTATTTAATATATGTTTTTTACCCATTTTAATTCTTGATCAGCTACTGATACCTATTTTGAAAATTTTGAAAAAGATTTTAGCATCTTACACCGAAATTTACTCACAAATACTTAAATTTTACAATTCGTGTCTTTTCAAGTGAACCGATAAAATGCGTTAATATAAACTATATTCCAAAAAAACAAAAAAAGGTACAGCTAGATTGCTATGTTTAAATTTTTATTTATTACTATTTGTACTAATTTCTCTCTTCTCAATAAAAAAATTATTCCGCGAGAAATTGCAGTAAAATTTACATTTAAAAGTAAAATTTCTAGTGTGTCTAATCAAGTGAACCGCAGTGTATATTTGAAATTATGTTTCACTGCATTTATCAAAAAAGGAATTAGAAAAAATATTTTCATAGTATTTTTGTCGCAACATTTTTTTCTGGCACACTATGGTAAACAGTTGCTGTAAATTTTTTAAAAAACAAAATGAAATTCGGAATATTTTTCGTATCGTATTGAGACTTGAACCCCTGTGCTCTCGCGGAAAATTTATTACTACGAAAAAGAGTTTAGTCAAGCTTTTCTATGAATTATCTATGAAAAGTGATCTTGGAAAGTTTAATATTATTTGTATATTGCATTAAAATATAAATACTATAAATTTATCTACAATTAATATTAAAATTATCAATTTAAAAATGGAAAATGTGTCTCGGGTGTATCTGAAGCAAGCTTCATTTTTTTCCACTGGTAGCGTTTTCTCTACTTTCCCTAGTCTCAATTTCGATACGAAAAAAATATTTCCTAAATCCTAAAAATTTAGATCAAACGTGATTTCTCAGTAGGCCAGAAAATGATATTTTTGGCCTATAGGAAAGCCTGAATCGAATTATTGATAAAATAGTACTAACCGCAATTTTTTGTGCTCCTAAGCTATTCCGGCTGGTAAAACTTTATTTCCGGTTTAACAATTATATACTGTGATACAAAAAACTATTCGTACATCTAATATTTTCTCGTATACTTTATAAGATCTTTTTTTTCTAAAAGCCATATCTACATTTTTGAAGTTGAGTTAGATTGTGAGATAATTGTTAAAAATAGTCATCCTTTAATTAGGTTCAAATAAAAATAATTCCGTTAGAAAAAACCAGAATTCCAAATAAAAATACAAAAGACTAGACAAAAATTATTCATACACAATACATATTTTTCGTAATTTACCGTTATTGAAAAAATTCGTGCATAAAAAAACATTTTTTGTATTGAGTATATATTTTGTCCTCGAACAAAACCAGATATACACCAATACATATTTCGTTATAATAATAATTTTTTTAATAAGTTTTGATTATTACTGAATAAATTTTAAAAATGGGCAGAAAACAGAAAGAAGTGTGTCTTTCCGACAGACAAATGATGGTTAAGCTAGTATATCAAGCAAAATCGCTTAGATAAGTAGGCGAATTGTTTAATAGAAGTCAGTCCACAGTCCAGAGCATTATTAATAAATTTAAAAATGAAGGCACATTGGCCAACACGTCTGGAAGATGCCGAAAACCGCTTTTGCCATCAAACAATAAAAGGTTTATTATTCGGAAAGTCGAGTTAAATCCAAAGGAAAATATTCCAAATTTAAGATGTGAAATTGCTAAGGTCATGAATAAGCCCATTTCAACAGAAACAGTTCGAAACGTTCTACGGAAATCAGGTTATAATACCAAAGTACCTCGAAAAAAACCTTTTATCTCAGAAGTAAATCGGAAAAAAGATTGGAATTTGCGAAAACATACTTGACAAACGGAATTAGTTTCTAGAAAAAAGTAATTTTTACGGATGAGAGTAAATTTAATATTTTCGGCTCTGATGGAAAGCAAAAAGTTTGGAGAAAGCCCAACACAGAATGGCAAAACAAAATACAACTGCGACAATAAAACACGGAGGGGGGATGTAATGGTTTCGGGTAGTATGGCTGCTTGTGGTGTCAGAAATATTGTGTTTATAGACTATAAAATGGACAAATATGGATACCTCGATATCCTTAAGAGAAATTTAGTAGCGAGTGCTAAGAAATTGGATTTCGAACATGAATATTATTTTCAACTAGACAATGACCCAAAGCACACTGTGGGAATAGTCAAGGAATGGTTTCTATATAACTGTCGAAATCGCTTGAATACACCTCCGCAATCACCCGACCTCAACCCAATCGAGCATCTTTGGGAATTCTGGGCCGCAACATCAGAAAACACCAAATTTCGAATAAGACTGAATTAGAAAAACGAATTTTGGAAGAATGGGGGCGGATAAAAACATCGGTGACTGAGAAGTTGGTGGAATCAATGCCACGAAGACTGCAGGCCGTTATTGATAACCACGGAAATCACACAAAATATTAAATCTTCTTGTCTTGAAAATTAACGATGTATATATTTGAATTTTTTTTGTTATGTACGAATAATTGTTTGTCTGAAATTTGCTAGTTATTTCAAATTTTTGTTAATTTCCTTAACAGTGAATATTACATTTATATAATTTTTGTTAATTATTGTTAAATTAAACTTAAGACAGAAATAAACCAATGTAAAAATTGTGGTAGCTTGTTTGATTTTCAAAAAAAATCATCTAACCCATAATTTTCAATGATGTACGAATAATTGTTTGTGCCTCTGTACAGTGTAATGATTAGAACAGATCTTGTGCTTTGTATTTACAATGATCCATGTTGTGTCTAACAATTTCTTATAATTGCTGGTTCCAGCTGACATTATAGTGCCAAATCATGCAGAATTCACTGTGAAGCATTATACTCCTTGAGCAAACAAGAAATTTGGTCTTAAATTTGTTAAATAAAACTATTTGTTGTTTTTGTTTTAAATAATGCAACAGACCAAAAAAAAATTATTTGAATCAATTGGGCGTTTAACGGTTTTTATATAAAGTAAAATTGTTGAGTATGATTTCGAATAAAAGCAGAAAATAGAAAACGTTCAAAAGTATCTCTGCTGTAGTTTTGTCTGGACTCTGGATTATTACAACTAAATTAAAATTATAATAATTTTTTCGAATTTCGAAAAATGTTTAGTTTTTCAGAGAATCACTCTGACGTACGAGATCTAAATTACACGAACGGTATGGGATAGTGTCATTGGTAAAAACACTCGTCCTAAATTTTAAATTTTCTCACGAAAACTAGTCGCCCCTTTGGAAAGTGGACCGTACTTTCAAAAATATTTTTAAAATAAGAAAATCTTATAAAATAAAACAATAAAATTAGTTCGTGATGAGAGATATAATATTCGCATCTATATATTTGTATTTCAACCATATCCGATTTTTCGATAAAAACAAAAACTTTTATATTTTGGTTTTTGGTTTTTTATAGAAAAGTGTTACGTTAAAATTTCGTATTCATATTCGGTATAAATGAGGCAAACTTTTTTATTTATATTCAAAACCACATTTTTTTACACCCCCCTTTAAAAAAAAGGTTCGATTGGCTATTGAACTCTTAAAATTTAATTTTAAATTATGTTGGGCCATACTAAAAGTTTTATATTTAATTTCAATAAAACTTTTACGTATGAAATATGTTAAGCTTTTTACCGATCAAAGCTTTATCTTATATATTTACAACTATTTGTATTTATAATTAAAATAGTAGTACGTACTCGTACGATTAGAATATTTTATGGTATTTCTACAAAAACAAAAAAATCCAAAGTTTGAGGATATGATCGATATAGAAAAAAGAAAAATTTAACGACAAAGGGATAATTTATTTTCCCACACTTTTGTATTTTATTCCTGTTTCGTTATTCAGACACCCACATATTTTTATATACAACACAAATTTTGTAACCACATTTCAACATCACCACCATATTGTGCGGTTAAATTTTTTTGTTCCAGTTCGAGAATCAGATACAATACACAAATATAAATTCAAGAGACATTGCGATTTGTTGTTCATCTGCGTACTAATGAAAATTGTTTAAGCAATTTACAACAACAACGACGACACTGAAAATCTTTATGCTTTTGATCACGAAATGAATTTTTTTTTGTTTTTGTTTTAAAACTGAAAAAAGCTTTTCTTTTATGTTTTCATTTCGTTATATATAGTAAAGCAGGAAGTGGAACGTTTTTAAAGTTTAAACTTGGTATTTATAAATTCAGAAGAGAACGGTGTGAGCTGCTGTTTATTAATACAAAAATTTGTATATGTAGCATGTTATCAAAAAATGGAAAAAATTTCTAGGAAGAACTAAATATTTGTAAAAGATGTACGAAAACAACTAAATATGAAAATGTAATAAAATTTATTACTCTAATGTGATGTAGAAAAGAAAATAATATTTTCTTATGTACATACAAAAAATTTGTAAATTTTTAAAATGGGCGGAGTACTTGTTAGTAATAGTTAGTATCCAATCTATTCTGTATATCATAAATAAATTTTACATTATGGAAGTTTATGAGTTTTTTTTCGTGTTCGATACAGTACTGGGGACGCCTAGAATTCCATTTATCTGAAACTTATGATAGTTTCTGCTTGCATTTTATGACAAAGGCTATAAAAATGTATTTATGCCCATGATTAATATATTTTGTGGGGTTCGGTAATGATAATCAATAAACGCCCTGATAACTGGTTGTTTAGTTGCAATTTCCAGGATACAGATAAAAACTATTGTTTGCCAATATGTTCAGAATTCACAACCCAATTATGTATGTACACAGCCTAAATATTTAAATAGCCCAAATTGAATGACTTGAATTTAATTTAATTTCAAATTCCTTTATCTTCAAAATTTAATTTTAAAATTTCGAGCAACATGTTTCAGTTTTTGGTGAATATTGTGATTGAAAAAAAGGTCACGTATAATAAATTTTTCCGACATACAATTGTAGATATACAATGCGAGCCATATGTGGAGGCCATATATACGATCTCTAAATATCAGTACATGCAATACAAAAAATCTTTCCAGTTTCTGTTGCCATTGGTAGGAATAAACAAAAAAAAATAAACGGAAATCATGAAACGAAAATAAAATAAGTGAATTTACTTCACTATATATGTTAACTTCTACATGTCGGTAGTCATGCAGTTCACATACAAAACTACACATTGAAAATTAAATAGATATTCGATTGAAATTCAACTCAATCGACGTACAATACATAAAAATTTCATTTTCATAACAATTTTTTTATAAGTGACTATTAAATACATAAAAAATATTATTTCAATTGAGCTTGACAGCTTTGGATTTTATAATATTGTCCCAAACATTGTTGCGTGTTAAACAACAATAAAATCCATTACCACCGCAACCAGACATTATTATATAGAAGATACTATTTGAGATTGTAAAATATAAAAAATTAAGTTTCTATAGTTTCCATACCTATACATTCATAATAATGTCTTTTCCATGCTTACAACAATAACTTATGCAGAATGCACACGAGACGAGAGAAAATCTAATACCAAAAAAGGATATTTTTAATTTATCAAATTTTTTACATACATTTTATGAATAGTTTTTGTAATATTTTGCCGTTTTTTTATGTTAACATGCCATACTAATATTACAAAATTTTTGAGTGGTTGCCCGTTGGCCATATATAAAAAATGGTAATATTTGTTTAAGTATACGTCGAGATTATGTCATCCAGATGGCATTATGCATGTTGAACAAATATAAGCTCCCAATTTTTTTTATATTGAATATCAAAACTTAATACTGATTTTATAATTGCATACTTTCAATCAGATTATTACCGCTTTACATATCCGGCCTAAAATTATTTTTCGAAAAATGAATATGGTCAGGCTTATTCTACCACCGTACTAAAATGTGACGACCTTAAAGCACTTTAAAGCAATAACAGCCCCGCCAAACAATTGAAAAAATATGAGGAAGTAATGACGTTATATCATTATGATCTAAAACTAGAGAGAAGAGGAAAACACGATTTTTTTTTACACTTAATTTCTAAATCGAAAAAATGAACCTACCGGATTTTTAGTAAGAACTGTCTTGTATAATCAAAAATTCATTAGTCCTGTTTAACACATGGGCTGAAAAGTCCCAGGCCTAACAAATAAAACACGTTTTTTTTTTGTTCAAAATTGGCTTTATTCATCAACGTAATCTCCACCAAGAGCAACACAATCAAGCGGCGCTTCTAACATTTCAATACCACTTTTGTAGAACGATTTATCTTTTGCCTCAAAATAGGCCTCAGTCCCTCAGTTTCAGCGATAACCTCTTCATTCACAATAACTCACAAACTAATGAACAGAATATAATGAAATTTTAACAGCTGTCTTTTGAAGGTTATTACCAACCAAAAAAAACGTGTTTTCTTTGTTAGGCTCGAAACTTTTCAGCCCATGTCTTATATTTTAGAAAACCAACCCTTGTTGAAAATTTAATCTACACTACATATATTGAAAAAGCTCCTTCGGAAGCTGTCACTTCCGGTACAGAGATATCCACCACATTTCGCATGAGAGATGCATGAGAAATACATTTAGAAAAAAAGCTTTAATATGAAGTGTCATTCTGATTAATCAATCCGCCTAGACCGTAGAAAAGCTACAAACCTTTAGTCTATATGAGACGACGCACGCACGGGGTCAACATTTTTCATGATTACTGTACAAAAAATCATTTTTTTTGTAAAAACTATCATTCCCGCTTAAATTTTAGAAAACTGATCTGAACCGGTATTATTGCAAATTTTATTTAGAATATTTTAGCTCATTGCTGTTCTCTCGTAAATATTATATACTTTTCAAAATATTTGCAAAAAACGGAAAAGCTCCTATGGAAGCTGCTTCGGCTGATTTTGGCCACAATACACTGGAATCTCCCAATTTGTGGAGTAAGTTTAAGTAATGAAATTTCATCCCAATCAATTAATCCGTCTGGGCAGTAAAAGTCCGAATTTTTGTTGAAATTATTATTGACACAAAAAATGTATGTGAAGATAGCCCAAATTCCATCCCCGAAAAATGCGATGGCAACACTAATTATTGCTGTCATGACATTTTTTTAGTCTCAGCTCAAAAAATCACGACATTTTTACTGTCAGCCCCGAAAATTTACTGTCATGACAGCTAAAACTGTCATGACACAAATATTTTTCTGGGTAAAAATGTTGCATTTTGGTGAAGGAGGAATTTATTATTAATTTTTAAATTAATTTTTGATTTTCGCTGTCGGTATTTGGCGTAATTTTACTTTACGTATACATCGAGAAAATCAGGTAAAGAATATAAATTTTTAAATGCAGGATTGTTTTCTATCAGTTTTTAGGAGGAAAAATTTTTCACTTTTTTATTTTTCCAATAATTTTTTTATTTTTATTAATTGCTTCGTCAACCTTGCAGACACAGATCAAAGAGTTTTTATCGATCTCTTATCGCTTCTGCTGATAGTGCCACAAATGTTAAAAAAATCAACTATCAGTATATACAAACTATTTTTTAATGTAATTTTAATTCGTTGTATGCCTTAGAAGATGAGAAGATGGGAACTGCCGCCCCCAAACCCCCGCTTTTCCACAATTTATACAATGCTTCAAATGTCAAACTAAATAAAAAAAAAATTTGAAAACATTTCAAAAATTTCCTGGAATATGCCAAATTTAGATTTATTGCTATAATTAATAATTAAATGTCGCAATAGTATACATAAAAATGTATAGTATTGCCAGAGGCAACTTTTTCGATTTTCGGGGATAGAAAATTGGGCTATCTTCACAGAGGCATACAAAAATGTCATATCTGCTTTAATTTTGGAAAAATAATATGGGCCTTTATTGTTGCAAATTTAATTAGAATCTTTTAGTTCAGCATCGTTTTTCTCGTAAATGTGCAAAATTTTTACAAAAAACGAAATAGTTCTTATGAAGTTACCATTTCCGGTGGGCCGGTTTCGACCAAAAATCATTGGGATCTCCAAATTAATGAAAAGTATGAAGTTTCATCCCGATCGGACAAACCGCCTGGGCTGTGTGAAAGACTAACATATTCAGATGCTGAGAATTTAAAAAAATATAAAATTACTCCAAATTTCTTCCAACATATTGCAATCATAATAAATCAAGTCCCATCAAATGAAATGTTTAATATTTTTCAGCCATAACCACCATATACAGGGTGTCCCGGAAGTGGCTCACATGAATGGTACCGTTGAATTCCTTAATCAAAATGAATGTAAGGTTATTTGTATCATTTTGCACGTTAAAGCCCCTTTATTAAGATATAGACGTTTAAAGAGCAGCCTTTTAACATTTCACCTTGTATTAAAGAAACTTCAATATCTTGAGAAATAACCATTTTTATTTTCAAGTACTAATTATATAAAAAAGCTGATAAAATTATCTTTTAAATAAGGTATCATAACTATGAACTAGTCTTGAACGTCTTTCATCCATGACTCCGAGTTGTTAATAAGGGTTAACTCGACATAAGCGAAATGTGAGATTCTAATAAATAATAAATCTCTATTTTAATGGGAGGAAGAGAGGAGGAGGACAGAGAAAAATAAAAAAATAATAAATAACGATTTTTATTTTATTAGAATCTCATATTTCGCTTATGTCGAGTTAAGCCCTTATTCCATGTGAGTCGTAATATATCGGTGTGAATATTGGTGTATCTAGCCTCATGAGGCCAACCTGCTTTGCTAGATCTGATAACTTCTGTACTTTCTGCTATATGCCGACGCGTTTGTATGTGAGAAGGCATGTGTCATCTGCGTAATCCGGAGTCTCTCGCTTAATCCTCACTGAATACCGTTGGGGATGCACTATCTAATTTTCTCATCATTTCTATCTAACACTACTAAGAGCTCCTTGGCTGTTACAGTATGATTCACTTTGTTTGCCTTTCTATTGAACTCGATTACCCGCATATCTGTACATATCATGTATGAGTTCGATTAATTTTTTTGGAATGTTCAGCTTATAAAGTTTCATCCATATTGCGTTCCTGCATATTGTGTCGAATGCACGTTAGTAGTTCAGAAAGGGTAGGTACAGTGGTTAATTCAATTCGTTAGAATTCTATCCAGGATTGCTAATATCTTTATATTTTGTGTTGAGAAGGAATATAAGTTGTATTTTAGCTGGTATGTTGTTAGTTCCAGACGCCTTGTAATTCTTCTCCACTCCGTTCGTGGGTGGGTGTAGATAGCTTCGTTATTAGCGACATTACTAGTTGATGTCCTTTCTTCATTTTAGCTATTGTATTTGCCCACACCTTGCTCGGGTGTGTCATCTCGTCCAGCGAATATCAGGTAATTTTACTTCAGCAGTATTTTTCCATCTCACCACTGAGGCTGAGATTTTATAGTGTTTCATTTCTTCCGCTAATTGTTCTAGTCTTGATGCTTTTGTTAGGTTCGGGGGTTGTCTCAATTTGCAATTCGTGTCAGTCTACGTTATCCGAGGGACGTTATTTGTGTTTACCAATTGGTTTTATTCGTAATAAGCCCCAAGAAGATATTATAGTTCATATTGGCCAGTTTGTTGGTTCGATCACAAAATTTAGGGAGTCTCTGTTAAAATTGTTTGATATACTCTGGCTGGTTCTTTAAAGAACTGCTCTGGCCCGTATTCCCTGTTTATGGAATTAATTTTATAACTTGTTGGAATAACCCCAGCAAACCTATTCCTTTTAGTGTTAGGGATCACAAACAAAAGGGTTTTATATGCTCGATACTTGATTTACAAGTAGTTCATAGATTTGGCTTGAACCTCATTTCTTGCAAAGCGAAAATTTAAAAACTACAAAATATTTTTGAGGAAAGATTTTTCTTTTCTCCTTTAACTCATTAATTACCAGTGGGAACCTATGTTGTAAAAGATGGATGCTTTCTAGTGGATCATCATAAAATCGACTTCCAAACTAAAATTTCATTAATTTTGGCCCGGTTGGGCTGGGAAGAGACTGTTGCCGTACGGCAACGCTGGGCATTGCACAAAACCAAAATGGGTTGAAAATAAAAACCGTTTAAAAGTTTCCAAAATTGAAAAATTTTTATTGCATAAAAACTTACGATTATCCTATTAACTTCAGATAAGGCTCCAAATTTGGAAAAACATATTATAATTCAGATAAATAGATAAAATAAACCCGCCATGTATGTCGACCTTGGTAAACTGGTGCCCAACAACTTACGGTTGAATTTGTTTTTGCCTTTTGTCTCAACAGTGGCCCTATTCTGTCTTTCCCTGGGAATAGGGAATTGGGAAAAATATTTTCATAGCATTTTTGTCTAAATTGTTTTTTTCTGACCTACTGAGGGAACATGTTTGGTGTTAATATTTTTGAAACAAAGTGAAATGGGAAAATATTTTTCCCAATAAAAATTTTGTGGAACAAAAGTTTCCCAATTCACTTTGTTTTGAAAATTTTTGCACTAAACTTTTTCTTTCAGTAGGCCGGAAAAATACAATTTAGACAAAAATGCTAAGAAAATATTTTTCCCAATTCCCTATTCCCAGCCAAAACCAGAATAGTGCCACAGGCCATCGACACACTAACGGCACGTTAGACTATCTGTAAGTTTAAAAAAACTGCCGATCCCTAGTTTTCCCTTTATGCTAGGGATTAAAAGTCCTAACCGTATTTTTATGAATTTTTGTCACACCATCATATGCAGTAAAACTTAATATACACAATGACAATCAGTCTAATTTTAATTTGAAACCTAATCACACCACAACAAGCAAACCATATTATCTATTTATACCCGATAATCCTAAAAAATAATAATAATTTATGTAAAAAGGATTTCCATTTTAATATTATTTTTTGGAAATACAATTAAGATAAAAAAACCAACTAAAATTAATTACAATTTCGAAAAATAATTACTTTATCGTTTTTAAAATAGTCTGATAAAATAGATATTTACATAATTTGAAAACTATAAATACGTATATTATCGAGTATAATACGAAAAAATAATAAAATCATAAATTTATCATTCGTGTCCAGGAAAAGCAGTACAATGCCTTTAATGATGTTTTTATAATTTATACTGGAAAATTTTAAAATTTCAATAATTAAAAGATAACTGACTTTTGTTTATGTATTATGATATTGCTCATAAAAGTTATAAATGCCGTATAAAATTAGAATTTTAATTAATAAAGTCTGTTGGTAGAAAATCATAAAATATTGGGCTGGTTAGTGCATCAAACGTGGCAATATAAATATTAGTTTCTAAATTTTGAAACTTTTTATTGTTTAAAAATTATCTAAATGGATTTGTATATGGAAATTGACGTACTATATAAAATGCTTTCTAAAACTATACAGGGTGTCCGGGTTTGGGATGCTAATCCGTTAAGAGGTGATTTCTTGGTTCATCCAGCGCGACAGTTTTTGATATTTTTACGAATTTCGGCCGTTCGTTATGGATTCGTACACGATTTTACATTTAAAACACTCAGCGATTTGAGAGTTACAAACTTTATTTTTGAACATCTTCAATTTCTACAGCAATTTACTTATTTCATTTGTATTGCGCTCACAAATTTGCTTTTACGTTCACGTTCCCTATTCAGTTTTATAGTTCACTAATTTTCGCACTTTTCGACTTGCATTGTTCACTGGTTTACTAACAACTGTGTCTGCATTGATAACATTGGTGGTGTATAGAGATCTGCTTTTCCGCTTTCTAGAATTCAGCCACAATAAATCACCTCGTTGAAAATCGGCCCATCTCCCACTCTGGTCGTATTCCGCTTTTGATTTATATCATTCGTCGTCCTTGTTCTGCTACATTATTTTTGCGGCCTCTTGCTCTTACTGCTTGACAAATCGGTCGTTTCTCGGATTTTTGGCCGATTTTCGTTATTGAATCTTCATGTCACCTATCTCACTTTTGTACAATTCTCCGTCCCGGCCTCTTCCCCCAAGCATCTTTGCTCCATTTGATAAACCAATCTGTTTATCGATTTCTTTGGCCATATATCCGCTCCTAGCCGCCCTTCACTTTTCGGTTTTGGACTAAACATTTGTTAGTCATTTTGTCAGTCATGACCCACTCGTAGTTGCTTTCTGTCACAGGGACAGTTTGTTAGACATATCCTGCTTTATCGCGAACAGCCAAAATGAATGCGTTGAGCTGCTCTCTTGCGCCCCAACACTTCTACTGCACTGTCGCTTGAAACTGCACATTAAAATTCTTAAATGGTATGTTGCCATCGAATGTCGGAGGTTTTAAAATTCCGCATGAGCTTCCAATAATTGGTTATGTTTGGAACGTTTTATCTAGCTGGTGTTCTCCAGTCGTCTATAACTTTTGAGTCAAAAGGTCGCACATTTTTCTTGAATTATTATTAAAAATTTCGAAATCCTAAAGTACGAGTACATAATAAAATAACTTACTGTAGTGGTTAATAATTCAAATAGTATAATAAGTTCATTATTCGATAGTTTAAAAATTAAATTGTTTAACTAAATAAATATCTTTTTCTTCTTCTCCTAGTTTGCGATGTATATGTATTTCGAGACGGTATTTTTTTGTCTTTCAAGCTTTTAGCTCTTAAACTTAAGTCCAGGATAGACATGCTCAAATTGATTCAGTTTCTGGTCTACTCAGCAAACCGCCCACATTGGTTTGCTCGTAGTTCGGCCATTTATGCATTTTGTCTCTGTTCAGATTTGATCGAATTTTGCACCTTCTTCATATCTCCCATGTCTACAGTCGATTTCTGCTGTTCTGGAGTAGGCGACTAAAATGGTTGTTTCTTTTTTGCTTCATCGCTCCAAAATTCTCCCGGTTGCCCTATTTTTAACTTTCTTTTTGCAAGGCTGTACTTTCTGCTCATCGTTTGGGTTCTAAGACGGACTCCCTGATGGTCCTGGCGTCGGTGATGCTTGTCGCAATCTTCGCATTCCTGTTTTAGCATCTTCCTCCATGGTGCCCTGAAGTCTAGGAAAGCAGCTCGCTCTCATTGCCTTCGGTTGAAAGCCCGATGCTCTGGAGTCTTTTGAGCGAAATCTGCTCTGATGTTTAGGTATTAAAGTTTTTAGCCATTGCTGGAATTTGCGAAATCCCACATCTTACACCAAATTGATTGATTGATTGATTGATTGGACTGTAGAACCAAGTGCTAGCCAAGAGTCCCGGATAACGCCGGGCCTATTCCTACAGCCTGTTTACACATAACAATAGGAAGGATAGGAAAGGTTTTTTTTTTTTTTTTTGGGACGGAACGATCCGGTTGCAGACACCTAGCGATCGTACGGCACAACACAATTCTAATCTATTTCTAGTCTACTAGGAAGGATAAAGGCTTAATAGGTTTAATGGATAACGATGGTATTGCTCTGATCTTCAATAATTGCCTCACTAAATCAACAACCTGAGAAAAAATAATATTATTTCACGTGCATCTGGAAATTTTCTGTAATATAATTCTACATTAATACTTTTCAGCTACCTAAACAAAATTGATTAATTAGATCTGCCCGGTTACAAATACTTAGGTAAAGCCAATAGTTAGTAACATAATGACAGATCAATTCTAATCTACACAACCAGCAATTAATATTTCAAAGAAATATTTCTTCATAACATCTAAAGATTCCTGAAATTAATTCCTAATTAATCTACCGGTTTCCTAAATAATATAAATATTTGTTAATTTAATCCTCTACAACTTCACAACTTACAATATAATTTCCTAAAACCATAGTTATTTGAATTATAATTAATATCAATATATTCAATATATTATATTATTCAATATATTATTAAAAAACATAAAAACAAGATACTAAAACATGATTTTCACGCGCAAAATGACAGAAAATAAAAATTTAGTTAAAATCATTAAAAATTTTAATTTTAATCGATAAAGAAAGAAATACGGAAAAGAGTTTGTTTTACGCCGCAATGACAATTAAATTCGGCAATTTTAACTGATCCTAGCAAATACTTTATAGTTAATGTGTGCCAGATAAGTGATAATTAATTCATTATAGTAATGAAAATTAAAAGAATTACTAATTAACTTACACATAATATAAGTAAGGTCCAGTAAAAAAAGAAGTTTTGCAAAATTTGGTACTCAAACCTACTAAAGAACGTAACCAGTTACACATGTACATTGTAGGTGCTTTTCAATATCGAAGTTAAAGTTGAAAATACATATAATAAAATTAAAATATAATACAATTAAAATATAATACAGTTGTATAAAAATAATAAAAATTAAATAAAATAGATAAAATAAAATCTCACTATCCATTCAAAATAATTCTAACTCAAAAAACTTGCCTCAGGAAATTACATTTTAATTAATAAATTAACCACCCAAAAAAAAAAAAAAAAAAAAAAAAAACTTTGAATGGATATGATTTTTTTTAAATATCTATGTACAGATATTTAGACGTATCAATTATTTCATAATACCCAAGTAAAACAAAACGGAAACTAGATCTTTTCCGCAAATATGACGTAGTTGTCGGAAAAAGTCGGAAATTTTGGATTTCCTGTGTTGGTGAGAATAAAATAAAGTACACGATATAAAAATCATTCTTGTTTGCGGCGCCATTACCTGTGTAAAGTGAAAATTTTATTGTTACTTTAAAATATAGTGAATAATTAAAATATTTAAATAGTTAAATAGTGTAAAAAAATGGTCCTAAAAGTAAATAATATTTTTTGTTGATAAATTTGTGTTGTATTGTGAATTAATAAAACAAATATACATATTTCGAATAAAAAATCTTGAATATTAATCTAAAATATCGTTTTGTCTTATTTCTTTAAAAATATAATCGTTTCATAATATTAATCCACATAAGCCCCACCCTTTGAAAGCACGTGCGCACTCACACATGCACAAGTTTTTGTTTACTCAAATTCATCATTTGTCCGACTTTTCGCGACAACATTCATAGGAAAGATTAAATATTTCGGACACTTTTGATGACAAAAGTCGGTGATGATTTCATCAAAATGTCAGAAAAATGGCGAAATTTTCGGAAATAAAAATACTTGGGTAGCTACAGATAGATACATAATATTTTGTTAGTAAACACATGTATTAACAATTTTATAGTTTTATGTTATATACTCATAATTATTCTATCCTTTTTTTTCGTCGGCCTGAAAAAAATATATCTTAACGGATTATTTTTCTCAAATATTTCGACAATAAAAAGAAACATAAAGGGTAAGCATAAAATGCAATAAGCAACATAAATAGTGTTTAGTTAAACTGTAATAACCAAAACCAAAAAAAAAGTCGTTTTTTTTTTTTTTTTTTTTTTTAAATTTATCGAAAAATCGACAAATTCAATGTAAATTTCCGTTTTGTTGTCCACATTTGACGTAATGCGCACAAAACCACGATAATGAAACATGAGAATATTTCACCTTTGTTTCCTCTACCATGTATACCATTCAAATGCTTTGCAAACAAAAGTAGATATCCCAGCCCGTTCAATAGGTGACCTCGAAAACCGGCTACTCTTCATCTCTTTCCCCTTTTACCTATAAAATCGATGTTAACTGCGACATAAAATTTTTCGGTGAAGCCGAATTCACACAAATAGAAATGAAAATAAAAAATTTAAGGCCATTTTTAGATGTATATTTTTGTTTAAATTTTATTTTCGAGAGCAGAATAAAACAATACACAAAAATTTGGTGTTTGAATATAAAATAAGGGTTTACATTATAGCAATAAAAAATCTTTTACGACTCAGTTTGAAGCCAGATGCTGAAGCCGTGTATGGAACGGGCCGAAAAGACAATTATCGTTGTGTGTAAATACAAAACGCATAGAGAGAGAGAGCGAAGATAGCTTGAAAAAGAAATTTATAATTTACATAATATAAACAACATCCATACACACACTACACCTATAATTCTTCCAAGTTAACTTACAGTGAAACTTCTACAAGTCGAGCTATTTGTTGCCAAAATAATATGCGAGTAAATTTGAGTAAAATAAATGAAAAACCAATTTCACTCGATTACCCGAGCATATATACGCATATATGTACACATAGATATTATATATATATTATATAAATAGGAAATTTACCGAAAAATGCTAAGATCACAAATCGAAATTCGATTCAAGAAATACTTTGACTTACAGAAGCTTCACTGTATTTACACACATACCCACACATATACGCATAACTAAATATAATATACAACATTTTATGTAAATAAAAAAAATATATTAAAAGGAGTTCACACTTCTCTGAGTTGTGCGTCCATATGCATACATATACATATACAGATATCGAAAATTTAAAACGACATATACTTCGCGTAGAGATATATCCCGTTATAAATATTTCAACACAGTTTTATGTATATAAAAACATTTGATCCACTGGACACCACACTTTAATACACGTTAATTTCACTAATATTAAAAAATAAATAAACAAATTTGAATTATAATTCACTTTTATTTATTATAACACATTTTTCACATTGATTTTAATTATTTACTATAAATGAGACACTTAAATTCACTATTATCACTTTCACTATTTATTATAATTTTTATTTATTATTTATTATGTATTAATATTAATACAAAACTAGTTTATTTATACACAACACTAATAATATTAAATTTTAAATTAAGGAGTGACACAAAACACGTCTACTCCGTTTGAAATCCAAATTTTACCCCGGATCGAAAGGGTTAAACAAGTAAAAGTATTAAAATAGTTTGGTGCAAGGTCCTAAGTCGACCAAAATCTAGGTACTAGAAGCGAGGACTGATAATATTTTTATGTATAATTCTATTTTAATCTGCCTTTTAATTAAAAACTGTTATAAAAATAAATTATCTGCGATAATAAATTTGATTCCCTTGCTCCTTACTTCGATTATCTTAAAATAAATTCATTTTTACTGAATTCACAAATTTATGAGAATAATTTATTAGGATGCATGTGTGACGGCTATTATGAGTACCTAATATAGAAAATTTATTCCACCGAATTCAAAGTCAAATCACCTCTAACGCTCGAACAATTTTTGCGTCCGAAATCCCACATCTTACACCAAATGTTACGAAATTCAGACGTTCAATATAGATTCATACACGGTTTTGCAACTGAAACACTCAGGATTTGAGTTCCAAACTGTATTTTTCAATACCTTCGATTTCTACGGCAATCCACTTGTTTATTGTTCACTAATTTGCTTTTTGGTTATCTGCATATTCAATCATATCTATAATCGCCTAATAAAATTATAGTCTCCAGTTGGACTCCAACTCTCGAACTTTGGGTTGATAATATTGGTGGTGTATAACATTACCACTAGATCATCGGGTGATATGCGTATATACAGTAATAATATCCTTTGAGATACAGGCTGTTTAATAAATTTGGTTCGGAAAAAACGGACACACAAGTATTAAGCTGTAACTTCGAACATATTTCTAGGAGAGCAATTAACTTAATCTTTTTTTATTTATTTTGTAATCCCTACACTCTGTTCTGTGACCGAAGCAGTTCCAACTCTTTCGCGGTTTGTTTTTCCCGTCCTACCTTAACGCAGTTCCTTTTTGTATTCTGCCCCTATCTGGATTCGAACCCGGTACCTCGCGATTCAAACGCCAAAGTTTCAACCACCCGCCATTTGGTCGCTTAACTTAGTCTTAGTTGACTGGAAATTGTATAGGTTTATTTAAGTTCTAATAAGTTATCTTGCATCTGCAATAAAATTCAGTTTTTCTCAAAAAAAGCAGTTATAATTTTTTTTATTTAATTTTAGTTCATCCTGATCTCCCCTACAATCTCCCAGTATAAAGTTTGGCTCGAGAGTAAAAGTATTACAGGAAGTTATAAAAGGTACTCAAAATTTCCTCCTTGATATTGAATACAGGATAATAAGGCCTTTGGTTATTTCAATTCTTGGTATTTCTTCGCTTATTTGTTGCGTTGCTGTTTGTATTTGTTGTATTAGTTCTTCTTTCGCTTCAGTTACTTTACAGTATACAAGTGCCTCCATCGTTCCCCATACTCCAGTCATCGCCCATTTGTTCCAATCCTATTATTTGGATAATTTTCGTTTAACCAATTCTTAAAATATATACCTACTAGGTGCACAATAATGTTGTATGTGTGCAAGAATCTATAGGAACATCATCAAGGAGGAGTGGCAAATCGTTTTGTAAAAATTGAACGTTATCACTATTTAATGTCGATGGTAATTTGAATGGTCCAACTAAATTACAATTGCCAATTACACCAGCCCATACGTTTACACTGAAGCGGTGCTGAAATGAAGTTTGATTTTTTTTCGAATGCGGATTTTCAGCGGTAGTCTATTAGCAGGGTATGTTTGATTTAAACCTTGCAGTTTAATTATGAAATATCTGATTTTAATTTATAAATTACTTTATATACGACTTTAAGGAAATAATGTATTAAACCATTAATAAAAAAACAGTATTTAATTGTTTTCGAAAATTTATTACAATTTAAGTTCAACAATACAATTTTTATTCAAGAAAATCTGGCCTAAATCCAAAAAATTCCATTTTTCGTTTTTTTCTCCCTCAAACATCAACAAAATTGTACGCAATATCTATCGGTAGTAGTTCTTGGAGGGGTGTTGTATGTTATGGATGATTCCCCTTGTGCAATACTTGATGAATTCAGTAGCTTCTTATGCTAATAGATGGATTACATTACTAATTATTTGTTCGTCAACACCCAAATGATTTGGTGAGACTTAATGGGGCTCCGTCCGCGTATTTGCTGTTGTTACGATATATCGCAGTTTTCTGTGAATACAATTAACAGTCAAATAAAACTAAGTTGGTTGCTCTCCGTTAAATATTTTGGAAGTTACAGTTTAATGTTTGTGTGTACTTTTTTCTGAACCAAATTTTTTAAACACCCTGTATCTCAAAGGATATCAAAAATTGACCCTCGCCGATACGATTTTGTTCACAGAATCAACCAAGGAGGAGACCCCCAACGAATTAGCATTCCAAACCCGGACACCCTGTATATAATTTGTTTGCGTATTGCATAATGGTACTATTCCATGGAGAAAACAGAAAATTTTTGCTGAACATTAGAGAAAGACAAGAACTAAAATTTACACTAGAGCGACTGAGACACAGCATTTTGATTTTATGGTAGAAAAAATTGGGGAAATTTTGAAATTAAGAAAAACTAACCTTACATTTTTTAACTAAATAACTAAAAATCTTTATTTTTAAAAATTGACAATTATTTTATATCGGAAAAATTAATAAAAAAATTAATATCATTTTTGAGATGAGCAAAAAATATGTTGTTTTATTATTTTGATTAATTTACGAAAATATCTAAAAAATGTTCTACTATAAATTATGGAGGAGACATTTTTGACAAGTTCGTAAATTAACCTAACTGTCACAGTCGTGCAGCAGCCAAAAAATGTCTCAAACATTTTAAAAAACAAACAAATTATGAAATAAATAATAAATTAGATAAATTTAACATAAATATTTAGTTTTCCACAATAATAAATCTAGTGAAAAGTAATTAAGTTTAAAATTTGAGTGCTGTAGATACTTGTAATGGTTACTCCAACGAAAACGTCCTCTCGAATGTCTCGTATGCAAAACGCCGTTGCCCCACAGTAAGAGTTAGTTTTGATTGTAAATTTCATTAAATGTCCTAATTTGTTTTGTTTTTATTGTAGAATGACGATGAAGGAAGATGAAGTAGATTGTACCGTAGTACTAGGTAGTAGTGTAAATGTTTCGGTACTGGAAGTTGTTTCGGCAATGAAGAGTTGAGTTTGTTTGCAACAGTTCATGGACACAGGACAATGTAAGTGGTGATGCTTGAATACCGCTTGGCTAGTCTTTCAAATTAATCTGTGTTTTTTTTATATATTCGTGGAAAATAAACAAAGTGGTTGCATTTCAAACAAGTTTAATCGATACATTGGCCAATTTGGTTACTGGCCATCTTAAATATGTCAAAAATGTCCAAGTATTTGGTGGCTTATTAGCATCGAGTAAAATTTATGATTATCGAGTCGATATCGTGCACAAGGAAGTGATTCGAATGTGGTGGTTTATCGTATGAATGTCCGCGGTAAAAAAGACTGTGAAATAGATGAGAATGATTGGGAATCTAAAAGGGTGATCCAATTACTGAGGGTAGTAATGATGTTCAGGATCCGAAAGCAAAAAAGTGACGTCAATAAAGTTCAACCGTAACAAAATGTAAAGCAACGATAAATCTTGAACTAGATACGGTACCTTTCTTGGATCCCGTATTTGCCGATATAAAATTCAAATTAAGCAATATGAATAGTTCGAATCGAGCTTTTCGAAATACGGTGGAATCGAATAACTCGGAAATTTTATTTGATTACGATAATCCGTACTGGGATAATACACCAAATGGATTTATATACTCAATGAGGATGCACCCGTTGTAAAAGAAATTTTGTATGAAATACAAAAGTCTGGACGGTCCGTTTAAATTCGGACAATATTTAGGGAATACAATATTAGTGATAAGCTATGCGACATGAATAAGTACGTATTTGGCTGGAAACATCTAAGTAAGAAATCGCTCTATAATGATCTTTAATTTCAGAATGCTGCAATCAACCGTAGGTCATAATTAAGCTGATATGAATGAGCTACAAGAGATGGAACTACCGCGTATGACATTCGCATACATGCAAATGCCGAAATTGAACAAGTGCAAGAGTTGTTTACGAGTAGCGGGTGCTAAACGCACCCAAATCGTAATTTATTTATTACAACCGTCTGATACTTCGACGAAAATTGGAATATTCGTATCGATCTCGTCTGGACCCTCTTATTGGAAAATTAGACCATCGGCACGGGTTCGCACGGAGGGACAACAGGTGCGGCGAACCAGTCAAACGGTAAAAGCAAATCGGAATGCTGCAACTAAGCGAAAACCGAAAAGAATCAATGTAATTGAAATTGCGGAACCTGGTAATAGCAAATGTGATTGTTAAAGAAAAAAAAAAATCGATAATATTGAGGAATTAGGTGAAAACATTCCAAACGGCGTGGAGAATAACGATGATGTGTTCGACAGCAATACCGATTTCCAAAATGATCATCTGAACGATGATGAAAACCCAGTTCTAAATTTTAACTTGAGTAATTTAATGTCACAGAACAGTTTATGACTGCGAAAAGTATGTTTAAAATCCTCAATTCTCGTGCATTTTATATTTATAATTTTGCTTATTTTTAGATCGAAAGAATTGTCATACCGTATGCTACGAAATCCAAAATCATAAATATGGAGTTAAAGCTGTCGTGTTGGAAAGTCGTAAATGAACTATCACAAGAACAATTGGTCCGCAAGCTGACGGATTTCGATAAAACGTAGTCTCAAGAAAGTATCTGACCACTTAAAGAATAATAACGAGTTATTCGATAAGGAGTATTCAACATTTTATGAATTGTTCAATTAAGTATTTCTTTTCTTTTTTGTAAAAATTAACGTATATTTAATTAAAATATTTAATAATAGAAAAAATTGATTTTTCGTATAATTATAAGAAAATATAATGTTATACATAGACAGAAATTAAATTTGGGTACTGAACAAGGGATGTGGCAAATCAAAAACGGTATCGCCATGAACACTTTTAGCTAACGCTTTTATCGAAGCTGCGATGTTATCTTACGTTATTTTATCATCATCGTCCAAGTCATGCTCATTTGTACGCATGCCACCTGCAAGCATTGGTATTGAAATCGGAAGACTTTTAGCTAAATTAATTGTTGTTTTGTATATTGTCGGATCGGATTTATACCATCCAAATCATCAATATCGTCGTCATTGTTACCGATATCGTCGATCGAATTTAAATCAAAATCGACAAGCGTATTATTCTGACTAGAATTAAAGTAATCATCATTGGTGATTGGCATCGATATCATTCCTAAATCATCATCCAAATCAAAAAGGTAATCGGCGTCCGGTGTATATTTATTTTTTATTTTTTTTTTTTATTGGTAACTATGCGATCTGTTTTGGGGCTCAAGGCTCACCCTGCTCTTCCGCGGTTATGCTTTTAACGTCCTTACTTTACGCCTTGCGGCCAACTCGAGGACGTACGGCTATAGGACCGATTTAAGACCATCTGCACATTGCAAGCTCCATGCCAGCCTATACCAGCATGGAAGATGGGTCGGCCCATAGGTTTTGCACACCGACAGGGGGTATATTTATTTAGTTTTGTTGACGTCATTGCACTTATCATTGTATTCTTATTACAACTGTTCGTTACACTTATGGGTGGTTTATTATTAAGATGTTGTTTCTGTTGTTGCTGTTGCATCTGGATTGTGGAAGTTTTATTAACGTTTGATGCGTTAGTTGGCGGTAATCCAGATGATGGCCACTGATATTTTGTTGTTCAAATGGGGGGCTACATTCAATCGGTGCTGAATCGGGCGTTGTAGGTGGTGTATCTAAATGGGTTATCTTTGGTGACGACGTTAACTTATCAATATTTCTATTATCATGTGCGTTACTAATTACAAGTATTATACTCTTGCTCGCCACGATATTTAAATTCATTCAAAAGCTGCGTTTCCTTTTCATGTTACTCTACGAACCTCTACAGTACGCTACCATTCCATTTTTTAATAAATATAATTATTTATATAATATAATAATTATACGAGTATAAGAATATAGGTAATAATTTTTTAATAAAATATTTCTCACAGATGTGAAACTGTAAATTCTGTGTTTTTAATATTTTGTATACGCAGCGTAACGTGATTTGTTGAAATGGAATGTTTGTTTGAAATTTGAATTCGTAGGAACCATTTTAGTCTACCCAGTTAAAATACAAAGACGATTATATACCATATGACCAGTAACAGAAACGTGTACAATCTCTAAAAAAAAAATAATTTCAAGAACCTAACCAATTAGTCATTGCAATGTCATAACTAGATAGGATACTTGTTTGCAGGCAAAGGAACCAGTTTGGTCTAATTAAAAATAACCACGTCCCAATACAAAGACGATGGCGAGCAATGTGGACAGTTGGTATAATTTTGAATTGAGACATTTTTAACGAAAATGTACAACCGGTAGAAATCGAATTTAAAAATCGCCTAACCCACTAGTCATTGCTCTCAAACTAAAATCAAAACTGCATTTATTCATCACTCAAAATCCAGTAAGACTATTTTTAATTGGTTTAATGAAATACGTTTCGAAATATTTTTCAACCCGTTTATGTTTATCGGTTGTTTCGGGTAATCTCGCACCTGAAATTAAACAGCTATAATTAATAAATTTTTTTGTGATATTTTTCCATTTTATTAAAAAAATCATCATCATTCAGCACAAGAAAACTTTTAATTTTCAAAAATTATAACCACAAAATCACAAAAGTTTCTAATCTCCTCTCAGAACTTTACACTATAAAAATTTGTATAAAATAAAATTAAAAATGAGTAGGGATTTTTTTTTCTGTTGGTTGCTATAAAAAATACTCGAGTTGATACTTTTTATGAAAAATTTATGGCAACACAACAACAATTTGGTCAGCAAATGCTCAGCATGCTATAATCGGATGCGCCTTCTCTCAAATAGTCGATCTATATTTTTGTCTCGTTTTAATTTTGCTGAGATTTTTGCTGATGATATTTTTTTCCTGTGGAATAGTACCATAAATGTTATCAAAATACCAGATATATGACAAACAGTAACAAAATACCTAAATAGTAATATTTACATAAAATGTATAATAAAACCATACAATCAACCAAAAAAAAAATGTTTACTAAATTGTTAAAATGTACAACCTGAATGTTTTATGTATATATGCCTATATACCATAAAACATAAAAAATTTTGGTTATAGGCATTTTTTTTTTGTACATACGCAGAAATATTTTATAAAAAACATCGGTGGACTTTGGTGGATATATATAAATGCAGCATAACAAAAATATATGTATTACGTAATTTTGTACCAAAAATTTACCACATTCGGTTACACAAAGCACTTTATACGCGTAGCTTTGAAACTCGATATATGACGATGGCAATCAAAGAGATTTCCTTTAATTTCATCATCGTTGCGATTAATATCACAAAACAAAATATTAATTTTATGTTGTTATTGTCTTTTGTTCAACATAACATTATACCCCGGTACACATATAAATATAATAAAGTTAACTGACGGAAGATAAATAAATACCAGAAGACAATATTATACAAGTCGAAGAAAATAATAAATTTCGGTTTTGTTAAAATATCGACGAGAAAAGTTTACCAATCAATAAATGTAAAATTATTTGATTCTGCAACATAATAAATGTATAACGATTTTATGTGCTTTTCGATATATATATATTCTCGATCGATAGGGTTATTTATTGTGCAGATAAACGTACATACATAATGTAATGTATATATTTATTTATGTAGGCAACTTAGAGACATGTGATATTTTACTTGAAATAATCAAGCTATAATGATAACGATTTTACCAAAAAATTTCAAATTACTCGCTTAATCGTTCACAATAGGAACCGAAGTTTTTTTTAATGTTGTCTTAGATAAGTGTAGTCATCCCGAAAAAGTGTAAATAGTAAATAAAATATAGCCTTATCCCAAAAGAAAATTGGGAAATGAAAAATGAAAGCAATTTAGAAAAAAAATATTAATGTTTTACAAAAGTTCTCAAAAGTAACAAGAAAACAAAAACATGGATTTTAAATAATAGAAAAACCATATAGGAAATAAAAATCTAAACTAAAATTAAATTATGACCAAATTCTAAACAAAAACCGTATCTTTATAGATATACTAGCGGACCCGACAGAGTTTTCCCTGAGCGACGTTGGCTGGTCTGGCGGGTTCAGCAAAAGTTTTTTCGATATTCGAATTTTTGATAAACTATATACTAAGTGACATTTGACATTGAGTTTGACATTTCAATCTTTTTGTTTTGTCATTGTGTGCTTTGCTGTTGCCCAAAGCAAAATCAAAAAATGATAGCAATTCCTCGTAATACTATACGCCGCTCGTGTCATGGCTGGAGCACATTTGGTGTCTATCATTGGCAGATTTGGCGAAAGAGGCAGTACTTTTCGTGAGATTGGTTTTAAGTATAATAATGTGATTACAAAAAATATATTGCTGTTGTTATATGTGTGTAAATGACTAACAGAGACTATATGTTTTAGCTACAGCCCCTACAAAATATTGATATTCATTCGAATTAATATTGTGAGCCCGGCGTATATAAAATTTTCGCCGATTATTCGGAGGAGTATATTTATAATTTTGGGTGTGACTCCCATATGTAATTTTTATAGGTAAACGTACTTAATTATTTTTCATCCTCGAGTTTGTAAGTCTAAAATCACATTTTTGGTGTTTCAACGATTATAAATGTAATTTTGCAAGTTCTTTAATCAAAACTGTTCTATCTACAATAGTTTTAGTGTTACACAATGTGCATTTTGGTGTAACTGCTTAACACAATTATTTAGAATCATTTGATTTTGTAGTATATCCATACCACAATAAAACTATTTTATATGCATTTGATAAAAAATTACACTGAATTTTATTGATGCAATATAATCATTCGATTTTGTTCTAACTCCCACGGTTTTCTAATTCCCTCAATTTTAGTAGCGTACGGTGATGTGTTTATCACGTGGTTAAATAGTATAAATAGAGACCGCCACGTTGTATTATAATTAGCCGAATCTGAACAAAAATTATCAAGGGCCCGAACATTTTAAATGCAAAACGAATTCAAAAATTACAATGTCGCATCAAGTGGAATGAATTTTCCTCCATTTGCTTACGTAATAAAATATAGTAGACAATTTAGAAATATTGAGTTGGATATGGAAACCTGTGAATTATTTAAACTTTAGGAGTTGTACATAATACGTTGTACGTTGCATAAATATATATCTTTATATTTTAATATGTTGAATCTATATTCAGTCCTCCTGTAACTGAATATAGTATGGCAGCAGGGTATAAATTAATTTCACATACAGTTAACAATATAAATTAATTATATATATTTTTATTAACATTTATTTATTATATAATTCACTGACAATAAATACAATTTTCTATTCATAAAATTGTGTCTTAGCTTTTTATAACGAATTTTTACAAAGCTCTATAATAATTTCTTGAACAATTCTTAAATTACTCTATCGTGAAAAATTCAAAACAAAACCTTATATACAATTTAACTGGTATACAACCTGACTAAGGTCTCTGTGATTCAGTGTTTCAACTAGACCAAACTGTATACCAGTTATAACAATTACACTTATTATATTTTTAACAAAACGTACTCATTATACCTTTCAGAAATGTCATAAATTGACATTTCTTAAATACTAAACGTGACATAACAAATCAACAACAACAAAATTGAGGTAAAATATTTATTTATAAAAGACAAAGTAATAACCAATAATAAAACTTAATATATTTATTTTAAAGATATCTTAACATGAATGATACACCACATACACTCCCCTTCCAGTGTAATTTAAGGAATTCACCGAATTATTAATTTACACGATATTTACCGATTTTTAATTTTGAAATCGAACAGGAAGTTTAATTATACGCCCGCGTCTTGACAATACTTCATTTGGTTCGTTATCTGACTCAAAAACTACTTTTTCTTTTGTATTTGGAGTTTCATGAATCACTCCTTTAGTTTTATTATCTAAATTCCATGATGCATTCGTTGCTAAAGGTTGATTGTTTGCAAACTCATCACTATTCTCAGTATAACACGGTTTGATTCTATCAATAGAAACATTAACTTTTTTTTCTTTAATTTCCAGTTCAAAAATTTTTTTATCTCTCTTCAAAATTTTAAAAGGGCCTGAATACGGGGGTTCAAGTGACTTTTTAATTGCATCCGTTCGAATAAATACGTGAGAACAATTTTCTAAATTTTTACTAATGAAGGTTCTCTCTTTCGAATGACGAGATGCATTAACAGGTTTTAATTCTTCGAAATGTTTTTTCAAATAATTTACGAATGCAGATTGAGGAATTAACATATTTGTTGATTCAATGAATTGTCCTGGAACTCTGATGGTTTGAT
This sequence comes from Nephrotoma appendiculata, assembly GCA_947310385.1. Taxonomy (NCBI): domain Eukaryota; kingdom Metazoa; phylum Arthropoda; class Insecta; order Diptera; family Tipulidae; genus Nephrotoma; species Nephrotoma appendiculata. The sequence continues at coordinate 138,245,177 of OX371224.1, read as the reverse complement.
ACAGGTAACGGTCCGACTAAATCAATATGTATTTCCATAAAACGTTCCCTTGTGAACTCAAAATTACCAATTGGTGCTTGAGTGTGTCTTGTTACTTTAGATTGTTGACACGCCAAACATTCCTGTGCCAATTTTCTAACATCTTTCCTAATTGAAGGCCACACTACATGATTTGACAACAATTTAATTGAAGCTTTTACTCCGGGATGTGACAAGTTGTGTAGCGACTCGAATACTTTCTTCCTCCATTCTCTTGGGGCGAAAGGTCTTGTTTGTCCAGTTGAAATGTCACAGTAAATGAATTTTTCTGTATTAAAAGCTAACGGTCGTTGTACTAAATTCAGTCCAGAGTTCTTGTCTTGTAGTATATTTTTCAGTTCCAAGTCCTGTAACTGATCTGTGGCTAGTTCGTTATAGTCAATAGTGTCATGTATGTTAATCGGTTCTACTCTGGATAAAGCGTCAGCAACTACATTATCCAGTCCGTTTACGTGTTGTAAGTCCGTTGTAAATTGTCCAATAAAGTCTAGCTGACGTCTCTGTCTCGGTGATGCTTTGTCCAAATTTTGTCGAAAAGCGTAAATGAGTGGTTTATGGTCCGTAATGAGGATGAAATTTCGTCCCTCAAGATAAAAGCGAAAGTACTTAGCACCTAAATAAGCCGCCAACAACTCACGATCGTAGGTACTGTACCTCTTCTGCGTCTCAGTTAACCTAACGGAGTAAAAACCCAACGGTTGCCAAACCTCATTTACCCACTGCTGCATAACCGCACCTACCGCTGTGTCAGATGCATCAACCATTACCAATAATTTTGCTGACGTAACTGGATGAGCTAAAAGTGTAGCTTCACTCAATTTTGACTTACACTTTTCAAACGCAAGCACTGACTCTTCTGCCCAAACGATTGGTGTTTTACTATTTTTCGTATATCCCTTTAAAAAATCATTCAGTATAGCTTGATCATGTGCCGCAGATGGAATGAATATCCTATAAAAATTGGTCATCCCTAAAAATCGTTTTAATTGTTGAACATTAACAGGTTGAGGGTAATTTGGTATAACTTCTACTCTTGCTGGGGATGGCAAAATTCCTTTCTCATTTACCAAATGCCCCAGAAACGAGATTTCTTGTTGTGCGAATACACATTTATCAAGCTTAGTAATTAACCCATTTTCGTCTAAGCGATTAAAAACTTGTTCGATATGTTATACATGTTCATCTAACGAAGTCGATGCAATCAGAATATCATCAAGATAAACGAAACAGAACGACAATCCTCTCAAAACAGAATGCATCAGTCGCTGAAACGACTGAGCCACATTTCTAAGACCAAATGTCATTCTGTTAAACTCGAACAGTCCAAATGGTGTTGCAATGGCTGTTTTGGGGATATCTCTTGGCTCTATAGGAATTTGATGATACGCTCTTACTAAATCTAATGTTGTAAATACTGTACATCCTGCTAACTAGAACGAAAAATCCTGTAGATGTGGTACAGGGTAGTTGTCAGGTGTGGTTACGTTGTTTAATGCCCTATAATCTCCGCAAGGCCTCCACTCACCATTTTTCTTGGGTACCAAATGCAGCGGACTGGCCCATTCACTTTTACTAGGACTACAGATGCCTTGAGCCATCATATTATCAAAATGTTCCCTGGCTATTTTCAATTTGTCAGGAGCTAAGCGCCTCGTTTTACACATTACAGGTTGTCCTCTAGTTTCTAAGCAGTGCGTCACATTATCCTTGGGAGTATTCATATTTACGGATTCCCGCGTAATCACTTCAAATTTGCTTAACAATTTACCAATATCTGGATTCATTTTGTTTTTATCAACTAATGCTAAAGAAAGACTTTTATCATAAGTGATGGATCCCACTGTAAATAAATTTGTTAACGGATCTAACACTCTGCCTTTTTTAATATCTACGATTAATCCAGTTGACTTCAAAAAATCAGCACCAATTATTGGCATTGATACGTCGGCAACAATAAATGCCCATTTAAAAACTCTACGTAACCCAATATTTAAAGAAATGGTATGCGTTCCATAGGCCTTAATTTTAGAACCATTTGCCGCATATAAATAAAAATCCGGCTCAATGATTTTTTGTTACAGAAATTTACGGGTAAAACCGACACGTCTGCTCCTGTGTCTACAAGAAATTTACATTTTGAATTTTGATCTAAAACTAGCAGACGATTCGTATGAATTTCGTCAACATACGTCACGGGATGCTGACTTGAATTTAGTTTTTTGAAGACGCATATTGGGATTGACTAACGATAAAATTGTTGTGATAACGGCAACCATAGACATTTTGTTTGCTTTATCCTTAAAACGGCGGTGATAAAAACACTCGCTTTTATCAGACCTTCGTTCTTTAGATCTGGACTGGCTTCTAGCAGGATTATGCGGACTATGTGATCTTCTTGCCTGGCTATGTAATGCAGAAACTTCCATTAATATATCCTTTCGAAATTCAGCTAACATTTCTCGAAAATCATTAACTGATGACACTGAGGTTTCCTTTTGCTTGATTAATCTGGATGTATCACTGACTTCGTGAATTTGCTGTTGCGACATAGTTTCCATTAAGTCATCCGCCCGTTCAGCTAACTTTCCTAAAGTCACATCGTTTTCAAAAGGAACTAAAACTAATTGTACTTGTTGTGGTAATCTTTGTAACCATAATCGTCTTATGGTACCTTCCTCAAAATGTTCGCCAGCATTCATATTCATTTGCTCAAGCAACTGCGAAGGTTTTTGATCGCCTAGCCTTAAACCGTGTAATAATTTATTCAATTTTGATCTTTCCGACTCACCTAGCACTCTAATCACCTCTTGCTTAAAAAAGGTATAAGGATGTTTGCCTTTATTTTTCATTATCAAACTGGCAAATTGGTTATGTAACCTCGCATCTAATGCACCTACCGCATGTGAATATCTAGTGGACTCTGTAACAATGTTTGCTACCTGGAACTGTTGCTCCAAAATAGCAAACCATACTTCAGGATTTTGCGAGTACAAAGGTTGGGGTGGTTTAAATGCAACATGCGCTATTTGTTTGAGATCCGTACGATTAGACATAGATCTAAACTCACTATCAATCTCATCACCAGATTTAGCACTAGAAGACGACTCAGTAAAACAAGAACCATTTGACTGTGTTGCCAAAATGATACGGACTTGATCCTGAATTGTTCATGAGTTACAGTGATCGTTTCATTACTAATTAAAATATTTCGCTGATCAGAGGGGTGTAAATTGGATGTATTCGATTCCTCATCATCCGTGTTAATACCACGCACCACAAAACGAAAAATGAAACTTAAAATTAAAAAGAAACTTGAACAAACAAAAAGAACGCACGAAAAAATAAACATAATGTTTTTAATATTTTAAAATAATTTTATTTTTTATTATTTTGCCTTTTTTTTAAATTTGATGAAACAATCGGCGGCAAGTGAGTACGCTTTACTAAAAATATAACTAGTACTTACAGTTTTAATTATTTTAAATAGTTAGCTGCTTCCGTAAATTCCAATTGTAAAACTCCCGGCTGCTTCCAGAACGTTCCCTCTTGAAGTTTGTGAAACTTAATTGGCGAAATGATTTGGATTCGGGGATCGGGATGATTCAAATAACACCTGGTTGTTAAACTGCTCTCTCTTGAGGCAAGTTGCAATATCGTGTTGTATAATATTGTGTTACATAAATTATATTATTTGTCTGCTGACCGTTATATAACTTTTTCGGGGTCACCACTTTAGGTGTTGTACATAATACGTTGTACGTTGCATAAATATATATCTTTATATTTTAATATGTTGAATATTCAGTCCTCCTGTAACTGAATATAGTATGGCAGCAGGGTATAAATTTATTTCACATACATTTAACAATATAAATTAATTATATATATTTTTATAAACATTTATTTATTATATAATTCACTGACAATAAATACAATTTCCTATTCATAAAATTGTGTCTTAGTTTTTTATAACGAATTTTTACAAAGCTCTATAATAATTTCTTGAACAATTCTTAAATTACTCTATCGTGAAAAATTCAAAACAAAACCTTATATACAATTTAACTGATATACAACCTGACTAAGGTCTCTGTGATTCAGTGTTTCAACTAGACCAAACTGTATACCAGTTATAACAATTACACTTATTATATTTTTAACAAAACGTACTCATTATACCTTTCAGAAATGTCATAAATTGGCATTTCTTATATACTAAACGTGACATAACAAATCAACAACAACAAAATTGAGGTAAAATATTTATTTATAAAAGACAAAGTAATAACCAATAATAAAACTTAATATATTTATTTTAAAGATATCTTAACATGAATGATACACCACAAAACCCTATGTTCGAGAGAATACCAAGAAAACTTCTTCATTAAGTTGGTCAAGAAAAATATTTGCCAGTTTAAATACAAAATGCCACTGGAAAATAAAAAAGATTAACATTCAATGTTGATATACATGCCAGAAATTGATAAACAATTTTATGAAATACATATATTTTAATTAATCCATTTAATTAATTTTTTATTATAAATAAATATATTGACTAAAATAGACTGTATTTTGAACTAATACATTTAATCTGTCTTATTAATTTCAATTTTATAACGGAATATCTCAAAACCAATAAAATGGTAGTTACAATATGGGTGACGATTTGCTAAATTGGCCATCTTAGAAGCGTAAATACCATACAATGCGAAATAATTCTTTGTTAATTATAGCATTACCTTCCCACAAATTGTATATATTTCCTGTTTGATTTTACAATAATTAATTGTTGTCTCAAAAACGGTTATTTGGAAAATTACCAATTTGTTTTCAGTCAAGCACTAATATGTACGGAAATGTGCATGAAATATCGAAAAAAAGCGAATAGAAATTGAAATGCCAAAACAATGCGAAGCTAATTTGATGAATAATACACTCAATATGCACGCAAATGTACGCCGTTTAGTAGGAGTTCAATTACATATTTATATACGTACAGAAGAATTATGGGATCCGTTCATAATTGCATATTTTAAAATTGCATTTCTCAAAACTGCATATGTAAAAACTGCATAAGGTAAAAAAACTGCATTTTTCAAAACTGCATATTTCAAAACGGCATAAGGGTTAAACAGCATTTTTCAAAACGGCATTTTTCTAAACGACATATCTCAAAACGGCATTTTTCAGAATGGCATTTTTTAAAACTGCATGTTTCAAAACGGCATAGGTACAAAACGGCATTTTTCAAAACGACATTTTTAAAACTGCACAAGACAGAATGAAATATTTTAATCGATTATGAATCTATGTAGAATTATCTTTTCGTTAATTTCTGGAATATGACCAACAGGTATGGTTATTTATTACACGATGAAATTTAAGATGAATGGAATTTTTGAACATTTGTGAACGATTCTTGGATTAAATTTCCGGATAAAACCAAATGAAAAGGAACTTGGCTATTTCTTAGTCGATTAAGATTAAATTTCACATGTTTCTATGGTATGGTTGAATTTACAATAAAATTGATTAAATGAAATTGATTGACAAATTTCTTCTACATGTTTTATATAAAAGGTTTAGTATAGGTATGTTATAAGAAAGGTATTTACCTTCATGGAAATTAGAAATTATTTGAAGATTTAGTATGCATATAATATTCTCCTTCACCTAAATTTTTATATAGTGCTTCAAAGTTCTAGTTAGTTACTTCAACTGCATGATCGTAGCGGATTACTCCATATTGAAATTTATCTCACACAAGATTTTTCTTAATTTATCGGGCATATCGAAAAATTTGATTCAAACATATTAGTTTCAAGATATGTAGCGTTATTATCGTACATCGCCACTACAATTTTTGTTTGGCGGTTTTCCTTCATTTATGGTCCTGCCTAATATGGAGTATAGCAGATCGTTTCTACAGAATATCGTGTATACTAACTCAGGTATATATTTATATATATATATATATATATATATATATATATATATATATATATATATATATATATATATATATATATATATATATATTATATGACACCTGGTACATATATTATATGTAAAACGGTTTTATAATAGTTTTATTGATTTGATGTTACTTAGAAACAGTGGGGGAAGTGTAACGGAAATATCTACTAAAATTAGTGCATTATATTTTTTTACTCGAATATTGTTTGGTTTTTCTCTGTTTAAAAAAATGTACATAATTGGTACGCCTACAAAAAAATTACCGATCAGATGTTTAAACTTTAAAGGTTTAACATTGTTAGTTTGAGACGAAATGATCGGTATAATTTTGGGATGCGCATACCATTCATGCTAAAAATTGTATCTAAAAATTATTCGGTTTTTCCATCTACGATGAAGATGAAGATATAAAAATCCAACATTTTATTATCTAAATTATAGGTACCAAATAATTCCGATAATGATTAGTATTTGAGACATTTGTTACATTCTAGTAGGTGTTTCGGTTGTACTCTGCCCATTGTTCCAAAATATAAAATGCATCAATTAAAACTTTCTTTTACCTATATATACATATATTTTATAAAATATATCAATTGATGCGTTTATTCATAAAAAACATTCTATTTGGCTGATCTTGGACATGACCATAAAAAAGGAAAAAACCAGCAATATGTTATATCTTGAACGTTAGATCAACAGATATCGGATTATGATTTAATATATATACCTATTTCGCTGACAATAAATTAAATTGAAGACGAAATGATATACATATCTACGACGAAATGCTATAGTTTAATTATAAAACAACAAACTTACTTATTTTATTATAAAAAGTGCAAAGCATGTTAGGCCAACAGGACATAATACACACAAATAAATTATATGTATTACCTTAATAGGTTGAATGAGGTTTAAAAAATGTTAAAATATTGACGTTTGAGTTAAAATTCAGCTTTTCGTGATAAAATTGGAATGACTTGTGATTCTGATAATTTGCTTGCTATGAAATATGGTCAATATATTAAATAGGATATACCAACCATAAACGTGTGAGCTATTTTATAAATCAGCCGTTTATTTTGAAAGTCACATAAGTCACTTTTTCAAAAAATCAAGTTAATGGTGACATTATTTACAATTTAAAAGTATCTCTTCATTTAAAAAAAGATCTTATCATTAATAAGAGAATCCTGAGATAATAAATATAAGTAAATTTTCTCGAAAGTTGACATCAATATTTTATTTAAAAAAGTGACTTTTGCAACTTTGAAAATAAACGGCTCAAATTTGTGCCAAGGTAACAAATTAGCAATGTTGGATAGAAATCGGAATGATCAGAAATCAGATAAAAAATTCGCCGAAAAATTTTGAATAAAACTATAAGTAGCCAAAAAATTTGACACTTTCCATTGTGAAAACTTATACTTTATTTGATATTACATATTTTGTTTATGTCATATGTAGTTTTATTTATTATAATACAAAATAAATTTTCATAATCAAGACGTGCAAGCAAAAATAGAATATAAAGAACATTCGATTTTTATTTAAAAATTCGTACTTATTTTTAGTACATATAAAAAAAAAGGCTGTCAGTGATTATAGCGTATTGTGCCATTTAAATGAGTTATACGCTTCAAATGACAATTATATGCAAACCAATTGCTTCTATATGGTTCGCGGTAACAATCCGACCAAACCCTGTGTATTTTTTTGCTATCCTTTTCCTTAAAATCTGTCCATTTAATTAATTTTAACATGCCATCATAATTTATACCGTTTACAAAACAAAACGTAACAACTGTCAAACGCTTTTTGTACGTACACTCCCCGAAGAAAGAATTTATAATGTAATCTGGCGCTTGGTCGAAAGTGAATTGATCTTCTGAATTCAGTCGAATTCTACGTGCTGCCGTTCGTTGCATTTCGATTGAATACATTCTGGAAATGAAATAATAATTATAAATGTACAAATTTAATTTCCTTGGTTATAATTATATCAGATTACCTTAATTCTCGATCAACAATATAAGTAAACGAAGTTTTTTTAAAACTTTATTATTGTATATGTACATAACCGACTGCAAGCCGATAACTAAATGTTTTGGAAGGTTAAACAGATCATTAATTTCACTGGCGAAGCCTTAATATTATAATAATTAGTATACTAATGAAAATGAAAGAAGAGGATGAAAGATAATGACAATTGTATTGTAAATCATTCTCTTATTAGTACGGAATAGGATTACAAAAAGAGTATGTTTCTGTCTATAATTAAGATGAAAATCGGGCGTATAAAAGTAACCAACCTTTTTTTTCATATACACCGACACCGAGGATTTTTTTATTGGCGTGTCAGTATATGTATCTCACTGTACTGTACATATAACTATATAGGGATATAACCTGAAAAACGGGAAAAAATTAATTCTATAAATAGTAAAAATGTACTCGGATGTATATTAGACATCAAAACAAGAATTAAGCTGGGGGTGGAGCTAAATCTGCCGATAGAACAAAAAAATATATAAATAGCATTGCAGAAATTGTTTCTGATATCAGTTGTTCGATAATTTTTGAGCGTTGGAAATATTAATTAAGCGAATTATTAAATATACAAAATTTCAAAGGTGATATAGCTTATCAAAGTGAACTAAGCATTAACAAATGGAGAACGAAAATATAATAGGACAGCAGTGTCAAATGATAATTTCTCAAAAGAACACCACTATAATGTATTTACATGGATTTTCTTATTATTTTCACCGCATCACAAACCGATGGCGGTGCTCAAAGAGGCAAAACAAACTATTTAAATGCACTTGCAATTTAATAGCAGAGTCGAGAGAGGGGAAATATTATGTGGCAAACTTTTATAATGTACATAATCACTCTCCGGACGCAGAGAAACTTCCAGTAACTAAGATTCTGCGGAATATTAAAGATGCAGTTGGAACATCTAATAACTTGCCTTGCCAGATCTTGCAGGCGACAATTGCCATGGTTCCTGGTACTGTATAAGGCTGGTTGCCTTCCGTCTAAATCAGCATTAACACAGTTGGTTAAAAGAGAGAAGGCCAAAAAATCAGAGAGGGAGCCAGTATCATTAATTTTCGATATTCCAACAACACATAGTGAAATTGACGGCGAGAAGTTCGTGTTAGGAGATGGCACGATAGGAGAAGACCGCATAATAATTTGCTCGACGTCAAATAATTTGAGAAGGATGAGAGAAGCCGATTTTTGGATGATGGACGGAACATTTAAAGTTGTTCCTAAAATCTTCTTTCAATTATATACTATTCACTGCAGTGTTGGGCCGCATAAAACGATGCACCCAATGGTATACGTTTTAATGAGCGGCAAATCGGCCAAACTATACCAACACATGTTTAATATGCTAAATGAAAAAGCATTGGATATCGGAGTAGATTTGTCACCGAAGATCATAATAACGGATTTTGAGAAGGCCGCAATCAAAAGCGTTCGCAGTGTATTCGAGGGTGTTATTGTTAAAGGGTGCAATTTCCATTTTATGCAGAATATATACAGGCATATCCAATCAATTGGTTGGCAAACCCGGTACGGCAGTGATGTAGAGTTCGCGATGAAAGTGCGACAAATTGCTGCAATCTGTTTCCTGGAACCTGAAGAAATCTCAGAATGGTTTCAAGAAATAAGAAATGAACTGGGTTCGGAATTTGATCCTCTAGCAGACTGGCTAGAAGAGCATTACATTTCAGGAAAGAATGGTAGAGGTCCATCTTTTTCGCCAAATCTGTGGAGCGTGTCGGATCAAAATTCGATGGGAATACCACGGACACAAAATAATGCCGAATCATTTCACCGATATTTGAATACAGTAAATGGTCGTGCGCACATCGGTGTACTGCATCTATTAGCAGAATTGCAAAAAAACACTAGAACTACCAACGCAGAAATTGAAAAGTTGGAAAGGGGAAATCCGCCATCTCAAAAAAAAACTAAATATATTATTAAGGAAAAAAACATAAACTTAATTTAAAAAAAAAAAAGAATACAGCAAATATGGCTTTTTGAAAGCAATTGCTGGAAATATATCTTTTTAGTATGTAAATAGTATGTAAGTTAAAATTTATGTATATATATGTATTAAAGATAATCTAAATAAAAGGTAAATGTTGTTATGGAAAACGTCGTTTTGAACTTTATGTCCGTTTTGAAATATGCAATTTTGAGAAATGCCGTTTTGAAAAATGCCGTTTTGTCCCTATGTCGTTTCGAAAAATTTAATTTAAAAAGAAGCCGTTTTGAAAAATGTCTTTTTGAAAAATGTCATTTTAAGAAATGCCGTTTTGAAAAATGTCGTTTTGTACCTATGTCGTTTTGAAACATGCAATTTTGAAAAATGCCGTTTTGAAAAATGCCATTTAGAAAAATGCTGTTTTGTACCTATGTCCTTTCGTACCTTATGCCATTTTGAAATATGCAGTTTTGAAAAATGCAATTTTGTACCTTATGCAGTTTTGAAATATGCAGTTTTGAGAGATGTCGTTTTTAAAAATGTCATTTTAAAATATGCAATTTCGACCCGGACCCAAGAATTATATATATAAAGATTGCAAGGTGGTGAAGATTTGGGGTTATATGTTCTGTTATGTGAAAAATCTTAAAAAAATTAAAAAATAAAAATTTTAGATCCCGATCGCAGTGCAACCTAACTGGTCCTATTGTTAATCTAAACCATCGAGGAACCCACTCAAACACACACGCACGAAATTTCAATAAAATCAGTCCAGCCGTTTAATAGTAGTTGAATTAGATAAACACGTACAGAAGAATTATATATGGGGTGGTGGAGGTGGTGAAATTTTGGGGTTATATGTTCTGATAAGTAAGAAATACAAAAAACAAATAAAAAAACAATTTCGTTAAAAAAGAAAAAAAAATGTTCCTACATTCTATGATTACACAGTAATTATCGAGGCTGAACATCCTACCCTTACTTTAAATAAACATAACATTCTAAATTATTGGAACTTCTTTTTTTTCTTCTTCGCATGCGTTACATTTCACGAAGAGCTTAGGCCGCTTCATTAATCGTCTTCTATAGATAACTCGATCCGTAACAACTAGCATCAGATAAATAACCAAGATTTTGGAGGTCCTGTTCGAAGTCTTCCATCTTTTGAATAGGGGTTTTTCCGCGAGGTCCTATTATCATTATGGTGGTGACTCCAAAACCAGATTTATGGTACGACTTTGGGAACCTATAACGTGTTCGAACTACCTATGCCTTGATGATTTAATTATTCCTATTATATCGAAGCTGTTCAGATAATTTCTGATCTCCAGATTCAGATGTATCCGGTACATTTATCCATCTTTAAAAGTGCTTACTTTGGCATCATACTAATTTGCGCTCAAAAGCGGTAATATTCTGGCTACCCCGTGCTGTTAACGCGCAAGATTCGTTACCATAAGTGACTACTGGAGGGAATTTGTGAACGCCGCACGGACATTTTAAACGGTAATAGGGACCGCATAAAAAAATCTTCCGTAACTTCACGAGTAGGTATAAAAAGTAGTTCTCGCAACACATGTTAAAAGTTTTTTATGCGGTGAATAGGCATCGCATATAAAAAGTTTCACGTAGAAAATAACTCAAGACATTACGAAATTAAACATTATCTGACGCAATACTTACGCAATGTAAATATCAAAAATCGAAAAAACAAAATGGCCAACGTCAATTGATTAATTAGATTAATCACATTCAATTATGTTCAAATTTGATTAAAATTTTGAAAGAACTAAGTAGATTGTACTGAATAATTTTATTTCATACCGCATAAAAAATCGCACAAAAAAAGACCAAACAAAAACAGGTTTGACTGTATTTCATAAAAATGTACAAATATCAAGCCATAAATAATAGTATGATAACACCCGTTTACCAAAATATTTTAATATGCCCATCACGCACGTTAAGTAATTTAACTTCTCAGAGTTCTAAATTAGAAAAATTAATCGTCAAAATAGAGTTAGGCTCGGATATTGCAAAAATATTTACAGAATTGTACAGCTTATTTTAAGGTGCACATAAGGAATTGAGAATGATTAATTACTACCTTCCAAAAATGGTGTAATATATGAAATTTATATCCAAATATGAAACTAATATCGATTAGTGTTGGGCTTTTCCAAAGGTTCATCGGTTATGAAATTGATTTTGTATTGAACTAGGGCCAATTACGAAATTATTCAGAAAGTTTCAGAATTTTCTTATGATTTGATTGGGAGCAATATCCATTCGTGCTGTGCATTCACAAAAATTTCATGGATATGAAATTTATTCAGCAACTTCCAAAAATATATCGGACATGAAATTGATTTTATATTGAAGATGGTCCAATACTCCAATTACGAAATTATTCATAGAAAGTTTTCGAATTTTCTTATGATTTGGTTGTGAGGTGACCAATATCAATTCGTTCTGTGCATTTCCAAACATTTGGATTTGATCCAAAGATTGCGGTTTAACAAAAACTTAATTGAAGTCCGACAATTTTAAGAAGGCACGAACTGTTAATATTCAATGGAGAACAATTTTGGTTTAGATATTTGATAAAAGAAAGTTTACTCTATCAACTTGATTCTGATAGTGCCGAACATCCAATAGAGTACATTTAAAACAAATTCAGCTCTGCTCAAAAAAAATATTCTGTTACCAGGCTTGAGTGTTACGCCGCGGTGCTGAGTGGAACAACAATGTAGACCGTATATTTAAGGTCCGTTCACAATTTACACCGACCATGCTAGTTTGCGCTGGCTGAGAGGACAATAAGATTATCAGGACGTCTAGTCAGATTGGACCTGGAGCTCCAAACATTTCACTTTCTAATTATTATTGCAAAGGGTAGCTTAATGTAGTACCCGATACGTCTTCCCGTGCGTTCTATGATGCCCTTAATTACAGTTATATTGATCGATTGAAATAAAAATAATGTCTATGAGTATATCTATTTTAATTATTGAAGTTTGTTTGAAGAACTATTAATTATTAACAATTAATTTTTAAAATTAAATGAGCATAGACGTTATTTGCACCACACCGAAAAACATTATTTATCAATTTTCTTATATTATTAACATAATTAAATTAAATTCTATTTGTACACTCCAGTTTTACATATCGCTGTTTTCAATATGCTATATGACACTAATTAGTTAATTTATCACAATTATGTGACAGGTCTCATATAATTAAATTCAAACATTTTGTTAACAATTTGGCGTATCACGGCGTGATCACAACGTGTGTGCTTTATCTTAAAACCGCCCATAAATAATTGTGCCTGACAATAATTTAATAAGAAAAATCAATGCGTATATTTATGTAAATCCTGGGGAACATAATCGAACATAAATTATATCGGCGTTTATGTTTTTTTTTCGCATTAGAAGGAAAATTATGGGGTACGTGTAGAAAGATAGATAAACGCTATTCGTCTTATGTATTAAAAGAGCAGAAAAGTATAATCTAATTTATTATATCTATAATACGTTATTAAATTGTGTGTAAATTTTTTAAAAACATGTCTCTGTACGAGTATATATCAAATATTATTTGGTATCTTTATATATGCAGATCCCAAGGTTTATATCGTAATAAATTTGCTTGAATATTATTAAGCTGGAAAAAATCTCGTTACCCCCGGATCATGGCAATGTGGCGTAAAACGAAAATCTCGGAATATTTATCTCAAACCTAAAATCAAATCATAGCAGTTTTGTTCGATTTTTTTTTTTTTTGTTATTTTAATTTTTTTTAAGCAATCACCGCAATACCCCCATTTTAATTGAACTTTTCTTGTTCGACACACAAAACACAATCAAAAAGCACGAACAAAACTTTTATTACAAATTGGTCATTTGTCTCCATAGATATGTATGTATATCCATGCATTGCATATCGATTGTCTTTGAGGCAAAAAATCCAATTAAAATTTCCAATTCGTTATCTTCGTTTTATTTTTAAGTTGATCATATAAAATTAAAACTAGAGACAGTCATGTTTTTTTTTCAAAAAACGGCACGACCAATATTGTGCAAGTCAACTTTTTAGATTATTGCGATATTGATTTATTGGCAAAACACGCTGTAATCAAAATATATGCTAGACAATCGAGCAATGCCTTAATTATAATACAGCACAGCAACAAAATACATGCTTTGTCAAATACCCGTCTACCACAGTTTTGATTTGCCCCAAAACACACACACACACATTATTAAAAAAAAATTCTTTTAACTATTTTTTTTTGTTGTACTTTGTGACCACAATTTTGCCACTAACCTCATTTTATTATTATGGAGACAAAAAGGATGTGTATTACAAGAAAATAAATTACAGTATAATTGAATTTTATCATAATAAAACATTAATCATATTTTTTGTTGTTGGCATTGTTGCTTTATGCATATGTATGTATGTATAATGTATGTGTTCAAATTTCGAAACAGAGAAAATTATCTGTAATAAATTATGTTGGTATCTGAGAAATAATGAAAAATTGGATTGGAAAAAAAATCATGAGACAGAACTACATACTCCCTAGTATAGTTTTCTAATCAATTACGGTAATTTAAGTTTTTTTGTTTGTCTTCGTTCTCGTATCATTTTATCTCGTATAAGACCTTTTTTTATCGAATTGAAAAATTATTGAGCTTATAAATGAAATGGCATCGCCATACTACGATGGGTATATTCCCTTTCTGGTATCAACTTGGGATGACATTTAATTAAATTTTTGTTTTGTTTTATATAACGAAATGGTTGGAAATGGGGAAACATGCGTCAAAGTTTAATGGTTTGTGGATATTTTAAAATCTAGTGAGGTTTGAACAATATCTGAAATTTGATGATCCTTCTGAGATAGTATTTTATACTTTAGAATTGAGTTAGATGATAGATGTTTGTTTGTTTCTATATTGGAAAGTTCATCAAGTTAAATTGAAACATAGTGGAGATTGCTTGGCCTGGAGAATGGTAATCATTTCTCTTAATAGTATTACTACTAATAGTCCTTAAGAGAAAATGGGTTTTGAGAATTCGATTTACAAAGATATTCCAAATTATGTTAATATTTTGAATGATCACTCTCCACCTACAATAAACCACTCAATCGATAAAATCGGAATTTAAAATTTCATAAATATTTTTGTTTTTTTTTAAATTCAAAGAATAATTTATGGAATTTTAATTTAATTTAATTTATTGGTAACTCATAATCATAAATATACAAAATTGTTTGAAATTACATACTGAGATCTGCTTAATAATATGTAGCATTACTTCAGATTAATGGCAAAGAGAAATGGAAAACTAATTATATGACATACAAACAAAAAAAAAATTGCTTTTTACCAGAAAACACTTAACCTAAAATTGCATCCTATACCTTAAAACTAAAATAATCAAAAAATAATAATAATAAAAATATAATAATAATAATAATAATTGTTACATTATTTGATTAAATTCCTAATAAGTAAATTATCATGATTAATAACTCTTTCTAAATATTTATTTAGCGTTCAATTCTAACGCATAATCAGTTACAAGTTTAATAATTGGTTTTACTTATTATGTAGTAGCAAGGTCCGAAATCTTTTAGGTACTTTGAGAATTGTTTTTAAAAATTTGTTTTGACAATTTGTAGTTTTTTTGTATGCGTATCTGCGGATTGCCACCAAATAGGACTCCCATACATAATAATAGGTCTGACAACAGCTTGGTAAATTAACAACTTATTATTCAAATTTAAGCCACTATTTCTATTTAGGATTGGATATAAGGCTAAGAACAATTTATTGCATTTATCAATGACACTATCAATTTGTTTCGTAAAAGTTAATTTTGAATCTAAATAAATCCCTAGGTATTTCACATAACTCTCCCAGTTTATTGAATTCCCATCAAGCACTAAATTACATTGTGGTAATTTCCTCGGTGCTCTGCACGTAGTGAAGTATATGGAGTGGCTTTTAGAATAACTAATCTTTAATTTCCATAGTTTAAAATAACTGCCTAATTCATATAAATATTCATTTAAGTTCGCAATAATCACCGATGAAAGTTCATCACTAGAATAAATAGCAGTATCATCCGCGAATAGGGCTAACTGGTATTTGTTATTTTTTGGGATATCGTTTATAAATAAATTAAGTAAAATTGGCCCTAGGATTGATCCCTGAGGCACACCAGAAATAATTAGATTAAAATCAGAGCATTGATCACCAATTTGCACATAGAAGAATCTATCTGATAAATAAGATTTTAAAATTTTAATTAAGTAAACCGGAAATTTGTAAATAATTAATTTAGAGATAAGGCCATCAGTCCAGACAGTATCAAAAGCACTTTTTAAGTCAATTAATACCATTCCGGTAGAGTGCCGACTAGTTCTTTTATTTATAATGAACTTTATAATTCTATCAATATGCTGAATTGTAGAATGCCGATATCGAAAACCAAACTGCTCATCAATGATCACATTAGAATCTTCCACTAAGTCATTAATACGATCTTTTACGCAATACTCAAAAATTTTTGATGACGTACACAACAGGCTGATGGGGCGATAATTATCACCAATAGTTCGATCTTTGTCTGGTTTTAAAATAGATAAAACTTTCGCAGTTTTCCATTGACTAGGAAAATATGATAATTTTAAACATTTGTTAAAAATATTTTTTAAAAACTCAAAGGCAGCATTTGGCAAATGTTTTAACAAAATATTTTGGATATTATCAGTTCCTGGCGATTTAAAAGGCTTACAATGGCTTATAATGTCAACAATTTCCCCAGAAGTGATTTCCCTATCTATCGTAAATTCTTCAATCATGTCAATATCGTTAATTTTGTTTTTGATAGTATGTTCAAAGTTTGAGTTGTACGAATTAGGGGAAAAACATTTTTGGAAGCAATTGCTTATTAGGGTACATTTTTGTTTTCCATCAAATATAAGACTATTCGAATCGTTAGTTTTTAGAGGAGGAATTGTTAATCGTTTAGATTTCAGATTTGTTGGTACTTTCCAAAATTGTTTTGAGCCTTTAATACGCATTTTTAATTTAGTATTCCATTTATTATTAAGTAGCTTAAGAATATTAGATTTGATGGAAACATTCAAATTTCTTATAATAATTTTAAGAAATGGGTATCTGTACCTTTGCCCTTGACGCCTTCGTGTGTTACGCAACCGTATTAAACATTTTGTAAAATCGTCCAAAATTAAATTATCATTGTGGGAAATAGATTTTAATGGATTGCTTCATCACGAGCATAGCTTAACATTTTAGTAAATTTGTCAATACTGACATCAATTTCAGAAATTGAATTCAAATGTGATGTCAGATTTTCGTTAACCAACTGCGAATCAATTGTATGTTGATACAATAACCAGTTAGCATTTCTATATGAATATTTTTTACTTGCCAACAAATTTGCTGTATAAGTTAAATCAACCGTAGAAATTATTGGTAAATGATCGGAACTTAGCTCATTGAGTGTAAGAATACTGGAAAAGTGTTGCGGAACATTGCTAATAAATAGATCCAATGTACTTGGCGTGCCTCTAGAACTATAATATGTTGGTGAAGTAGGAGCAACTACAGAAAATGCTTGTGAATTAACCGATAACTGTTGTAATGTTCGTCCACCCTTATTTGATCGAAGGCAAAACCATTCTTGGTGTCGACAGTTAAAATCACCACCAGCTAGAAAAAATTCATTTCTGTTAGTTATTTTTATTAAATCATTACGGAAGTTTACATCATGTGAATAGGGACAATAGCAAACAAAAATCTTCAAATTATTAGTACTAAGATTTCCAGTCAAATTAATAGAAATTCCTATAGAGATTCAATACATTTTAGGTTTAGATCAGGTAAAATAGAATGGTTTATAGTGTTTTTAATTAACATGCCAACGCCTCCCATTCGTTGTGATATTCCGTCTCTTCTATAAAATCTATAGTTTGGTATGAAAAATGGAATATTATGTTTTAAAGCCGTTTCTGTAATCAACATAATATCAATTTTGTTATTTTCAAGAAAATTGTTTAATTCATTTTTTTATTTTTGATGCTACGTGCATTCCAAGTGCTAATAATTATATTATTATGGATGTGTGCCATATTTGATAGCAATTTCCGTTATAATAAGAAGCTGTTCATCTTTAGATTTACATTGTCTTAATTTAACAATAATTTAGTTAAATATTTGAAATAATTCCTGCATATTAAATAAATCACTAGTATTATTCAAACTTACATTTTCATTGTTAAGATTAGTACCACCACCAATAGAATTATTTGTAACAATTTGAGCATATGATTTTGAATTTAAAAACGAATTATTTAGCTGTTGTTGTTGTTGAATTGCTGCAGTTGATAAAGTTGGAAAAAGGTTCCGTTGTCGGTCGAGGTCAATAGCATTGAAGTGATGTTGATTTTTTTGATTAGCAAAATTTTTAATTTGTAAACTTTTCCTTAACTGTAGGTATTTCCCCCTTTCTGGGCAAATTACAGAATTTGTACAATGATTTCCATTACAATTTGCACATACATGTTTATTGACATCTTTTTCATTTGGGTACGGCATGTCATCATGATCGACACCACAATAATTACATTTTGATTTCATTTGACAGTTACTTATTCCATGACCGTACATGCGGCATTTGATGCATTGGGTTGGACCATTAGGTGGATTGGCATTTTCCCATTTGACAATAGTGTGGTAAATAGATTTACATTCTCTTAATTTATTTAAACTGGCTGTACCTTTCTTAAATGAGACGAAAAATATAACTTCATCCCATTTACGATGTTTTTTAGACGTTACTTTTACCACTTTGCTAGGAGTAAGATCATATAAGCTTTTGAGCTCATCTTCAACGGTTTTTGGATCAATATCCGGAAGGCCAAAAAGTACGAATTTGACTAACTTTTATTCATCTCGTGTGTAGGTAAAGAAATCACTTTTACGGATGTTTAGTTCATCTACTAACGTTTTGTAGTCTTTGAAACAGTAAACAAAATGTTTACATCCAAGTGAAATATATTGAATATTAAACTCTTTAATATTGTTTTTTTTTTTATTATTTCATGTATTTGTTGACCATTCAGCTTGCAAACAACAGGTGGAATTCTTGTTTTTTTATTTTGATTATTATTACTGTCACTGACATTGCTAACATTTGATGACTTTCGACCATCGATTAGCTGCGAAAACCTGATACTGGTTGAAATGTTATATCGGCCTTGAGATGTAGCCAAATTTTTATGATCAAGTGTCATGATTGCATTTGATTTTCTATCCAAACTATGTCGATTTAGTTTATTCACTTTACCACATGTTTTAAACATGGGTGTGCAAGTTAACAATGATTTGCCAATATCAAAAGATTTAATTTTTATTACACTGTAACTGTTTATGTAATATATTTATTTTAAACAAAAACAAAACAATAAATTTTTGTTTTTTTTATTTTATTATTTTCTTCAACAAATATTAATTTGATGTTCACTCTTTGAAAGCCAAAATCAGAATCCATTTCTGGAATTTAATTATTTAATTTAATCGTTTGGAAAAAGTTAAGGTTCTCAAATCATCATCATTAATGTGCATGTAAAAGTTAAAAAAATGAAGAGGTATATTTATAAAATTCTTATTTTTGAGTTTTCGAGTTTTTGAAAGTGCACTACATAGAACAACATACAAAAAAAATATCGATAGATTTATTTTCAGACTTTTTTGGTTTTTCAGACAAAATATGATTTTTAATGACATTCACAATGTTTACGACTTTTTTTCGTAAACCATTTACTCACAATCTACCACAAAAAGTAGAAAAATTCACTCCTCCTCATTTTTAACCCCAGGGTACTTGTGTAAAAAATCTCAAAATAAATTATTTAATACAGAAGAATTTAAAAACTTCTTAACTATATTACGGTTGGCTTAGTAGATGCACATAATGAGAATTTCCAGCGGTTTTTTAATTTGGTGATATAATTCGCTAAATCGATAAGTTCTTTTGTTGTACAAATAGGTATAAAGCAAGAGTTGAATTTTTGTAGTTTGGTCGTTTCAACCTGATGACACCCTTTTTATCAGTACGAAACCAAACTGCCAAAAAGAAACGTAACGGTTCTCATTTTTGTAAGGGATGTGTTTCTTTACACAAGTACTCAAGGGTTTAAAATGAGGGGAGAAGTGATTTTTATTTACTTTTTATGGTAGATATATTGTGTGTAAATGGCATCTTTGTTTTCATTGACTCAAAAAAAGTCGTAAACATTGTGAATGTCATTATGAAAAAAGCTGAAAAGCTGAAAATTTTTTAAATTAAAATAATTAATATGTACAGACGAATTTAAAAACTTCTTAATCGTTGAGTTAGTTAGTTAAAAACAAAAAACCTAAACACAAAGAAGATGTGTTGTACAAGTATGCGAACAGTCAAAACACATACTGTATGAGAATGTGGTGATACGGCCATATTTATACGTACTGGTACGAGGGTTTCTGAAAAGTTTCCGACTTAACAAAAGTTCACGATATTTTTTAGTCTTCTTGTATAAGTCTATACATTTCTTTCAGCGATGCTTCCATCTCTTAAGCCCGTCCAAAACAAAAAGTGTAAAATACTTATTTACGAAGGTGGTGGCTCCCTCTTCCGATGTAAATCTCTCTCCTCCGAACGCAACTTTTAGCTCAGGGAACAAAAAATTGTCAGTTCTGATTAGTCAGGTCTGATGAGTAAGGAGGGTGGTCATTCGGTTCAAACCGTAATTCATGAATTTTCACTATGGAAACCGCTGAGGTGTGAAACGGCACATTGCCTTGGTGAAGTAAGATTTTTTTTATGCAAATTTGGCCGCTTTTCCGCAATTTCTGCCTTTATTCCATTAAAATAAAATTTATATTTTTGTTCACGGATTTGATTCAAATTGTTTGGACATTAGGCCCTAAGATATAAAAGTAGTCGGTCTGATTCCAAAAATGCTTTTCATAATGCTGTTTATATGATAGCTTTATGAAATTACTACAAATTGGGTCTAGTTTATTATCGATTAGTTGGTAACTGAACAATTTCATCTATGCGGTTGGTAAGTTTATTTTCTTTAAGTTCAAAAAAATACTGTGATATAAAGGTCCAGAATGTTTTTAAATTCTCTTCAAAATGTTGACCAAACACTCGAATATAGAAAAAAAGCAAGAGAAAAAAATAACAAATTATAAAATTAATATGAGCAAATTGAAAACGACTTGAATAGTTTTCAAACTACAAATGCCATTAAAAATATTTTATTATTTACTTTACAGAAACTCTTTCATCGAGGGAAGTGTATAAAAGTTATATCATTTACAAGTTTCATGAAATAACTCCGTTTTAATCTACCGTTAAGTTTAGGTAAATCTTTAAAATAAGCCCCATTCCAGTCCTGGAATACTTCACAATTGGATGCCGCGTAAATTCTTCATTTATCGTTTGTTCTGTGGCACTATTCTGGCTTTCCCTGGGAATAGGGAATCGGGAAAAATATTTTCATATCATTTTTGTCTAAATTATATTTTTCTGGCCTACTGAGAGAATCAGTTTGGTGTAAATATTTTCGAAACAAAGTTAAATGGGAAAATATTTTTCTTTATATAAATTTTGGGGAACAAAAGTTTCCCAATTAACTTTGTTTTCAAAATTTTTGCACTAAACATATTCCTTCAGTAGGCCAGAAAAATTTGATTTGGTCAAAAATGCTATGAAAACATTTTTCCCAATTCCTTATTCCCAGGTAAAACCAGAATAGTGCCACTGGAAATCTAAATCAGAAACCAAAGAGCATCTGAAAAATAAACAATAAATTAAGAAACAAAACTTAGTTAAATGGACCAGCTTCGATGGGGTCCCATTTGAAACGCGATATTTTAAAATGCGAATTATCAAAACGCGATATTTTAAAATGCGATATTTCAAAACACGATATGGTACAAAACGGGAATTTAGGATCGGGTTATATCAGTAGGAATTTAAAAATCGATAGGAGCGAGAGTATAAAGGATCGGTATAAATCGGGTTGCTACGCTCCCGTCGCTTCGCAATGCACATTCTGTACCATATCGCGTTTTGAAATATCGCGTTGTGTACCATATCTCGTTTTGTCATATTTCGTTTCGAAATTTCGCATTTTGAAATATTGCGTTTCGAGCGGATCCGGTTTCGATGACGTAAAGAAGAGTGGAAAATGTTAAGAAAGATCTAGTAAAGTTGAAGGTGACGATTGTTTAAATAAAGAAATTCGAAAATGTAACGTTTCCACTTTTTTCTATTTTAAATATTAGTACTGTTTGGGTGGGTATATTTAAATTTTTCAAAATCAAAAAGTTATCGTTATTTCCTATTCAGTTATCGCTGCATTGTGGTCGTCTACTTGGACAATATACTCACCACCTATATTTCTCTTCCGGCTGGAAATGAGTACTTTCCGCCTCGATGATACAGAGGTTCTGGCGAACTCTTTTAAATCGACCAGGTAAAAATCTTCTGCTGGTCTTCCGGTCGTAGAGTACTTCCTGTATAAAAACTAAACAGAAACTTAAAGTTATGTTGGTTCAGTTTATTATTGCCCCGGTGGCAAAGTGGTCAGCATGCTTGCTCCAGCGACCGGAGGTTTGATTCCCGGTGGTGACAAAGACAAATTTCACGGCTGGTTTAGGGTCAATGAATTAACCATGAGAGAAAGAGAGAAAGAGAGAGAGAGAGAGAGAGAGAGAGAGAGAGAGAGAGAGTTTATTATTGTCGTTTTGTAGTTTTTCTCACTATGCGTCGTCTGTTTGCCGCTTGTTTTAATTTGAGGAATTAGTTTAATAATTGCGATAGCTAGCGCTGTTATAGTATATGGTGTATCTTCAGGATGGTATGAAAACTTTTGGAATTGACAAGTTTATTGAGTCTCTTACGCCCGTCACTCTTGGTCTGATCGTGCTTTCAACTTGTCATTTTTTTGTACTTCTTATGAAGAATAAATTTTATTCAGATTCTAGAATTCATCTACGATTAGGCGTTAACAATAAATTTTGAATTTATGCTGAAAGCTCCAGCCTGTGGAACCCGCCAAACTAATTATTTACCTTCAGAAACAATTTATTGTTATTCGAATCAAACAATGGAATTTCTAAGAGTTGTGCTCATTTGTGGGGTTATATCAAAGCCATTATTAAACTAAACTATGGATGATTGGTATTTTGCGTAAACGTAAAGGTTTAATTTCGATGCTCAATTATTTTTCAAACATGATTAAGAGTGTTTTAAATATAATAAAATTTGATTTTCCGAAGGTGTTAATAATTTAAAATATGTATTTTTGAAATTTTTTAAAATTTAATATTAATTTTGTCATGTTCTGTTAAATTGCACTTTCAACGTCTGATATATAAATTGATAGTATGGTACGGATTTTCCAACAGTGGGCGTACACAATTTTTACCTAAACTTAAAATGAATTTGACGGGAACGAGAAGATCAACGTTAAAAACGTTAATTAACCATTTTTCAGAAGAACTAATTACAATATTAGTAGTGCTACTTAAATTATTTAGCAAAATATTATCTATTTGTTCTGCAGCCCGAGCGGCTCGAGCAGACGTTTGAATGTTTTTTTAAGTTTGTAGCCTTTGTACCCGATTGAATGGTAGCACAATTTGCTTTCATTCAATTTTTAGTGCGAACCATGCACCCAATTAATGTTAAATATACCGTTGTGGGACGCAATTTCATATCAACGCAGTCGTCTGCCGTTTAACAAGCAGTTGATTACTTGCTTAATTGCCCGTTGGCATTCCATTGCTTGAAACATTATGGCCCAAATATGTAGTTAATTTCTCTCCTGGTTAGACTGCATTTCTTTAATAAATTTGCCAGCAAGTTTTTCAATTTAATTCTCTTACAGCATGTCCCATTGATCTTTCGCATTGCACACAATCACGAACAGCATTACATTAGAATATTTCTCGCAGAAAATGTGTTTTTTTCTTTAGCATTAGGGTGATTCTCGATGGATATGGATTGGAATTGCGTTTTTTGTGTCAATGTTTGATAATTTTAGTTTTTTCTAATTCGCCAGAACCTCAAGTCCTTTTCTTGATACCCCTAACTGGTCTGGTCCACTGGAGAATGGCTGCATAGCAAGCAGATAATCTTTCAATATTTTTTTTGTGAAATAACCCATGACAAAACCCACGACACCTTCGGCATAACAAGGTTAAAGTTGTGGAACCCATTTGTGGGTTCCACAACTCTAACCTTGTTATGCCGAAGGTGTCGTGTTATTGGCGTATATTATTTTTTCGCACATCACTGGAAACTCGAACCTTCCTTCGATAACTTCCTTCTAACTGACAATGCATGTTGTGCATTCCTGTTTATTTGAAAGGGGATATGTATATTGCGCCATTCAAAATCGTATCCGTTGATACACGTAAAATTATAGGTTATCCCTTTTTCAACCAATAAAATAAAAAAAATTGGCTCAATTTTAGTCCAACCCACACAAATGTGTGAGTAAAAAACCATAGTATGTAATGGCGTTGTTGATAAAAAATTTCGCTTGATTTGAAGTAAAGCCAACACAATTGCGTGTATAGATATAGTGTTTTTTTTCGGACGAAAATAAATTAAAAAGAAATTCACAAATGTGTAATTTGGTTCAAAAAACATACAAAACTAAATGTTTGACATGGTGCTTTTGCCCTACCCGCACAATTGTGTTAGTAAAACACAAAAGGGTTATACTACCAGGTTAAATTTATGTTTGAACCGCATTTCTCCGAACATTACTGCTCTTGCTGTTACCAACTTATAACGGGCAATATCATCAATCTGTTGTGATTGATTACACAGTTTATGCGATTTAGACAGTGTGATTAGGATATGTTCACTCTTTCCCAGACTTTAGGCTCTCGATAATGGTGTAACTCAGTTTTCGAATTCAAGCTCATTATCATTCGTGTTTTTTGCTAGTGTATCAGCTTGCCTTACTTGCTATTTATCATGCCTTTTAAAATCTCTGCTGAGTATCCGGATTATTGGGATTGAAAACAACGAGAACGGGATTTCGATTGTTTATTGGCGACGATTTGTGGGCGACGTTTTTTTGGGCTGACAGTTCATACGTGACAGAAATTATAATTTTCGTGTTGCCACTTCGTTTTTTTGGGCTGACATTTGGGCCAACTTCACTTACATCTTGTCTGGCTATTATAAAGCATTACAACTGACATATGGGAGGGGTTGATTTACTTGATAGCCTCATTGGTCGATACAAAATAAAAATGAGAATGCGCAAATGATACATCTTTACCATTTATTAGATGTCACTATTATAAATGCTTGGCTTCCACACCGTAGATCGAATAAGAATTCACCAATGAAACTAGTCGATTTTAAAAAAGAATTAGCTCAAACTTTGTTGACAATAGGCGCAACTACCATTGCTAAGCGGGGAAGACCATTCGAAGTACAACGGGAGTATGAAGAAAAAAAGAAGAGACGAAATGTACAACCATTACCTACCCAAAGATTCTCGATTAGATAGTATAAACCACTTTCCCATTTGGAATGAAGCTCGATTGCTCTGTAAAAATCCAAGTTGTGATGCTCAAACGTACGTGGTTTGTGAAAAATGCGACACAGTCTTAAGCTTCAACAAAACCAAAAGTTGTTTTAAAACATTTCACAAAAATTAATTTTTCGGTACCCTTTTAAATAAAAAACAATGAAATAAAACAAAAAAAAAATTATATTAGTTTTCCGCAGTTTATTTTCCATTTTCCCATACTGAGAAAATTATCTTTTCTGGGAAAAACAAATTGCGCACTGAAGGGTTAACCTGTTCAACATATTAAGAGGGCAATCTTCGAGTATCTGAAACCAGTATTGTACCCTAAAAATTGTACCCTAAATTTCTTTAACTAGTAACTTTTATCTCAATTAAGCTTATCTTTCCTCTAAGCCCTAGATTTTGGGCATTGTGAGTTTTGAAACAAGTTGATCAAATTCGGCGCAATGAACCGCTTCCATTTACATCGTTTGAATGAACAGCGCTGTTATCATATCTCCCACGTAACAGATTATTTTTTATTATCCGGAAGTAGACTGATTGTCCACTGTTCCAGTTCCTTCACTCTATTGGTGTTCTTCGGAAGGAGAAATTTTCTATTTTTCGTTTGGGATAACCGGTACCATTCCTGATGGTCCTGCCATTGGTGGTGATATTTAACACAATTTTCACCTTCCTATAATATTACTTCTTTCTGTTTTCTCTTTCATAGCGCATAGTTTCAAACAAGCTCAATTTTATTGCAATGGATTGAAAACCCGCGATATTACCTTTTCTGTGCACTTTCACTATTTCACTTTAATCATTTTGCGCTATTGTTATATTTTCCGATTTTCAAAATCTGCAAAATATTTCCGACCAATTATGAGAATCCAACAAAATCTTCCTCCGGTTTCAATCTGCCAAATCGTTTGAATTTAACTTTCATCTAAAACTACTTTCAAATGTTAATAATGAAAGTGTTTTCCAAAGGTTATTATGGATATAAAATATAATAAGGAACGATGAGTTTTTCGATGAACGATGAAATTTCCAGATTGAAATAACGTAGTAGAAGTAATTTTTAGCTGCGAAAAGATTTGTTTCTAAAGTTTAGCTGCTACGTAGTCGCAGATCCTAATCAACTTAAAATGAGAAAAAGTGATTTCTGTTAGTGCCACACATATTTCATGCCTTTTCCGCGTGGGCATTGTAAAATGTAAATAACTTGTGTGTGAGATCTATCGAAAATCACTGCATCGCTTCTTGGATACACAGAAATTAAAATCGATTTTTAAATTGAATATATCCAATACGATACTTAAACACTAGGGGTTCCGATTTTTTTTCCAACATACTGAATTTGCTTATTATTCAATTTGCCCCAAACGGTCATCTAAATCTCCTCTTCCGTTGTGCTGTTCAGCTAAAATCTTTCTTTTTTTTCTTATGAGTGTATTAGAATTTGAACTACGAAGTTCAAGGTGTATTTAGATTTTTAATTTAATTTTCTGAAGTAAAATTCATTTATCTCTGTGATTTACAGTGATTGAACATGATTCGTAGTGGTAGATGATTTGTCCTTAAAATGGAACGGAAATTAAAAACCATGTCGAGTTCTAACTAAATTCAAAAAGCATTGTATATTTTAACAATACAATGTAAAATATTGTGGGAGCATTATATTTTAACTAAATTCGCAGAAATATAGACGGTAAATGGGGTACCCCATTTCGTTTCAGTTATCACCCGAAAGATTATTAGTATTGATAGAATCGCCTTGATTCTCAATTAATTCGTGTGGAATGTACAGACATGAACATACGGTACATGAATCAGTGAATATGTCAGATTATAATCGATTTTCTTTTAAACTCTAAAGTACCATGGATAAGTATAAGTGTATGGTAAAAAAAAATCGAAATTCATAATCCTTTTATCCGTTTTCAAATTTAATCATGGAAAAAAATTCAATTTAAAAAAAATATATAATTGAATTTTCTTGTACACCAGAGCACACAATTTTTCTTGTGAGATGAAAGCTTCATTTTATTTTTCACTTATATACATTACTGGTGCTTTTTACCAGAAAAAAATCGATATAATACCATAAAATTACAGTTATAAATTATCTATCTACCATCAAATGGTAATAAAACAAAAACTTCCGGTCTTATTCTTAATCGAAACAAAATTGCTTGCTTTTCTCTGTCACACTGGACAAAACGAAAATCAAGTACAAACTACTAAACAACAAAAGCTCAATTGAATAGAAAATTCACATCATTTTCAATTAGTTTCAAAATAAAACTTTTTATTTATTTTTTTATGCTTTCCAACACAAAGCAAGCATACAATGGGATTTGTGAAAACTGTGGCATAAATAATATTTTGCACCCCACTAAACAAAAGCGTTCGACATAAACTTTTTTTTTACTTCTAGTCTTGTGATGAAAATTCTTTTTTCGATTCAAATCTATTCATTCAAAAAAATGTATAAAAATATTTGGGGTGATTGGGATCAATAAATGCACAGAATGCGAAAACTAAAACTATTATTATATCGGGTACACGTTTTATTTATGCATGTGATAACTTTTCGAACAATTTTGTAAAATAAATGTGTAATTTATGGTAGTGCATCGAATGCATTATATTATATCGACATATCAAGCATTTTTAGCTATTTGTTGAATCCGAAAACAATTTAAATACATTTACGAGTATAAATGCGTATACTCGTATTATATTATTTGTATGAAGGGACCAAGGATATATACCTACTCCAAAATGGAATGAACCTTAAAGTAATTGTGAAAAGGTAAACTTTTAAAATCTAAAAAGGAAATTAAATCAAAGGGGCCGACACTTAGAAAACTAAACAAAAAGGTTAAAGTTGAACAACTTGAGTGTCAATTTTATTAATTACAACAACTTGAGCAGATTATAAGCAAACTCGAAAATTAAGCAAGATGTTTTTAATGTTTCCAGAAGATGATTTTGATTTTTTTTATATTGTTATGCTTGTTCGACCTTAAAATCGATTAACAGTCTGCTCAATCATCATCGTATCATTTTTATATTTAAACATAATTGGAAATTGAAGAGATGTTTATTATTATACAGAATAATCTTGTTTGAAAAATAGAAAAGATGATATGTGTGTGGGTTGCCTAAGGCGTGCATTTTCAAGAAAAAAGAAGTTGATTCTCTTAATAATCAATAATTCCCACCGATCAGTTTTTCTTCCTTGACCGCGTTTGGGAAATTGCTAATTAAGTTTTTTACCATCTGGCCCGATAACACGTCGATCTCCTTTCACACTATTATGTGATTCATTCTAATAAATTCATATTTTATTCTTATATTCGTTCATTCTCATTTGTCTGCTCTGATTTAATGCAGAACATTTCAGAATTAAAAGTTCGGTGTCCTTCATAACCAAACAGCTTTCCCATATTTCAATCTCAAACAAATTGCGTTTTTTCATGCATTCTTTCCCATTTCTATGATTCAATCTCACCCTTTCCATCGTTCATTGCATTCCAGTATATTCCTTGAGTATCTTAAGGAAAAGTTAACTTAAAGTAAAAGTAACCAACTCAAAGTACTTCTTGCGTTTGATTTGAAAATTTTATTTATTTATTTTATTTATTTATTTATATACAAAAATTTTGAGAACTACACACTACATCTTGAGCATACAAGCTCATTTATAATGGGATGCGTGGTTCAAATAATATCCAAATGTCTTGTCCTTTGCTTGGTGGTTTTTAGATGTATGCTTAACTAACAGTTGTCACCAAATCGTTCGCTAACGGTTTTCTATATAATGTGAGCCTCAATGCATTCATTCAACCACATCACTGCCTGGATTGTTTTCGACAAACTTTTTAGTTTTTAATTTTGTTCTTAGCCTTCATTTTTAATAGCCAAAATCTCGAACAACTATTTTTACAGACTTTGTGGAACTACAATTAGTTTATTATATCAAATTTCAAAAAATATTTTTTTTATTTAAAATAGAAAGAAAAAACAAAACATCTTATTGACACGAAAGTCAAAGGTCAACAAATTCCCCTCCAATTTACCTGAAACATTTGAAGTACATCTTTTGCTATATGAATTCATATTCAGTTAGACCCTCAAACATATAAACACGTTTTGTAAACATATCGACTGTTTGATTTTCTTCAATTTGGATAAGTGGGAAGGTATCCATTGTAGAATGTCTTCACTCCCACAAGATTGAAGGCACTCATACAATATTTCTATATACACATTACCATGAGTTCTCCTACCCCGGCTAATTAATGTCAACACACTCCCTGAGTCCGAGAATAGTTCACCTCCGCCGTTGTAAATGACAACTTGATCTCTAATAATGATTGATCTCTACCTAATAATTCCCATCCACTCTGCATTCATTACTCAGATACTGTCATGTAATTTAATCATTTTTTCATTGTAGCACTAAATATTCCTACACTACAAGATGTGAAAAATAATTCTTTCGCATTTTACAAAATATATTTATATTCCCCACGATCATACATAATCTTTGTGTCCTTTTTTACTCCGTTCCGCTTTGCAATCTCTCTTTTATGTCATTCACCAATTTATTGTTCTTAGTCCACATTTGCACAGTTTCTCGAACGGTAATCCATTCTCTCTTATAATTAAGAGGTGATTCTTCAAATTCAGAGAATTAATCGTCCCCAATACTACTCTGGCCAATCACCATAAAAATTCATTCCATAAGCAATGTTCTACGACCCTACCGCCTTTCTTAACATATCAATCACACCATGATGAGCTCCCCTAAATAAAATATTAAAAGAAGGTCCCAAGCCCACAATTCGGTTTTCTCACCTTTTTAATCACATTTCAGTTACAAATCATCTGATTTTTCTGATGCACTAAAATACAATCGCTTATCAATCTACATTTCCAAATACCTAGTCATACATTTTTCTTAAGATTACACGCAAATTAAATTCAGTCATATATTCTGTTACCTGATTCACGCATTTCTAAGCCCGACTCAAGGCTTCCTTGATGGCCTTCCTCGAGAATCGAGCTCATGTACTGGTTGAAGTTAGTCGGTGATATTTTATTACATTTATGTTATGTTCTCTGCTCTCTTCGACCTATATCTTTTTCCACACAACACTTACTTTCTCTCATTCATAAACTCATATACCTATTTGCAAAATTTTCAAGGAAACTCCAAGCTCAAAAGAACTTCATAGAGTTTCATTGGTACCACGTAATCAGATTACCTGCTAAATCGAAGACGTACGGCTTACATCCGATTTTATCACCATCTGCACATTGCATAGCTTCAGGCCTGTCTTTACTGAAGTAACAAAAACAAATGTTTTTCTCTAAAGCCGCAGCCACACGAGTGAAAATTGACAACTAATATGATTCTACAAATACTTGTAAAATAGAGCCGAGTTAAAGAAGAAGATAGAATTTCTGCCAAAAATTTCCCCCAAGGTTGTAAAGTGGAGACAACTCTCTCTCTCTCTCTCTCTCTCTCTTTCTGGCTTTCACATCCCATGAAGGGATTTCGCCGCCTGCGAAAAAAGTGGAGACAACATAAACTTGTTAATTTTATTACCAAATTGAATAGAGAGCCAGTCATACTTATCCTTCCATAATAATCTAAGCGCCATCTGCCGTGGGTACATGATATACCAACTCGAAAAATTTAACACAACACCAAGGTTAATAATCAATTTCACACTCTTCTTGAAGTTTCCCGAACTATTTTTATTTTTTCAACAAGGATAAAGATTTTGCCCAGGTGCTGGGCAGAGGTTATGTCTATGCCTAGACTGCCAATAATTCAAACATTTACTTGACAGACGTGGTTTAAGAATTTCTGTGCTAGGCTTTTGTTGTTGGTGTGGTTCACGAAAAGCTTCGATTTTAGGTATATTGGTACCTCAGTATAAGTGGTATATTCATTATGATTTGAATCAATATTAACGTTTTGATTATCGTTAGAGTTGTAAAAAGGTGAACCAATAATTTCTTATTAAACAATGAGAACAAAAAGTAAAGACACATTCGTAAAAATGAGAAAGGTATGAAGGTGAGAGAAACTCGCTCTAACAATTGCCGGGACAGTAGATAAAAGTCGTTCTACCATTCCAACGATAATAAGAAACGTTAACATCACTAGTTCTGCGGTTTCAAAGTCTCGTACTGGGAGACCTAGGAAGTTTGATAATGTGGAAACTAGAAACATTGTGCACAAAGTAAAGATTGATCCTAAAATTTCGGCAAATAAAATTTTAAAAGAAGTAAATATTAGCACTGCTAAACATGTCATCGTGCTACAATCACGAGAATGCTATACAGAGCTGGTTATAGAAGTCGTATTGTTATAAGAAATCCACTCTTAAATAAAATAAATGCCAGGAAAAGAATAAAAATCACGTAAAGCACAGTAAAGATTTTTGGAACTCAGTGATATTTAGTGACGAGAGTAAATTTAATATTCACGGTTATGATGGTCGAACACGCGTTTGGAGAACATCAAATAGTGACCTGGAAAAACGAAATATGGTTGGGACCGTAAAACACGGAGGAGTTAGCGTCATAGTGTGGGCGGCTGTATGTGGGCTAGTGGAGCATGGAATTTAGCGTTTATTGGGGTGACGATGAATAGATTTGGTTATCTCAACATTCTGAAAAACAATTTACGAAATAGCGCGCAAAAGTTGGGACTGGTAGCCTACCAGTGGTAGGGTCGTTTATCTTTCAACAAGACAACGACCCTAAGCATACCTTAATGGTAGTAAAAGAATAGTTATTGTATAATGTTCCGAAACAGCTTAAATCTCCTCCGCAGTCCCCAGATATGAATCCCATAGAACATCTATGGGATGAATTGGAGAAATGGATTCGTGGTCACATCATAAATAATAAGCTGGTACTTCAAACCGAGTGAGTTAAAATTGAGCCGACAACTAGAAAGAGGTTGGTAGATTGAATGGCAAGAAAAATGACAGCAGTTAATAAATCTAAGGGCGCGCCAACCTTGTATTAATTCAATAATTTTTGCGTTTAATTATGATCACATATGAAATATTCTAAAACTGTATGTACATTTTTGCATCATAATTTAATTAGTTTTATAATGAATTGTTATTTTTCTTGTAGTTTAAACCAAAGACTTTGAACATTTTCTATTACATATAATGTTATTGTGAGGAGTATTACACTTTATTAAATAAATAATTTTGAAAAATGTGACTTTTAATTGATAGGGCACACACGAAACCAAAAAACGGTTTACTGTACGTAAACTTTTGCACATAAGTGTAGATCTATTCTAATAAACCCGTAACCAATTTCACTAAGCATTCTTCTTTTGTAGGCTATGTTATAATTCTTCCTGGGTTAATATCTGGGTATGTTCCTATATTTTATCGTATTTTTGACCGAGTGTCTGAAATTCGGCCACTATGTAATTTTAGCTAGATACAGTCACACTTTTAAACGCAGGATGCATACTTTGAGAAGGCCGATACCATAAATCTCACATAATCTGTTCCATAATCTCCACTTAATCTTTTGCATTCGCTCGCAAAATCGCTCCTTCTGAGGTTAATCCTTCCTATAACTATTTGTTCCAAAGTTTCATTCACAAAGTGTTCCAAAAATCGTCCTTGTTAATATTATTATTTTTATTAGCTCCGCCTTTAAGGGTAATTGAAAATCAACGAGCTCATGATTATAAAAACGTAATAGTTTCGTTAGCTATTGATTTTGCATATTCGTTTGTGAAATTTGATTTCTTCTGCATTGTTTGGAAGTCTGAGGG
Source organism: Nephrotoma appendiculata (assembly GCA_947310385.1). Lineage (NCBI taxonomy): Eukaryota > Metazoa > Arthropoda > Insecta > Diptera > Tipulidae > Nephrotoma > Nephrotoma appendiculata. Next base: position 138,211,664 of record OX371224.1, on the reverse strand, counting down.
AATTAAAATTTAAAGAATTATATTCCATATTGTAATATTGACTTTGTTTACTTTGCTGCTGCCTCGTTACACAATTTACTTACCCAATTGTATGTTTTCTCTAAGTAGAACACGGACTAATCAACTAAGAATTTTGTCACATAGTCAGCCAATACAGTTTTATAAAAAATTCATAGGCGACTGTTGATGAAACTCCTATATTTTTTACAGTTGTGCTCGTTTCGTCTAAACCAGCTGTAATTATTACTATTTTTTTATTTATTTTTAATTTTCCATGATAAATACGCTTAGTATCACTGGATTGTGAATACCCTAATAAAATTTGACGGGTTAGAACAACAACTCTTGTAATTCACACCACTTTAGAAATATTTCCGAATACATATATTGAGAGTAAAAATAAGAGAGTAAATAAAGAGAGTAATAAAAAAAGAGAATAAAAATGTTTCTAGTTTGAATTATAACATAATGCTAAACAACAAATTGATTGATTGGAGTATACTTCCAACGACATCAGAATCTCCCGGAATACGCCGGGCCCACTGTACACCCGATTGTTAGCCGATTGTTAGTAACTCGATAACAGAACATTTCTAAACTACAAACGGTTTATTACATCGGATATTTGAAAAAAAAAAATTGTTATTTAAGATACTAAATTACAATCAATTGCCCTAAATTGCATCCACCGTAAAAACCTATAAAGCTATAAATAAAATAAAAATCACGAATTTCTGAAAATTAATACTTATTTTAAAACTCAGTATCTTATCTTAAACTCAGTACTAATACCCTCTTCCGGAACAGTAGAGGGCATGTTAATGGATAAACTGCAACGAAGAAAATCTTGGTATATAGAATTACCCACTAAGGACATCCATCATCAGGATCAATCCACTTATTAAGCGCGGAGCTAAGCGATCTGAAATACTATAAAAAACCCTATCCCAATGGGAATCCCTACTACCTAATCACACCGAGCCGCAAAATGCAGCCAGTAAAATTTATTTAAGATCCGAATCTGCCTGCGTCCGAAGATTCAGCTGTGCCAATCGGATCTGATAATAAAGAATTGTAATTGAACCCAGAAAATGATTAATCAACAATGTTGTGAGTTTTCATTCTTTATCTAAATTTAAAAATATCAAAAAATGCATTTTAGCCTGCCTCACTGAAAGATCGACGAATACACATGAAATTACGTTCATAACATCTCTCTCAATGAAATAAAACAATCCTAATGATTTACTAACGTACCAACAATAATTGAATAATTTGATCAACATTTCTTACACCCAGTTATATACACCACACCATACATATACAAAAGTAAATATGAGGCAAATACACAAAATCACCACAATTTGGATAATGCAGCAACGAAGTTTTAACATTCACCATCAACATAGTGACATCGCCCATCAATTGAATTTTGCCATTCAAAATTTACATACTAAGTTGAACAGCAATAAACAGGCTCCCCGAATTAAAAAGGGCTGACTTAAAAATGGTGTTTTTCGGAGTTAAAACCAGCGTTCGTATTTCATAAAATTGACTTAAAATCTGTAATTTAAATGAAATAAAAAAAGCTGACTTTATTAATGCATATCATAAGTTATTTTGAAAAAGTTTTAAGAAGTGTGTTTATAAATGACGTGCTACAGTAAAAGCCCGATTATCCGGCATCCAATTAACCGGAACACTCAGTTAATCGGAATGTTGATTTTCAGAATTTTTTTGATTTTTCGGGGTCGGTTGTTTAGGTGGCGTGGTTTGCGATTGATTGGGGTCGGTTGGGCTGGGGGTAGATGGGGTTAGGTAGGTGTAAGCGGATGTGGGTGTTTGTGATATTTGAAATACACAAACCACACTGCATAGAACCTCTTTTTCTTAGACACGGAATAATAATAATACTGTTAATACTATATAGGCAACAAAAATGCTTATAGAGTTCGGTTCCGAACCTTTTCCGTCTTTTTTATTTCATATATGTTTGTGTTAGTGTGATTTCACCGAAAATTTGTTTAAGTCGCAATTAAAACCAGTATCATAGGTAAACGGGAAAGAATAGAAGAAAGTTATGATTTCTGTGAGATCAAGTGTGGAATAGAGCATTGTGCCTCATACACAGACGCACGCCACTGGAGTGACGAATATCGAGAGAAGAAGAACGAATCATGCGCACACTCCGTAACACACAGCTGTGTGAAAGTATGCGTAATTCGTTCTTCGCCTCTCACTATTCGTAATTTCAATGCCGCGCGTCTGTTCATACATACGACGGATAAAAATGTCGGATTTTTCTATCCCAGATTTTTTTTCAACTTTTTTGTATGAAAAGAGCGTGTCTGTTGTATAATTTACGTGATGTAATTGATTAAAACGATGGAATAGAAAAATCCCGGATTTTTATCCGTCGTATGAATACGACTTAAGGCACAATAACACGTAGCGGCCACTTATGTGCTATCGAGTGTGTATAAACTGTTTTGACTGACAATAAAACGAATCGCAATTCAATTCATTTTCAATTTGCCGTGCCAAAATCATTGATATCAAATAAAAAACCGCTTAACGAGGTAAATGTTCGAGTGACGAAAGCCGAATTCAATTCACAAAATTTCTGATATCAAATTTGTGCCGAAAAAAACAATTGCATTCGATTTATCAACGATTTTTCGGAATGTTAGTGCATTCGGCGCGTTTGTTTACATTTTTCTTTCTAGCTGTCACAAACAACAACTTGCCAACGATTTTTCGGAATGTTCAACAACAACGCGCTGAATGCACTAACATTGCGAAAAAACGTTGATAAATCGAATGCAATTGTTTTTTTCGGCACAAATTTGATATCAGAAATTTTGTGAATTGAATTCGGCTTTCGTCACTCGAACATTTACCTCGTTAAGAGGTTTTTTATTTGATATATTACACTAACCTCAATTCTTTTTAGTCGACACTGGGGCCGAAATTAGCGTAATTAAGAAAAAATTTATAAAACCAGATACCTTATGTTACCCTAAAAATTATCAATAAAACGAATAACTCAAGAATCAATTGACACATTAGCAGCATGTACTTCTAAAATTTACGTTCAGGAAAACTACATAATTGTGCATGCGTTTCACATAGTGCCATCTGTGTTTCCTATAAATTGTGCGGGAATCATCGAAAATGATTTCCCTCGACAAAATAAGTGCATCATTGATTACTGGCGCAACATTATACAAATAAACACGAATTCGGAGACCAATGATAACAACCAATTAAAACTTACTTCCAACAATCCTCCTATTATTTTACCTAGCCGTTCAGAATCGATTGTCAATATTAGATTTAAATCAAATCTAGATGATGATAAATACTAATGAATATACTGTAAAATTAGACGAAATGTACATAGAACCTGAAAGCTTGGATAATTATCAGATTCTTCAATTAAACCATTGGTCAGATACCTTACAAAATAGATTACGTAATTTAAAAAATCATATAGATACAGCACACGTGAACTCAGAAGAAAAATCTTCCATAATTAAAATATGTCGGGAGTTTAATGATATCTTTTTTGTGCCAGGCGATTTTCTTACAATTACAAATGCAATATTTTATCGTATCTCTTTAAAGTCAGATTCGGAGCGAGTTAATGTTAAGCCATATCGCCTATCTCACGCAGCAAAATCTGAAATTAATTCTCAAGTTGAAAAAATGTTTTCAGATGGAATAATTGAAAATAGTAAATCCCCGTTCAATTCTCCTTTACTGGCCGTTCCTAAAAAATCAAACGACGAAACAAAACGTTTACGAGTCGTCGTCGATTTTCGGCGGTTGAACGATTTAACAATAAACGATACTTTCCCGTTACCCAATATATCACTGAAATTTTGGAACAATTGCTAGAGGCCGTTTATTTTACGACGTTGGATCTTGCGGATGGCTACCATCAAATCCCATTGTATGAAGAAGACAAGGAAAAACAGGAATTAGTACTCAAATGGGGCACTATCACTTTACTAGAACGCCTTTTGGCCTCAAAAGTGCACCCGCAACTCTTCAGAGAATAATAAATAGCGTTCTTACCGGTTTGAATGGATTGAAATGCTTTGTTTATTTGGACGACGTCGACGTGTATGGTTATAATTTTTCTTTTTACAATAAAAAGCTTATCGATGTATTACAATCATTCCGTAACTATAGTCTTAAATTACAACTTAAAAAATGTCACATTATTAGAAAGGAAATATGCTATTTGGGATTATCACTAACCATGGAATCAAGCCTGATCCCTCAAAAATCGAAGCCATTCAATATTTTCCCACTCCTAAAAATCAAAAGGAAATAAAGTTTGGATTCTTTTCTTGGATTTAGTAGGTTACTATAGGCGGTTTATTGACAAATTCTCAGAAATGGCCCAACCAATGAATGCATTATTAAAGAAAAATGTACAATTCATTTGGAATGCTTTCTGTGATGAAAGTTTTCAGAAACTCAAGAGAATTTTAATAAATCCTCCAATTATGCAATACCCTAAATGCCAGAAGCCATTCTTTGTAACTACGGATGCTAGCGATATAGCGCTTGGGGCGATCCTTTCACAAAAACTCGGTGAAGATGATTTACCTGTGGCTTATGCAAGCCGAGTATTAAATCAAGCCGAAAAGAATTACTCTACTGTGGAGAATGAGTTGTTTGCTATTGTTTTCGCTGTGAAACGATTCCGTCCCTATTTATCCGTTGTTAAATTTACGATCATTACTGACCATAAACCACTAATGAAGATACTGAAAATTCAATCACCTTCCTGGAGTGTGAAAATGATATCGCTAATGTTATTAAAGAATTCCACAATTGTCCATTGGGAGGACACCAAGGTATAGAAAAAACGTTTAAACGGATTAAATCGTATTATCATTTTCCGCAGATGTTGACAAGAATCAAAAAATTTATAAATAAATGTGAGCTATGTCAGAAAAATAAAATTTCCAGAATTAACAACGGTCCAATGATAGTAACGACGACTTTCAAAACACCTTTTGAGAAAATATTAAGTATTTCTTATAATAAAAATCGTTACATCCTCACAATGCAGGACGACTTGTTTAAATTCTCAGTAGCAATAGCTATCGAAAATTCGTCGATAACTTTATTTGTAAAATCGAAGCACCGTCAAGTATTTTAACCGATCAAGGAACTAACATTGTCAGTGAATTATTCCAAAACGTATGTAAGTTACTAAGGATAAAAAAATTACAGTTTTCTGCATATCACCCACAAACGAATGGGGCTTTAAAAAGATCACACAGAACGCTCGTCGAATATTTGTGAAATTATATTGAAAATGATCGCAATGATTGGGATCGCTGGTTACCCTTTGCCATATTTACATACAACTCAACCCACATTCGTCAACTAATTTAATGCCTTTTGAAATTGTTCATGGATTTAAACCTAACATGACGTCCTCTGTTAACAATAATAATACAACTTTCTATAACTTGGATGATTACTTGCAAAATTTACGGATAAAATTAGCAAATGCATATGAAATAGCGATAAATAATTTAATAATCAACAAGCAAAAATCTAAAATTTACTACCTACGATAAATCAATTAACGAAGTCGAGTTTCATGTTGGTGACAAAGTTCTATTGAAAAATGAGAAATCTAAAGGTAAATGTGATGCTATCTAGACGGGTCCTTATCAAATAACAGACACCCCTACAAATGTTAATTCATCCATTCGTATAGGAAGACAAATGAAACTTGTTCACAATAACCGTTTAAAATTATTTATTGAATAAAGTTGGAAATATTTAAAATCTTATAATAATTATAATCTAATAATAAGATTTATGTTTTATATTTAAAATCTTTATATGAAATTTGTTAATAATTTATTAATTCATATTTAATCTAAAGGAAACAAAAGCAATGTATTAAAACTTTTAATTATTAATTTAAAATGTATGTAACTAAATTTTTGTGCACAGCAAAAAAAAAAATTGTTAGTACTTAAGCCTTAGAAAAGATAAATTTCTTTTTTTTTTTGTGGGGTGAGGTGTTGTATACCTCTGCCTTCTATGTATTTAGTTCGTAATTATTATTCTTTATATACTTACATTCTATATATATTTAACTTGTTTCCTTATACACTACACCTAAATACCGAGGTGAAATTATGCTTTAATCATTTTTAGAAAAATCAGTTCAGTCAATGCCTTCTAAACTACTGGCCTTTTACTACTCTCATTTTTCGCACATGACGTCAATTTAAGTCTAAACCGAGACTGCGCAATAATAATTTTAAGATATTTACACTAACAAAGCAACTAGAGAAAGCAACAACAACGTCGACTTAGCATGTCGTCATCATTTGGTGTAAGCGGCCTTTAGTTTAGAAGGCATTGGTTCAATACAGTCTAATTGTAAGTAATAAGTCGCATCTTGTATATTAAATGTATAATATTTATTTAATAAATTATAATAATAAAATGTTTATAACAAAAATAATAAATTTTTATAGTTTAAAACTTAATAAAATATGGTGCTAAGGTTATTTTATTTAATAAACTCTCAGTGCATTGAAATTATTTGCAATAAATTCAATGCACTGATGCATAAAAAAATTGTTTTCTGGTACATCATTTGAAAATAAATAAACGAGAATCCTAAAAAATAATGAGATCAAGTGAAATTCTCGTAAAATTTCTAGTTTTAATGAAATTATCCGAAATTTTCGATTATCCGGAATACTTACATCTCCAAGCATTCCGAATAACAGGCATGTAATATACACTGCAATGCGGATTGCTTTGAGATGAAAGCTTTCCAGATAATCGAAAATTCCGGATAATTGAATGTTACATTAAAACTAGAAATTTTACGAGAATTTCACTTGATCTCATTATTTTTTAGGATTCTCGTTTATTGATTTTCAAATGATGTACCAGAAAACAATTTTTTAATTTTTTTATACATCAGTTAATTGAATTTATTGCAATTAATAAATACATACTTGTTATGTATACGAGTACATATAATCAATATTTCACTAATTTATCTAAGTAATACGACTTCACACATTCAATTCAAATAGAATAATGTATAAAACAGAAAATTAATAAAGAAAAGTATATTTACTGTGAATCCCCGAATAATAAAAAAAATTATTTCCCTTGTGAAAGAGAAAAAAACAAAAAAAAATTCCTAAAAATTAAAATTCCGGTTAACTGAGTGTTCAGGTTAATAGGATGCCTGATAATCGTTATTTTACTGTAATATAAAATCTAAAGCCATTAAAAATTTTCAACTAATGCTTTCATTAATCAAAATGTGCCAAAAACAATTACAAATTGAAATTTATGAAATGCACGTTTTTTATCTTTCTCTACAATACAACAAAAAAACTGTAAGAAGAAAAACAAGAAAACATTTTCTTAAAATGAAATTACGCATGCATTTCTACGTGTATTAAAAACAAAATATGTCTTTTTTAAGTCGTTTTGAAATTAAATTTGTTTTTGTAAAACACATTTGCTAAATCAAAAATTCACTAAAAATATGACTTAAAAAAGATCCTATTTTTTCGTATAAAAACATCATTTTTAAGTCCACCTTTTTAATTTCAGCTTTTTTTTAAATTCAGAGAGCCCAATAAACAATGAGCATGTTGCATCACCACACTGTTCTATTCCAGGGCATAAGACATAATGCTAAACAACAGAAATATTAATATTTACCAAACCACATCACTTAATTATTTATAAAACAAAACTAGATTACTCATGCAATTGGTTTTAACACCTATATGAAGTTGGCCCAAAATTCTAGCCCAAAAAATGGCGGTTTTAAAAGCTGGCAACACTAATGCAAGTATCGTAAAAATATGAAACTATCGTGATAGAAAATATTAAGATACAAAAATGATAAGTCTTTAAAAAAGTTGTTGTGGTTCCTTATGTATATGAAGTTGGGTCAAAAATGTTAACCCCAAAACTAATAAGGTTCTGTAAAATATACGAACATTTACTGCATCAAGTATCTGCCAAATATTTTGTTTTTTTGATATGTTAAATTAAAACTTATTCTGTTACCACAACAAAACCGCCATATTTTAATGTCAGCCCAAAAATAAATATGTCGTGAAACTATCAAACCAGCATGATAGATAAATCAATTCAATCATTTTCTAGATAAATCATTTTAAATAATACATTTTAGCTCCGCAGCAATTTATTTTGAGACTTAACTTTTGACTATAATAAAAATTTATGTTCAAGTATTCATCAGAGCATTAAACGGCATAAACACTTGTTGGGGGAATCGCAGGTTTAAGGGCTCCCCATAGTCATTATTCCGATGATAGTACCATTCAACGAAATATGTAATTGATTTTAATTCTGTATCTGATTAATTTGACTATCCTTTGACTTAAAAGCTATTCATATTCAGGAGCCATACTCAAATTAATTCGATACAGAATTAAAATCAATTACATATTTCGTTGAATGTTACGATCATCGGAATAATGACTATGGGGAGCCCTTAAACCTCCGATTCCCCAACAAGTGTTTAGAAGTGTTTTTTCGTATAATGCTCTGATGTATATTTTGACTTAAAAGCTGTTCATGTTCAGGGGCCATACTCAAATTTATCAAATACAGAATTAAAATTAATTTGCATATTTCGTTTTATTTTAGTTTTAAGGGTTGACAGTAATGTATTTCTTTAATGATAGTAACGACAGATTCATTTTGGGCTGACATTAAAACATGGCGGTTTTTCTGTTGTTGACAGAATAATTTTTGGGTTGGTATATAGAAAATAGAGTATTTTTAAACATTTTTGGGCTAACACTTGCCTTTAGTCATAGTCTGTATATTTTAGTATTGCCATCGATTTTTTTTGCGTTAGAATTTGGGCCAACTACATATACATAGTTTTAACCTACTTTTCATCAAACGAATGTGAGAATTTTTACCATCGAAGTTAGGTAAAAAAATATTTTGTTTATGAAAATCGTTGTTACTTCCGCATATTTTGGAAAACTAATTTAACTAACTTAGTTTGCAAATTTAATTAAGAATATTTTTGTTTTATTTTATAAATATAAATTAAATAATTAATTTAAGTAATTTCCGCTTAATTTTTTGGAAAAATAACGTTGACTTGTGTTGTAAATTTAATTTAGATTTAATTTTTTACTTTCGCCACTTTTTGTAAATACATACAACTATCGCCAATTTACTGCATCTATGAGTCGCCCGAAATCAGTCGATGCTTCAAAGAGAATTTTCATAATTACTACAATTTAGTTTTATGTAGTAAAATATCTTATATTTGGGAAGCTGTTCAAATTAGCTTTTCATATCTTCTACAAATGCTTGGTTTCCGTGATAATTCGCTTGAACATTTTTTACATTCAAGCGGGTATAAATACTAAATTTAGCTAAACCAAGCAGCGTATTACCTAAATCCTCCAGTTACGGTTTTACATTTCAATTAAGTTAATCAATTTAAGTAACACAAACCGAAAAACACGATTTTAATTACCAACAACTAAAAAAGAGTGGAGCAACTGTAAAGTAACATAGTTCACAGTACAAAATGATTTTATTTTCTGGCATTGCAATTTTAAAAGATTAATATTCAAGCAAGTTTCATGTTCAATTTAAATTATCTAAGAAAACTTATTAGCAATTTTAAGTTTGTGGATTTGTATATGAAAACCCCCACTACTTTTATCTATCTATATTATGTATATACAGCTGTCTTAATAAATAATCACTGTATAAACTAATTGGAAAATACAAGCGGAAAATTTGTAATTTTTTGTGCTGGGTGTTTGGGTATATTAAAATGAAAAATAGAATTGTTAAATAAAAAAAAATTCATAATAAATAAAAATAATAATTCTCTTTTTTTCTGGGAAATAAAAATCCCATAAATTTTATTATGGAAAATTATTTTATCTTTCGGAAAACTGATGACCAGATTTATTTTTTTTATGTACACACGAGAACAGAATAGTGATTATTTAACTGTGCTCAAAGGAATTATATCGAGGCACACACTAGAACCCAACGTATCTATATTATAACAAAAAAAGCTCGATATTTAGTGCGGTGTGTGCTTCGATATAACTTTGTCGTTGTTTATGTCACAGGATTACGATGTTCTACTACATACTTCCATTTTATAATTTTTTTTTGTGTATGTTGGCTTATGTAATATGTATTCAAGATACATATATAAATTTAGTGTTGTCTGAAGAAAAATATTTATGGATTGTTTATTTTATGACTTTTTTGACGGGTTTTATGTGTACATCGCTTTTTATTTCGATAAGTACAAAGCACTAAATCCACAAAGTATTTTACAAACAGATTAAAGTTTTGAGCTACGTTTTTTTTGTATCTCGTTTCTGTTGTATAAATATTTTATATATTGCCCGATATATGCGGATGTAGGTTTGCATAACTTTTAACATTTCCTTGTTATAGATTTAACTTTATTTTTATGTATCATGGTTTTTATCCATTCCATAACTATATTACCGTACGTATTTATATAGCTTACAGCGTACCACAAAGGAAAACTTTTTTTTCTGTGCAAGAATAAAGAAAAATTCGGGATCTAAACTTTAATTTTGTGTATATGAAAGATATATCTGAAAGAAGAACATAAGGATTTTCCTTGTTTAAATAGAATTAAATTTTTAAAATACATAGACGTGTTTATATAGATTACCTTATGTACATATTTCTTAAATAAATGAAAAGTCTGTGTTGGTGGGTTAAGTAAATTTTTTTTCCTTAACCTTTTAGAATCAAAAATATGAAAAATTGACAGATAATCTCATTTAAATTGAATACAATTCAAATATTTTATAATACTTAAGGCACACCACCTCCACCACAAAATTGGCAGGCGAATTAACAGGTGTCTTACATATACATATTTGTGGTTAAATGACCGAAAATTAATTATAATTTTTTTTATATGCACAGGTATTAGATACCTACTCAAATTGATCCTTTATGTAATACCAAATGCAAATGTATATACATATACCTAGCAACGTAATTTTTGTCACGCATCCTGAATTTTAAAACTAAGTACCAAAACAAAATTGAAAATAAAAGGAAACAAATCAACAAATTGACCTAAAAAGTGTAGTTGAGATTCATCATTCGTGACGAAGGTACTAAAATATATAGCATATAGCTATATCGGGTATATATAGGGATGAAAACTCATTTTACTTCTCGTTTACTTTAAAAATAAAATCCATCTGACAACATCTGACATATAAGATGTTTCTATAGCTAAATTTGTTACCCTAGTAAAAAATAGGTATACACAACATTTATGTATTTTCTAAAAAAGATTTCGGTTTCTATATTTTTACACTATGTCTATCTGTAGTTTTTGCCTATGCTCAGTCAAATAAAAATTCGGATGTACTTATATAAATTCAAATTCAAAGGGTTTGTTGTCTTGGTAAATTAAGCTAATAAAATATAGAACATAATATCATCCCTATATCATGATAGGATTATTTTAGGGATGTATGTTTCTTTGTAGCGTAATGCTACTATTACAAGAAAACACAAAATACATGTGTATAAATATAAAAGGCGTGCTCATATTCTCAGCATATGGCGCTTCTTTTGAATGTTTTGAGTTATGGGTTATTTCAAGTGTCATAGTAATGACGAAAACAATGAAACGAACTCGAAAAAGTCACAAAACTACTACCAATCACAACGATATCCAAAGTAACTACAGCAAAGTTTAATGGCAAGAAAAATGCATAATCACAAGTTTTTCATCAAGCTTTAGAATGTTTATTTGTACTATCACAGCAGGCCATGAAGTCACAGATGTTAAATATAAAGTTTTTGATTTATTGATTGGTTATAGTTGGCCAAGTTTAAACAAGTGTTCCGGATGTCGGTCGCCGGACCCGTATAGGGTTGGTCTTTATGTTAGGTTTCTACACATAACATAAAGAAGGATAGCGCAGAGAATTATTAATAGCAAACCGGGTCAATCGGTTATAGGCACCAGTGGCACTTTTCTGGTAATTCTCCGAGTCTAGGGAGGTTGAGGCAAGATTTTATATGTAATTTCCGTTTAGACATTTTTTGTTGGTCTACTGAGAGGTAAAAGGCTAGTGCATTTTGAAAACAAAATTAAATTAGGAATATTTTTCCCTGAAAATTTAGATATGGAAAAATTATTCCCAATTTATAAATCATTATATCAAACTTTTCTCCTTAGTAGGCCGGAAAAGAAATATTTGAACAGAAATTACATATAAATTCTTCGCCAAGAAAATAAAGCGGAACAGATTTTTTTTTTCGAAAAAATGCCCACATTTAAACGGTTAAAGAAAATTTTGTCTTCTTTTCGGTACTGGAATCCGTTTTATTTTATTTTGTTTTTTTATGACGTTTTTGAGTAAAATAAAAATATTCTAAAAATATATGCTGCTGTTTGAGACTGTAAACGAACTTGCTCGGTATTTCATTCCCTAATCCAAATTTAAATTAGCAATTGTATATAGAATTTAGAAACCTGGAAAATGATGCAGGGGAAATTTCTGAACGACGACTCATGTGATTTATTTCAAAAAGTATATTGCAACAATAAACCTTTTAAACTTTATTTAAACATAAAACAAAAGCCTACAAACAAAATAGAATTTTTAAGACCGCGTGCTATCTCCTTTAGCCCGCATTACTTCATAAATACGCCATGTCATATTTAAAACAGTGGGTATTTGTTGCATGGTGATTTCTGGCCATTCTTCTTGTAAAGAATCTTGGAGTTCCTGCAAATTTGTTAGTTGTGTTGTCTGTTTTCTTACACGGCGTGCGGCCGGGCATTATCATGGATAAAAAAGATCTTCGCCCAATTTGCCTTTTCATGGAAAGTATATAAGGTCTTACAATTTCTTCCACATATTGCGTTGATGTTAAAGCTGGATGTGGTATTACTACCAAACTAATCTTTTAATTCCACGAAATATCCGCCCAAACCATCACGCAACCTCTATGAAATGCTACGACTGGCATCACACAATTAGGGTTCAATCTTTGTCCTCTGATGCATATGAAACTCTAACAGCTCAACGTGGTTTTAGTCGATAAGATTACAACCGAATTATTTTCATTTGTTTAACATTTTTAACTTCTTGAAACTGCTTGTCATACTTTTTGAAACATAGAGTGCGATAGCTCAATCTTCTCTTGGTGTAGTTTTTCCAGGTCGACCATATCCTTCACGCCGACTCACACTGCCTGTTTTTAAATGTAGATGCCAAGTCCGGTTCACAACAGGCACACTAATATCATAGATTTGCCCAATTTCATGATATGTTATACCAAATAAAGCCAAGAATTTTGTAGCGCGAACGATTCGTCTTGCGTAATTCTTCAAATAACTATGCGTTCAGCGTTAAATTAAATTATTGTTTTTCATAAATGACTTAAAGTTTAAGAAACTTAAAATTTTAGCATAGAGTGCTTAGTTTGTATAAGATAAAAAAAATGTACTTGTCAACTGGAGTCACTGGACAGAAATTTCCACAGCGTCATTTTCACGATTTCTACATTTTCTATAAAACTGCTAATTTAGATTTGGGAATGAAATAATGAGCAATTTCGTTTCAAACAGTCTCAAACAGCAGCATACTTTTTTTAGATAATTTTTATTTTACTCAAAAGTCATAACAAAAGAAAATAAAATAAAACGGATTCCAGTACCGAAAAGAAGACACAATTTTTTTCAATTGGAAGGAAATTTTTTTTTTTCAACAAGATTCAAGCGTTTAAATGTGGGCATTTTTTCGAGAAAAAAAAAATTCTGTTCTGCTTTTTTTCTTGGCGCAGTGTATGTTAGCACAAGACAACCCAATTATGATTCAAACAAATGAAGCTTTAAGTTTTTCAGCCATTTAAATAATCTATATAGATTGTCTTAATTACCTAATAACCTACAATTTTTATAATTAACAAGTTCTGGACAAGTATTCCGGTTTACACATAACAATAGAAAGGATAGGAAAGGTTTTTTTTTCGTACGGCGATTCGAAGCGAACATACGGCACAACACAATTCTAATCTACTTCTATTCTACTAGAGGAAGGATAAAGGCTTAATAGGTTTAATGGATAATGATGGTATTGGTCTTCAACAATAGCTTTTCTAAATTAGCAACCTGAAAAATATTATTATTTCCCGTGGATCTGCAAATTTCCTGAAATATAATACTACATTAATACTTTTCGGCTTCCTAAACAAGAATGATTAATTAAATCAGCCCACCCGGTTTCAGACACCTAGGTAAAATAAAAATTTTGTAACACAATGACAGCACAATTCTAATCTACACAATCAGCAATTAATATTTCAAAGAAATATTACTTCACAAGAAATCTTTAGATTTCTGAAACTAATTCTTAATTAATATTTTTGGCTTCCTAAATAAATTAAATATTTATTAATTTATTCCTCCTTCACTTCCGCAATTTATAATAGGATTTCCTGAAACCATAGTTATTTGAATTATATTAATATTTACTCTAAGATCCATTAGCATTTACTTACGCATAGAGCTTGCTTTAAAGCCATCAGTTGTCGTCGATAAACTTTTCCCGTAATGGTTTCACGCTCTTTCAGCAACCCAAAATAGACGACACCCTTCATATCCCACCAAATACAAAGCATCACCTTCGAACCATGGATATTTCTTTTGGCGTCGACGGCCCTGGTTCATCTGGCTTGACCCTCGCTAGTTTGCGCTTTGGATTGTCATAATGGATACTACTTTTCATCCCCACTGATGATCAGATGCAAAAACCCTTTCCATCGTTGTCGTTGAAGCAACAATTCGCACATGGTTTTCCGACGTTCCATGTCCCATTCCTTCAATTTGTGTGACATTCAATTTCCCATTTTCTGAACCAATTCTGCCAATTATGGTTTGGTCTGACAAGGCTCTACATCAAGCAATTCTTCCAATTCTGTATCTTTAAATTTTCTTGGTCCGCCTTCACGTTCTTTGCCTCTTACCAACTTTGAATCTTTGAAACCACTCTTTGCATGTTATATTCGATGGAGCATGTTCACCGTAAATTTCCACAACCAAACGATTTGTTTTCGCTGTACTTTTCTTCAACAAAAAATAATGAAGTAAAATTTCCCGCAAATTCTGTTTTTTGGCAAATTATTCAAGCTTGACATATAAAATCCAAAAACATATATTACCCGATTGAATAATATGCAAGCAGTGATACTAACGACACCTATCTAAAAAGGTCGGAAATAAATTTGTACACCCAATATTATGCACTAGAAACCATTATGATAGTTTAATTTCACAACTTGATTCATCCTCTAATATATCTAGTTTGCTTTGTTTTGGCACCTGGACTGTGTGCGGAATTAGTCATACCCAAAAACGCGATTAAATTGACTCTATTTTATATAAAAATGATATCGACGTTTGTGGTATTAACCATTACTACCATTCCGAACTGAGTTACGAAAAGCTGACATATATCTAAATCCTGAATCAGATTAGAATGAATCAATTGATAGTGAAGACGAAAACGAAGGGAACGTAAAACCTTAATTGTATACTCAACCAATGAAACCTGACCAAGGATTATGCCTGATTTATTTTTGGGAACCTCAATAAAAAAACGCATTGAAGCCTACCTCTGGGTAATGGTGGAAACCGCTTACTCTTCTGATAACTTCAATTCAACACCAACCAACAAAAACCATTTACTCCCATACACCAAAACAACAAACTAACACATACCAGAACTAAACAGTTCAAAACCTTAAATTGTCTTACCCTACCAATACCACTACAAAACTCTAAATACACCATATCAAACAAAGACAAAACACAATTTGAATCACTTACCAATGATCACCCCGTATGACACTCCATGATATTACTACATGCCATTTACTAACCATTTAGAAAATAATGCTCCAAGCAACAAAATTAAAAAAAAATATCAACACTAACTCACTACCATTTCTATTTCTACAAAATTGAAATAAAACTCCATCAAAAATTCAAACCAACCAACAACTAAATTAACACCATTGACTCAGAAACACATATTCATAACACTCAAACATCACAACAAATTAAGTCGTGTACAGGAACCACCTATCTCAATTCTCGATGCACCACAAATCACAATGAACAAACTCCAACGGTCACACAACACCAACTGCACTCAGCAGCAAACCCCAGTCACTATACAAAGCCCTCATAGTCATTCATTCACAGCACAAGCAAAATAAACAAACATAACTTCCGCATTTAAACCTTATATTTATAATTCACCCTTCTCATCAAAAACAAAATATAATTTAAATTCTTCCACAACCACATACCATCCGACATGCACACACATGCACGCTATCCACAAACACAACATCACAAATTAAACGTAAACCCTTTATTTACTTTACCAGATTCAACAACATACGCATTGCACTGCATCAGTTATTTCACAATACATCACTAAAAATTGCACATATCTTACCTAAAATCACAATCATTAATAGATAAATAAATATATATAATACAATTTATAATTTAACATCACAATAAAATTTAATAATTAATATTCATTTGATTCATTTTGTTTATTGAACCTCTCCACCGTAAACACATAACATAAACAAAACATTTTAGAAAATAGACCTTTAATCAACAGAACTCCCATTAAAATATAAACACATAATAAATATTAATCTTAAAAATTCAAATAGCTTACAGCTGATTCCAATTTGACAGATGCCTATACTGCCGTACTACAGATATTCAACTTATCTGCAAAAAATGAGTTTTGAGAAAATTGATGTTTAAATTTACAAACTAGTTTTGCAAAAAACTCATTATAAAGATTAAATGATGCAATTTTTTGTAACATTGACAATTGTACTAAGTATTTACAATAATTTTATTGCACAAATAATACAAAACAATGTTTGTTTATAAAAAAATAAACAAAATAGTGTTTTGTTTAACCCAAGGAATAAAAACCATTCGACAATACTAATGGATGATGACTTATTTATCAATAAACAATGATACAAAATAAATGGACAAATAGTTTTTACTTACGAAGCATTTACACCTTACCTACCACATAAGTTTTTTATGGTTCTTATTATGGTAATAATATGGTATGAGAAAACTATAAAGTGGAAACTAATGGTACTATTCAAAATCCGATTTCAATTAAAAAACGCAAAAATAATTATAATAAATCACAAATATTATGTTTGTATTATATTTTCGAGTAATTCATTTTTATAATATAAAATATATATACATATTAATTCAAATTAATAATTAACAAAAATCGAAACTATTTCCAAAAGTTCACATTAATTCACAGCGGCCGATGCATCTTTAACTAAAAGATTTTTCCAAAAACTATGACGATTTTTTGGAATTAAAGGTATAATGTCTTTTATTATTTGCTTGTGATGTTCTGAGTTTATTCCTGTAGGCCCGGGCTTTATCTCAGAAAGAGCCAAACCTCTTTTTTCAAATGAATTTTTTAAAAATGGCAGTTCAACATAATTATCGTCATATTCACGAGTGTAAAATAAACTGGTACTGCCCCTTATAAACTTTATTTTAACCATTTCTTTAAGATATGGGCGAGGATTAGATTTTTTAATTTTTGACTGCGTTGAATTGTCCTCCCAATGGTAAAAGTCTTGCTCGTTCATCACTTCCACAATTACATTCCCTTTATTGCAAGTTTTTACAGCATCACGGAAGTCGTCAAAATCGTATGTTTTTTGCTTTCTTTTTAAACTTAGTTCAACCTGATGGTGAAAACTATCAGCTGACATAAACGTATGACCTGGTTCGAAGTAGAGCAATTCAATCTCTTCGGCATTAATGCTCGTTGAATTTACTACTGTTGCCAAAAATGATAACAATGACCAATTTTTGTTTTGGGATGCGCAATTGTCTAACCATATTTTAATTTTTTTAATATCTCGGTAGTACAAAAAAAATGTATAGAACGAGGAAATAATGTGTTCCTTTTTTCGTCCTGCTATTGCCTCATGCCAAATAACTGCCATTGGTTTCTTGTTTTTGCCCAATTTTCCTGCTGGTACGAATGATTCGTTAAACGCGATTATTCGTTTTGTAAACAATATTTGCTTAAACATCTCCATTCGTGGCAGCATTATAACCTTTTGTAAATCAACCGACACACAGATTTCATTTTCGCTCTACGGAATGGTTTTGCAAAACTCGTAAGCTTCACGGCTTTTCATTGAGCGAGTTTTATGGAGGTTGTAATTCATACAAATCTCACATGTGTCGTCACAATTTGTATGTTCTTGCTCAATATTTTTATAAATAGTACACCTCTCGCACTCTTCGTTTCCAAGAACTGCAAAAGTAATATTCAGCTCACTAACAATGCTTCTATAAGTATCGTAAGAACACTTAATATTTGGATACATCTCACGAAACGAGTCGTGCATAAGTTTGATGGTAATGTCCGATGCCAAATATCTCTTATTAGGTGAATGCTCACGCCGATAGTGTGAGATAACTGGATTAAATGATTCGATATGTTTTTTAACGTCTTCTTTGTATGCTACTTCTCTGACATATTTACCCTTTTTTCAACTGTCAATTCATTTTTATCAACTTGAATTCGTTTCAATATTGAATTGTTGTTTTTATTGTACCCCAATGTTGCAAGAAAAAATGTTTGGCATACGTTTTTTGCTTCCCCATTTTCGTCGTGTAATCTATAGTTCATTGTATACTGCCTTTTGTTAGAATTTACAGTTTTTCGTGCAACGATTTTTTTCGGGGTCATATTTTTCAAAAAATTACTGCGTTCACAAAAATTCATTAGCCAAAAATTATCATTTATTTTTTGCCGTTGAGCAGTTGGGATTTTAACAGTACAAAGTTTTCTGCAACTTCCCAAACACGTTGGTTTTAATTTATGGACATTTCGTCGTTTAGATTTTAAGTAATTGATACGTTCCTTTTTTTAAGAATAAATTTTTTTCGTATTCGTACCTCGCCAATCTTTGTTAATGAATCATTAATCTTTGTTATATCTACGAAAATAATAAATAAATGCAAACTGGTATGACAAACATAAAATTCAATTTACTTACCATTTGAAATATTTTCTAATAAATTTGACTCATGGTCGCTAGAAATCTCTTTATCGAGAGGCTTTTGGTGTTCATCTACTAGTCGCCGATCTTCTAAAAAAATACCTTCAAAGGGTTCGTTCATTTGATGATTATACCCATCAATAATATCTTCATTTGGCGCTGGATTGTCGGTAGTTTTTTTTCTATATTAATAGAAATTAATGAACCTTCATGGTTAATTTCTGACGAAAAGCAGCTGCTGTTATCTTCTGTTTCAAACAACGGAAGACTATTAATATTTTGATAGCAGATTGCCTCGCACTCGTTTTTTATTTTTAGTTTTATATCTCTAGATATAGAACTGCTACATATTGCTGAGTTAGAAATTTCAATGATTTCTATATCCTGTTCTATAATTTGGCAGTCATCCTCTTCATCAATATACTCCGCGAATAAAAAATCTAATGTATCCATATCTACAACTTGTTATTATTTAATTTATTTAATATTAAATAATAAATATAGTAATATATACTCGTAATATTTAATTTATAGGTAAATACTTGTTGTAATTCCTAATATTTTAAATGTTTCAACACAATTATTACATGTAGACAGTAGAAACTACCACGTAAGAAATAACTAAATGAAATGTTTGCAAAACGAAATAAAACTCATAAATGCAGATATATCGGGGAAATACTATTTTATATGTTTTCTGATACGTATGTACATATATATTTTCTTTTGATTATCATTTTTCAGTATATTTTTCAAAATGTATGAGTTAACATTTTTCTAATTTCATGAAAAATATTTTAAATTTTAATTTTAAGTTGTTTTTTTCTAAACCAATGTAATATTTTAGTCAGATAAGTCTTTTTTTCGCAGATAAGTTATTTTTGTTTAAATCCACCAATGGGAAATATCACTTAAGTCAGTTTTTCAAAATAGCCAAATTGCCTTAAGTGCAATTTGAACTAAAGCAAACTAAGCAATAAAAGCTTAACTGTTGCTTTTGAAATAAAAACTCCTTATCTACAAAGTAGATAATGTGTTTTTGATTAAAATGCTTTAGTTAAGTTATTCTTGCTTAGACCAAGCTGTATTTTTCTGTTAGAATGAAACATATTTTTATTAATTACACATTTTCTGAATATATTTTTAATTTTTTTATAAATTACAATGATAAAGCGTATTAATATCTATCGATTGGCATGTACAGGTCAATTTGGCCGAAAATGTAGATAAGGTGAACATCCGTAGTACGGCAGTATACTTGACCTACATTATTATAAATATTGATTTTTTAAATTTTCTATTCAAAGATAGATGGCACGGAAATAAGCTAAAATGAAAATTATTTCTTAATAAATTCATTCCGCCGTTCCACACGAGCTGTCAAAGAAGCAGCTTCATATTTGTTTCTTTCCTCGTTTACCTATGATACCGGTTATAATTGCGACTCATTTTTCAAGTAAAAAATTTTCTGCGAAGCAGCTTCAACACAATTAGAAATGAATAAAAAAATTAAGGCAATTTTTAACAATTGCACAACAATATAATAAAAACAAATTTTGTGTTTAAATATAAAATAAGGTTTTAAATTAGAAATAAAAATCTATTACAACTTATTTTGAAGTGTGAAGCAGACTCATTTGAAAACCCGTGTGGAACGGCTGATTATGTTCATCTTTGCAAAAACCAACATAACAAATGGAATGACACATACGCAATTCGGATCAAGCATTCATTTAAATACTAACACGCAATAAATATTAAATACATTTATCCACAAATTCACACTAATTACAATTTGCATATAATAACATCAATGCAAAATAATTTGAATTTACACGAATATTGGCTCAATAAAATTGTTAATGCACTAGTATATTTATCCCCATAAAACGACACATTACTTGATTTCATTTAATTTTGTAAGCACTTTTTATTATCTTTTCACACTACAAATCCTACCAATAGTACACAATTAAATTTTTATTAGTTTAATTTATTTCATTTTCAAGGAGAAAGACAAAAACACGTCTTTCTCCTTCTACTTTCAATCTAAAATTTTTATAATTAACTGTGAAAATTATTATTAAATTAGTAAACATAAATAAGACTGTCTAGAAAAAAAAATCCTCCTCCAAAAACCACTAAAAAGGAATTCGCCAAATATGAAACTAATAAAAGATAAAATAATTAAGTTTGCCTTCACAAAAATAAAATAAAATTAATGAACAGCAATGATGAAATCAAAACTAACCAATTATTAATGAATCAACATCTAGTCTAAAAGCTAAATTTACATTATGTAACACCAAACTCTCAGCTTTCAAATCTGAAATCCAAAAATCAGAATTAAACTCTTCATACTTTGCCAACACTATATTTCCACATTTCATTGATCACAACTGCAATACCAACCAATCGAAACATACTAATCTTCTGAACTGATCTGCCATTTATTCACAAGTACATGATCTAAATCAAAGAAGCTAATTTTAAAGTACTCATAGGCGTCCCTTGGACCGTTTAGAAGTATAAATAATGATGCGCGTTCAGGCAAAAATCAAACAAGACTCATTTTCAATCGAACCGTGACTAGTGCATAGTGAAAAGTGAAATAATTACCAGTATATTGTCTCTTTTTTTTTTTTTTTTTTTTCGTAAATCCTATAGTATACAAAATATTTTCCAAATCCATTTTCCGAATCTGCCACTTTACCAGAAAGACAAGTATGCTTAAATTTTGGAGAAATGATTTAAACCAGTTTTGTTACAAAGGACCCCGCACAAACCTTATGGAAATTGAATTTCGGTCAAATGATTTGAAATTTTCAGAATAGTTTCTTCAAGTCATGCTGATCAAAAGTCTCCATGGGCACAAAGTGCCTAGATGCTGTTGAAGCCGAGTTTTAAGCGATGGAAAGTTGAAAAACTTCATTATTATACGCATCATTATACGCATCATATTTTTCCGCCGTAAAATGTAAAATAATTGGAAATTTCCATTACTTTTTTTTGTATATTTGTGTTTTTTGTTTTTATTTAAATATATCCACCATCTGGTTGTAATTTGTTTGTTTGTGCGATTTTAGCCGAAACAAAAAAGATTTTAAATAAATATTTCATTATGCGCACGTTAATATTCGTACAGTGACTCACAGCTTATTTGATCCAGTCGCATTTTATGAACAAAATTGTAAATATCTCGCGATATCTTATTTTTTTTTGAAAAAAAATAAATGTAATATGAAAGCTATATTTATTTTTATTATAAAACAAAAAAAATAAAATAAAAATTCTAATGCATATCAAAATTACATTAAAAAGTTCATTATTTCAACTCAAAACCACCTCACAGCTTAAATGATCCACTACCACAAACATACTTATACCATCAAATTTCGTCAAATTACTCTTGTTAGTATTTCGTTTTTATGGCATTATATTGTTGTTGGTATCGATATAATGCATATGAAAGAAAACGTAGTAAAACAAAACAAAAATAAAAACCAAAAAAATATTTCTATTAAGAGACAACAAAAATAACAAATTTTGGTTTCACGATACAGTTAAACAAATTGCATACAGTGTGAAAGGAAAGATTCTCAGCATCCGTCTCTAAATGTACTAATGGTGATATAGGTAGTCGATGCTTCCAATTTATCGAAATTGTTGTGTGAACCACCATCATATTCCTAGTCATACACAAGCGACTTTGATGCTACAAAGATGTTGTGAGGTAACACAGTAATGCGATTACACACTAATGCGATTACACCCTGCAATCGAAGTCCCTATATTTTGCTAAATTAGTATTTGTTGATTAGTTCCGTGTAACAAAAAACAAAAAACAAGAAAAAAGAAAAACCATCAAAATAAGATATCGCGAAATATTTACAATTGTGTTCATAAAATGCGACTGGATCAAATAAGCTGTGAGCCACTGTATATATATCTGCGATCGAAACGTATTAAAATATTAGTATTTCCATCGCTTTAAACTCGGCTTCAACAGCATCTAGGCACTTTGTGCCCATGGAGACTTTAGATCAGCATGACATGAAGAAGATATTCTGAAAAATCATTTGACCGAAATTCAATTTCCATAAGGTTTGTGCGGGGTCCTTTAATTCACACTGACAGATACCACCTCGAAAAACATTTTTTCAGACTTTCGGACTTCAAAGTTATTGGTGTCCTAATCGGTTAAGAAAAATCTTTGATTCATTTGAATTTACAACTTTTGAGAGGCGTGTCCAAAATTTATATTAGATTCATCATTGATCTGAGTTCTATCCCCCTTCGATTGAGAAGACATAGTGGACAGATTGTGGAACAAGATGCAACATTGTCGCTAAACCAGAGCAATGTCCATGATCCATTGCAATCATTTTTTGACATTCGAAAATATCCTCTCTCAATTTTTTTATCAAAATCGTTCGAGCTAATTTTTTTTAAATAATGACCTAGATCCCATTTAAAAATCACTTAAACAAATTTTCGGAATTTAGAACTCATCACAATGGATTTTAGCAGTCGAAAACCCATTTTTATTAAAAGTCGTTGGACTGGAAAAACCCTAAATGAATTGGTATAAAATCCATTCGAGAAGAGCCTCCCTAACTTTTTTTCTACCAACAAAAAAAAATTTTTGGTTCAATTAAAGTCCAAACCTCACAAATGTGTGAGTGAAAAAACATAGTATGTAATGGTGGTTTTGATAAAACGGTTCGCTTGATTTAAAGTACAACCAACACAATTGTGTGTATAGTGATAGTGTTTTTTCCAGACGCAAATAAGTTTGAAAGGAATGCATAAATGTGTAAGTTGGTTCAAAAAACATGCTAAAACAAATTTTTGACATGATACTTTTGTCGTACCCACACAATTTTGCTACCGGGCAGGAAAAGGGCTAAACGAATTTTACTAAAATTGGTACACATCGATTTGATTCCCAGCATTTGATTCTTTGGCATTCTTTTCTCTGGCATTTTTATCAAAATCATGCTAATCGAAAAAACCAATAAATAAAGATACCCGGGCCTCACCAGACGAGATCAAAATCGTTTTAAGAGGAACGAAATGAGAAAAACAATAGGGGTGAGGTTGCAATATGAATAAATAAAAAAATATTTATGGAAAGAATCCGACATTCGAAACATTTTTGTCACCAAAAAACGCCCATTCGTAAAAAAATTTTCACTACCAGTAATCGAACCTGGGATCCCCGAATTACAGAGCAAGCGCTCTACTTACTTTACCATCGAAGGCGACATTTGCAATGGATGACACAACATGAATGGCGTAGTTTATATGATGCGACGCATCAAGCAACATTCTTATAAAATGATGCAACATAACACAATATTGTGCAGCATCATGCAACATAGTGCAACATGATGCAAATTTAAGCAACATGGTTAAATATTACCTTTGTCGAGATGCAGCCACAAGGACTGTTGCAAATTCATCAGTGTAAAACTAACCGAAGCATGTGAGGAAGCATACTCAATAACGCCCACTAATCTTATTATTTAAGTATCAAATTTAATTTGGTTATTTTCTTATTACATGCGTGTTCAATCAAAACAATGCGAACATTTTAATAAAAGCGTTTTTTTATTATTCTGCTTGGTGCGGAGGGCAAAGTGGAAATAAAGCTCGTTATTACATATTATGAAAGTTTTGTATTATATTGATATTTTAAGAAAAATATTTACCATAATATTCTTTATACATTCATGCATGTATAAAAGTCAAATAAAGAGCCTGGATATACATGTATAATACATAAATCTAATACGCTGCTCGAAAGATATACAGCTTAAAGCTAAAATAATTTGTTGGTGTACCCGAGACGTTGAAAAATTGTACATAGCTAGTAGCACTGCAGAAAAATCGAAAAGCAAATAGAGAGAGCTGTTATGAATAAAATTTTGTTTGTTTAATTTTTATTATCCAAGTCATAATTTGATTCGATGTTCAATGAAATTTTTTTAGAGATATAACATACCAAATACATAAGGAATAATATTTTAAGAATAATTTATACCCATTTTATGAAGATTTTTTATTTTACCGTTCTGACGAGTACCATCTTGGATCGGAAAATGTAGTTCTGATGAATATTATATCTAAATATGGTGTTTGTTTCTTGTTTATCTTATGTAGATATGCAAATTGATTTTTATTTAAATTTGTAGTATGGTGGAGAACACTAGACGTAAAAATGTAGATAGTGAGAACTTAAAAATTTTTTCTGTTATATATTTTCATCGATGCACAAATTGAATTGGAACCAAAACCTAAAATTTACTATGTATTATCGATGTTATCAACTCCGTGTCGTATTATTGTAGATCTTCGAACATGCAGCATCATCAGATGAAATAGATTTCAAAATAAAATAATCAAAATAAATAAAATATGGGAAATAGAACAAAGTTATTTTATGTACGTGATAAACTTTTATTTTAAAATAGAAAAGCCAAAAAGTTTCGCGTTTCAGTTGAAAAATATTTATAATGGTTTTGTATATAGCAAGAAGAAACGTACATTTATAATCCTTGCTAGTTTCTTTGTAAAAAATATATAATACAAACATATATAAATTAGAACAGTTGATGACTACCAGAGTATGGAATTCTGTCATCTTGCATCATCCGCTTGGAATGAACGTTCTACTCTGTACTATATCATTAGATATTATTGCTTTTATAATGTGGCACATAACTATTAAAAAAAGCTTTACGATCATGAATAGAATAAAATGTATAATGCGATTAAAATAAAGTTTTATTACATTTATGTACATGTATATATTATGTACAACATTTTCGCTTTATTATTTGTGCTTACACAATGTGTACTTACATTTTTTGTATGTACAGTGATAATTTTCATGAAAATTGAACAACAAAATACATGGCACGCAGCGTCTGTTCAAATGTTTTTTAAACGCAATAACATATTTATCATGTCGCAATACGGCCGTAAGTGCCGCATAGAAAATTATTGACTCTGTATATAGTTATTTAGGCTAGTAGTTTTTACTTTAATGTATGTGTGTCACAGTATAGTTTCTAGAACTTGGTGAACATTACCAAAACTATTCGAAAAAAGATCTAGAATTTATTTCTTTAGCCAATCTTCTTTAATTTGTATATTTCAGATTGAAAAGCTTTTGGGATCTCTGCCTTAAGGAGGTCGACTACCTGCCATAGTAAATCACCTAGAGAAATCACCCAACACCACGCGATTACTTTACATTATTCTAATATTCTGCGGTAGTATATGGTTTTAAAACTCTTGGACCACACAACAGTTTTGACAATACCAGTTTACTTCTTAAATCCACCGGTTCGGCGCTGGTAACTGATTTTTAGTACTCAAAACTATACCATTATAGCACTGGAAGGAGTTACAATTTGTCTCATTCTCCTACAATTACATTTGGAAAAGCAACAATTTTGTGATCAGTGCTTTAGTTCACAAATCCACCGTTTCGGCGCTAGTAGCTAATTACTAAATTATTATGCAATATATACGTGTCGCATATCAATAAAAAGGCATTGAAGGTCGCAAATGTAGGTGATGCGTCATAGTATTCAAAACTGCCGATGTAGCACTGGAAGCAGTTGAAATTGTTTGCATTCCTATATAATCAGTCGGTATGTCGTTTAGAAAAATTAAGAAAAACCAACAGTTTTGATACCGGCGCTTTACTTGATACTTCCACCGTTTTGGCGCTGGTAGCTAATTATTGATTTATTTTAGAATATAAGTGTGACATATCATTGAAAAGGTCTTGAGGAATATCGTAAATTAACTTCGGTCATACCAAGTTATTGAAATCTTTAATAAAACGATGAAAATTAACCGGGTCCAAAAACACTTTTCTTGAGACACGAAGGTCGCTGATCCCAAAACTGCCAACAAAATTGTGTCCGTCCTTATAGATGGTTATCGATGATATCTCATGAACGGCTTATGCGATTCGAATTTTTCTTCGCCAGTTGTTTTTTATTTTTGATTCGAAGAATTGAAAAGCTATTGGGAACTCTACCTCACAGGGGAAGAGGTCCACCACTATTGTATATTGCATAACAGTTCTCCCATTTACTCATGTAGTATATCGTTTGAAAGGTCTTGGATTAGACAGCAATTTCAATATAACTTTAGTTCATAAATCCACCATTTTGGCGCTGGTAGCAAATTTTTGTTTATTATAGAATATCTACTTGCGGTAAATCGTTGAAAAGGTCATGAAGAATGCCGTAAATTATTCTGAACACCTTGTATTTATAACTACCGTTGCGGCATTGGAAGCAGTTATAACTTTTATTAGTCCCATATTATTATGTTCATATCATTTTAAAGTCTTGGAAAAAACAATAATTTTGTGATTAGCACTTAAATTCACAAATCAACCGTTTTGGTACTGAAAACTAAAAATTCGATTATCATATAATATTTATACACATGCCGCATATCAATTGAATAGTTCTTGAATACCGTAAATTTTTTTGAAGCATCATACTATTCAAAACTACCGTTGTAGCGCTGAAATCAATTGCAATATTTATTCATCATTTTAAATATCATTCGAAAGGTCTTGGAAAATGTAACAAAATTGTTATTTGTGTTTTAGTTGATAAATCCACCGTCATGGTGCTGATAGCTACTTATAGATTTATTCCACAATATATAAGCGTGACATCTTGAAGAATGTCGCAAATTTAGCTTGGGCATTTAAGTACTCAAAATTACCATTGTGGTGGTAATTACAGATACATTGTTTCTCATTGTGATATGTACATGTGACATATCGTTCCTAAGATTTTGGACGGAGGATAATATTTAGTAACTCATTTCACAAATAGAGCGTTTTGGCACTAGTGCAAATTATTCCTTTGGGATAGAATACGTATACATGACCGATATCATTTAAAATATCTTAAAAATGCCACAAAATTAGTTGAAACACATTAGTACTCAAAAGTACCGGTTTAGCGCTGGAAGCAGTTACATTTAACTCAGTCTTAAAATCAACAAATTTATTACCAAGACTTTAGTTTACAAATTAACCGCTTTGTAGCTAAAGAAGTTTTTAGTGGTAAAACTAACTTCCGATTTTCGTTTTATGTGAATTTTCCAGGTTCGTGCAATGGTAATTATATTCTTAGACATTTTTTTCTTCATATATGTACATATATTTCTTACCAAATTTTAAGCATTGTGAAAAACTGTTAAAACTGTTCTAAATTTCAAAATCAATGAAGATCGGATTTTGCGTCCTATTTTCTTAATGGAAATGTGCGATGTTTCCCAATTTCCAGTTTCCACAATCCAAATTTTTTTAATCATTTAAGAAGGTAAATTTTGAAAATTTGTGATTACAGTGGCACAACATGCCCTGGAGCATATAACCCAAGTTGAGGTCATAAAATCGTCACTGGAAGGCTAGTTAGCTAGTTAAGGCATTTTTCCATATATATTTTATGACAGAACACATTATCCGCGCGGAACAACTTTTCATATATCTTGGTAAAACGTATTATGCGGCACAATAAAAAGAACATAAAGATTAAAATCTAATAAATGATGAAAGGGCCAAGAAAGAAAAGCTGAATAGAATTTATTGAGATAGTGTTTATCAAATTTTTTTCCGACTGTTGCTAATCAGAATGCGGTATCAAACCGCAAATACTTTATTTTTATAGACTTACATAATAATCATCCTGTAGGTAGATGCTTAGGAATTTATTCTTCTTGTAACAGATTTATTTTTATTATCATTTTTGATAAGAATGATTTATATTTTCCAAACAGATTTGTATCACACTAAATAACTACAAGGCATTCTATCGTTTATTGTATTCAGCTCTGGGTTTTGTAAATCATCTCTTTGTTTGGTGTTTGTTGTAAGATATTCTATAGAATCCAGTAAATTTACCTCACCATTCGACTTTCTCATAATGTTAAAATATTAAAAGCTTCTTTTTTCTTTTATACAATATTATCCAAACTGTTAATAATAAATATTTTTTTTTTACATTTAATTTTCAGCGTCGCGTATTCGATATGAGATCACGAGCGGTAACATAGGTGGTGCATTTGCTGTAAAAAATATGACTGGGGCAATTTATGTCGCTGGTGCCCTAGATTACGAAACAAGAAAGCGAGTAAGTTAATTATTGCAATAATTACATTATTATCAAATATATTTTAATCTGTAATATGTATTCGGCATCAATACAATGAAATATACACCTAATTACATAAATTAGTAAAGTTTATCAAATAACAGGATAAAAACAGAAAAATATTGAAAGTAGAAAATTAAGGTCAAATAGGCCTCCATCTCCTTTTTTATTATATCAAATGTCTAACCAGAAAGAAAACTAATTAGAACAGACAAATCATTTTTCACTGTGGTCAAGAGTTATAGTGGTGAACGTGATATGAAGCCACATACAAAAACCCACAACAAAATATGAATAAAGCACAGGAGGGAAACATAAAAGCTCATTTTTCAAATGTTGCTTGAATAAATATAAAAATTTTCATGCAAGATAAGAGATGATATAAAGAAAAATTACACTGTAATCGTTTTATTACGTGCGATAAATTTTTCCTACTGTCATTTACGGTGCCTGTGTAGAAATACAAAGAAAGGAAACGTACAAAATATTATTTCCACCCGTTTTAGTAATTTAATTAATTATTTAATTTAAAATGAAAACACTTTGGTAATATAGTGATTTTAAGTGTAAGCGTCGTCACTAGCCTCATAAAAGGGGTGGAAGGCTTCTTTTTTGTTATTTTTATCAATAACTTAATATCGTATTAAGCGTAAATTAAAATTATTTCTACTTCATATTATTCTGTTTTTATACCAGCTTCGCATCGTCGAGTAATTGATTAAATTATTTATTTCCTGCTTCAAGTACGAACTACGTTTAGCCGCATCCGATAATCTAAAAGAAAATTATACAACAGTTGTAATACACGTAAAAGATGTTAATGATAATCCACCTGTATTTGAACGTCCAACATATCGTACACAAATTACGGAAGAAGATGATCGTAATTTACCAAAGCGCGTTTTACAGGTTAATAAAATCAAAATGTATTATTGGCCTGATTTTGTTTGCAGCGTTTCCGATTTTTATTTTATTTATATACGTTCATTTTATTTTATAAATTGCATGCAATATAAATTATTTATTATTTTTATTTTTATCTATTATTTTTTTCGTATATAGTATGATTTAAAGCTTGTGGCATCCGATAGTTTAAATGAAAATTATACGATTGTAGTAATACGGATACGCGATGTAAATGATTTACCACCGACTTTTTCAAAAAAACACTACGAACGAACGCTAGATGAGGAAATACCGGCACCATTTAGAATTATGCAGGTTTTAATCATGTTTTTATAATTATTCTGGTGTCGGAAACCAATGTTCTTCCTATATCTTCCTGTTAACTAATAATATTTAGACATGCTATTGCTGTACAATAAACAAATACGATTTCATCTAAAATAATGAACACATTACTACTGAGCTACATAACATCAGATATATCCATACATAAATTAATCAATAGCAGAAAACCAAGAAAAAATTAAATTAAAATAAATTAGTTTTAATTAATTTTGTTTAGGTTTTCAAAGTTTTTTTTTTATGTATTGTTATATATGTATTCAATTCACAAATTACACTAACACGACACTCACACATATTTTCCTCCTAAATCTAGGATAATTTATTGTATTTTCTAGTATAATGGGTTATATATATATAAAATTGCTAGGCTGCGGTTGATTGGTTGTTATTAATTTAGACGTATAAAAAAGCATTGTTTTCCCTCTACATATCCCAATCACTCTGTGGGATATGATGAATTTCATTTTTCGTTTTCAAAATTGTTTTGTTGTAGTTTTTCGGGTTCAATAGGTATGACACATAATCTATCTGTCACATTGACATTTATCGTTTAGCCTTACAGGGTCGGGTGAAACATAGTTTTACTGAAATTGCTATATATGTACTTTTAAAAGTTTCAGATTCCGAATAGGATATAAACTAAACAGACAGTAATTTTTGAATATTTTGTACTTTTATGAATTTTATGATGAAAACTCGTGATGATGACATAATTAGCCGTGGTGTAATAATTGAGCGCCCTGTGGCTAGATTATAAAACACAAACGGACAATCCACCGATTAATCATGAATTGAATTGTATAAACGCCTATTAACCGCTGGTTTAATCTGTGGTTTGCTTTCTATTCTCTGTTTCTATTTTCAATTTATATGGATTGTTATTATTTATATATTTTAAAGATGGCTCGCGACTTGCCGGAAGTACATAATTTAAATCACAATTAAAACATTCGCCAATCGACGAAAAAGATCAAAAGAACCAAATGAAAAATTGTAGTTTTTGAAAACCACCAACAAAAAATGCATTTCATCTGCCAGTTGCGGCATTTTATAGTACGCAGGTCTGGTTCAATGTCGTGTCACCAGCGAAGTCTCGGATTTTAAGATATTACCTAGATTATAAAAGCCATACAAAAATGAAGAATACTGATACATTATTTACTTTCTGATTTACCGCGATTTTCGAATTACCGGTAAACGGTAAATTTTCCTGTATTTACCGGTAAACCCGCTAAAATTTACTTCATGTGTCTATAGTCAATCAAAACGAATTTTCAGTTACAAATATATTGTTTATTGTTTAAAGACTTCATTTATAAACTTAAGTAACCAAAAAAAAAAAAATATATGTATAGTCTATAATGTGGCAAAACAAAAAGCAGTAGAGTAGATTTTCCAGTCTCCACTTAAACCAGCGATATACACATATATATCAAATAAAAAAAATAAATAAGTAATATAAAAGAAACCAGTCTTATTTTTAGTATCATCGTGATTTTGTTCTAGAAGCCATGATTTCAAATAAACAAGAGAGGTTAAAGATTTGTCACTCAATCTTGGTATAATTTTAGTGGCAAAATGGCCTGGAATACTTTTTGAGTCGACGCAGGCTTGATCGAAAACAAAGCTTATATAAAGCATATCTAGATTGTTCGTTTTCCAGTGGCTTCTAGATATATTTAAACCTCGTGTCGTTACATACTACGCGACAATTGTCGCGTTACTTCGTCTATAAAACTTTATTCTCTTAGTCGACTGAGGTGACGTGACAAAAATAATTAAAATGGTAATAAATAATTTTAAATCTACATTTTGTCCCCTCCATGCTTGTATCGCCTAAAAAATTCGCATGACTGGAAATGTCACCTCAGTTGACATTAAACTTTTTAAACGATTAACGGAATACCATTGTTGTCACTTCAATCGATGATTGTCGCTTCAATCGACTAAGAAAATATGAAAAAATGATTGTCGTAAGAAACGACAGGTGGCACGACTAAGAGAATATCTGTGTAAATTCTCTCTGCAAATTAGTATAGAAATGGTTAGTTCAAGAAAGCTTTTCTGTGAAACTTTTCGCTTACTTAATAATTGCAATATTCGATGAATATTAAAAAACTCATCAATATTATCTTGTTTAATTGCTTCTGGGTTGTGTAAATATTTTGTTAATGAAACTAATTTTTTATTGCGGCGGCCTGATAATCTATTTTTTTAAGTCTCAAGTTCTGTACTTACTTCGGTTTTAAATTCTGACAGTTTATTGAACAAAGATTTCATACTCATGATAGTTTAATGCTAACAATAGTAACATCTCTGGTACTTATTCAACGGCAACCTTAATAGGCTTAAGTGGAGCCAGAACATATTATTTAATACATCTTGCCCGTTCCAAAAATGAAGAGAATTCAATTCACTTAAACTTTTTTTGATGCAATCTTTCACCGGGGCAGAAAACGTTATTTTAACAGTTGCAATAGTGTTAGAACCGAGTCCCGGTTCTCTTTTTTCCGGATTTTTGGCATAGTTGTATAACAGTCATTCAATTTGCATTTTATTTTATTTTTCAGCGGGGATATCGATGTACAAGTTGTAATTATTATCGAAGTAAATTTCGTTGTCATGAACGTTTGTGTCAGATAGTTTATTCACTTGATCCACTATTAACTCTAGTCCATAATCGTTATATATGTCTGCACAAAGGGAGTTTTATTTATAAATGATATAAAGATATCACAAGACAATGACATACATTTTTACAATCTCCCTTTGACTTGAAATTTATTGAATGTTAGTGTTTATGTCCTGTAATGTCGACGTTGAATCATTACCAGGTGATCCCCATGATTTTTTCTAAATTTGGATTATCATAGTGGAACCATGTTTCATCACCAGTCTGCGATGCAAAAACCCTTTTCATTTATGCCTGGCAAGGATATTCACATGTAAAAAATCGGCGTTCAAAACCTCTCGGCTTTAGTTGATATAGAATCTTTATCCAATAATGCATCCAATTGCGCGCCGTCGTACACTATCTATCCGCTACGTTCTTTGTCAGCTCGAAATCAATCTCGCCATTCTTAAATTTTTGAACCACTCTTGACAACTTTTCTCACTTAAGGCCAGTTACAATGTGCTTGTACAAGTAATGGATGAGCTTCAGCTGCAGATTTCTTCAAATTAAAAAAGTAACTAAGAATTTCCCTCAAATGACGCCTAATCGCTAATATTTTAAGGTTATGTTGTTTACAGATGTCAAACCTTAGGATACGATGGTTTACTTCATGTAATTTTAACCATAACTTACTGGTCGCATCATCTTTTGTCGAACGACGGAGACTAATTTGTATACCCAATATTTATTGAAGAAGGCTTATTTTAACTAAATTGTTCTAGAACAAAACAAATAAAACATGCTTCTAGCATTAAATAGTGTTACATAATGAAATAAAATATTATTGATTAATTTACCGGTAAATATTAATGTATTTACCGGTTTCCAGTCATTCAAAAATGGTTCCATTTACCAGTTTTTTCGATCGATAAATACCGGTTAAGAAATACCACTATTTACTCTATGATGATAACAACAACTTTAATAAAAAATTGGAGCTGTTAGTTCTACCGACCCTTTCTGAAATACGAAGAAGTTACAATTTATTACAAGGAATCTCTAGCGCAAAGAGAGAGCTCTTAAATTTTGCAAATATCTCGCAAATATCCGAGAACCAGCAAAGTTTTTTGCACCAGTTTTTGTTAATGCTCTACTTTTTAACATAATCACAAAAGTTTGAAAACCTGATAAGCTGACGCTTCCAGTACACAAATTTTCATCACATTTTGCAAAATTTAGTATGAAATTTCATCCGAAATAATCAATCCACCTGTCGCACTATTCTGGTAATTCCCCGGGAATAGGGAACTGGGGAAAGAATTTATATTATGTAGTTTATGTTCAAATATTTTTTTCTGGCATACTGAGGTAAAAAGCTAGTGTTAAATTTTTTGAAAACAAAAAAAATAAATTAGGAATAATTTTCCCTGCCAATTTAGATATGGGAATTATTTTTAATTTATAAATATTTATACATCAAACGTTTCTCCTCAGTAGGCCGGAAAAAAATGTTTGAACAGAAATTACATGTAAATTCTTCGGCCAGTTCCCTATTCTCGGGGAATTACTAGAATAGTGCCACTGGGCTGTAGGGATGCCGTATTTTGATAAAATAATTTTTGATTTCTAAAAACTTATTTTTTCCGGTAAAATTTAAAAAATAATTTGAAGTAATTTAGTTTGAATTTAATTTACAATGTTTTTGATTTTAATCGTTTCGTAAATGTTATGTTCTTTAGAAAAAATAAACAGCTTCTAAGAAAATTGCCATTTATATGACCCATTGTAGCCTAACATCACTGAGACCTCCAAAACGAAAGAGCCCCTATGGAAGCTTTCATCACTTCTGAGAGCCGATTTCAGCATTATCTGGGGGGGGGGGGGGGGGGGAGAGAGAGGTTGAATAAATATTGTTACAAACTTCCCCTGACAAATCCGATTCATCTCACTGGATTGTGAATATCAAAAATATCGACAAAAAATATCTCAAAGAAGTACACCACTGGAATATTCCCGTAAATACCGGAAATATTTCAACTATTAATTGTAGTGTTTTAGTATTGGTGGATAATACTAAAACACTACAATAATTAGCTAGCACAATTATTTAGTAATTTACTATTTACCATTGATAATTATTTTAATCACACCACTAATTTCAATTTACATCACTTACATTTTTTCCGATATTCACTTTTGCTTTCAAACCATTGCGTTCATTGCACGTGTGTTTATATAATGCGCTGAATATTCCAGATTGTCCACGACTAACCGCAATGCCCCTGTTCTAGGTTAGTATGTTATAATCTGCAATTCAATTAAACTGCTATAAAACTACTTCTAATGCTACACCTTAAACTTAAATGTCACTAATTTCACATAATATCATAACCTTAACTGAATAATTTTTGCTGAATTAATGTCTCGCCCAAGCGACCAATCCGCGCAGAATTGATGCTCACTAAACCAATAGGCGTGATCGTAACATTACCCCCCATAAGCACCGCCGCTTCTGACTTTCGCCGACTAACAAATGACTCCAATGAGACCTCGAACTAGCATAATGGCTGCTTCATTTCTTTAATTTCATGTTTCAATTCTCTATAGTTCTGATTTTGTTGATTAAATTTTTGATTTACTTGTTGGGCCAAATCTTGTATTTTTTGCGTCTTTTCTTGTTTTGACCTTTTATTTTCTTCTGACATTTGACTTGTCTCCGCCATTTCACGTTTATCATTTAGTTTTTCCTTTAAGACTTCTTCGGACTAATAGGCGCTTCCTTCTTAGCTTCTTCATAGCTTCACGTAGTCGCAATTATAATTCATTCTATTAACCACCCGTTCATAAATGACACTGTTTTAACTAGTATTTTAATTTCGCAATCGTCGCATCCTCGAAACACATCTTCTGATATTGATAATCTCGCCGCTTTTACCAATCGTTACGAGTTTACCCTGTTAAATTCGGTTCGCATCACTGGATGGTAAATATCTTTATATAAAATGACGGTTATAGTACCAATTCTTGTAATTTACACCACTTCCGAAATTTTCCCCAACACGCTTACACCACTACCGTAATACTGATACTA
Organism: Nephrotoma appendiculata; assembly: GCA_947310385.1. NCBI lineage: Eukaryota > Metazoa > Arthropoda > Insecta > Diptera > Tipulidae > Nephrotoma > Nephrotoma appendiculata. Next base: position 138,175,297 of record OX371224.1, on the reverse strand, counting down.
CTGAAAGATTCTTGAAAATACCAGAAATATCCACCAACACTACAATACCACAACAAAGAGTTTCCACAATTGTTTATTAATTAATTAATTTTTTGCACCTTTTACAATTTTTTATCACACCACTAATTTCAGCTTTATGCCACTTATATTTTTCCCGCTACTCACTTTCGCCTTTAAACTATCGCATATCCCGTCTTAACTAAGACAATCTTTAGACTAACCTAATCCATAGCGTTTTGTTATACACTGACTATGGGCAAACTAGCTATAATTCTTTTAAAATTAAACTTTTATTCATAAACGTGTAAGAGAGAAAAGAAGAATACTGGTAAGAATCTCTTCTAATAATGCAATGATTCCAAAATCTTTTATTTTTTTATATTCAGTTGTTATTTCTGAGGCTACTCGATTTTAAATTTTACATTTATATAATAGAAGGAAATAAAATGTCCGTGTAATTAATGCACTTTGAAGAATCGAAATTTGTAAACATTCCTTTGACGTATTCTCTCCGTTCTCGTTATCGTGAAACCTTGTTCTAAAATCTAGGTACGAGTAGGTTAGTTCTATAGCAAAGAAACTAAACGCTTTCACTATGACAGAATTTTTTTTGTTCGCTAATTTATTTTATTCAAATTAAAGTTGTACAAATAATCAGCATTTTCTCCGTTCATGTTATTTAAATTAATACAAATGTTGATTATAATTTAATGAATAAATTTATTTATTTTTATATTTCCGCCACCGCCATTATAATATTACTTTATACGTTTTATTAGTTGAGGAAACTTAAATATTTGTGTTTTACAAATACCTTTGTTTGTTTATTGGGTCCAGAATGGGATAACGTTTTTTTACGTTCTCGGCAAATAAATAAAAACAAATCGTTTACACAAATATGTACGAGAAATACTTTGAAATTAAAAATAACGTAAAATTTCTTCTTTAACTTTCCAATACTAATGAAATGGCTATTTTCCAAGGAATTGATATTCTTCTAGATTGTAGAATTCTGTTTTTGTTTGTATATAGATTCCAAGAAATAACATTATTATTTTTTATTTTTGTTTATTTCCTCGTTCTCATGGGCATTTTTTACAATTTTCCTATTTATAGTATACTGAACGTATCTAGCGTAGTGTTTAAATATTAAAAAGGAAAAAATGGAGGTTGGAAAACTGAATGAAATTTTTTTGAAGAACAAAGAAATTCTCGGCTTTGGTGGGGGGCGGGCAAGTTTGATGAGTAGAACACCTATATATATCTTTTAGAAAATAAAAGGAATTGGCTTTCTATTTGTTTAATATATACGCTCTTTTATAAATTAAAAATTACTTTACTTATTAACATTTTCTTTTTGCGTTTCCGATTTTTTTTTGTGTTCGTCGGGAATAAAATTAAATGTGGTATAATTATAATTCACCCAGTAAGAGCAGTAGGTATACTTAGGTGGTGTGCGGGCACAAAAACTAAAAATATACACGTTATGTAAACGTAAAGAATAAATTGGGATTTTATGAGGAAAAATTTTTATTTTCCGCTGACAATATTTTTTTTGTTGTGTACGGTTTTTTTTAAACAGAAAAAGGTAATTACACAAAAGAAGGAAAACCTACCTGGCCATAGTACACCGAATTAAATTTTTAAAATGAAAGGTTTTTTTTTTGTTTTGTTTAGTAATAATTAAACGAATTTCGTATAATTTTAAAAGGTTCATGTTTTTAGTGTACCAAATATTGGGGAACAATTACGTTGATATTAGATACTAAATAGATTCCAAGAATTTTGCGTTTCATTTTAATTTTTTCATAATTAAAAAATTTAATTTTCGATAATTATGACAAAAAACATATTTTTTATAATATGATTGGATTTTAATTAAATTTGCTTTTACCTAACTCAAATGTATCTTTATAAAAATGCGGATAATCATATTATCATTATTTTATTATCCTAATCTGGAACCTTTTTTCTACAACTTCTTTACCAGGTCATTGGAAAAACCCGTCACATCCGTCATTTCTTGTTATAACCTAACCTCAATAGAGGTAACATTATTGTCGTGAGTTTGTATTTTCAAGCATTCAAACTAGCCAAAGCATATTAAATAAACATTAAGAAAGCATCTAAACTGACCCGGTCATCCTCCTATTTCACTCGTTTTATCTTTGAATGTTATATCATTTTCGGTGGCAGATCTTGGATCAATAATATGACGTCATTTTTGATCCAACATGGCTTCTTTGTTTACATTTTTGGCCTTTTTATTTTTTAATTTTAACTGAACCTCTGTAGACCGCATTGCATGTGGCTGGCTAAACATTGCCGAGAATCCCCTCTGATTAACATGATCTTTCCACAACAATATTCCCCTTGATTTGAATATAGATCATTTTGGATTAGTTTGAACCAAACAGTAAATTTCGTATCATTTGAAGTGGACCGGTCTGCTACAAGCAGTATATTCCCTACGCGAAATCAACAACAAGTTCTCCAAATTGTATCCGGTGCACTGACGTAGCGCAAATACATTATTTCTTTTCGAATACCGAAATATTATCACAATTATGTCCTTTGAACACATTTTTAAACAAATATTACACACTCTTTACTTTGGCCCATATTTCAACCTTAATTTGGAAGTTATATTTTAGACAAAGCTATATGAATTGTATGGAATTATCCATCTGTTGTCAAAGCGATCATCGGGAAATTTTTTTATTTCGAGTGTTTCTCTTCTTTTGTACGTGACGTTTCCCAATGCAACATCTTAAAGTTATTATGGAAACCCTTTCGAACATTTCCCTTGCACCATGCTTGCACCATGAGCCGATAGCTCAGGCCCAGGAATTTTAGCATTAACAATTTTGTTAATGTCTTACACCGTTCCTAATTTTGATTCATCAGCCAATGACAATACTCCGGTAATTTCCCGGGAATAGGAAATTGCGGAAAGAATTTATATGTAATTTCTGTTGAAATATTTGTTTTTCCGGCCTACTGAGGAGAAAAGTTTCATGTAAATTTTTATCAATCCGGATAGCTCAACCGGATTGATTTTCAGAAAAACGCGGCTTTTGTTTTCATAAAAATTAGCACTAGCTTTTTACCTCAGTAGGCTGAATTTTTGCCCGTTAACAAATTATTCAACTTTAGCCAAAAAACTCTAGTTACTAAGTTTTGGCGGGGGCTCAAACATATATTCTATAAAAGCTTGATAAATATATGGTCTCAATGCCTGTTGATTGTTTTGGATCTATTGAAGATCGTTTGACTATGCGCGAACATAAGCGTCAACTACGTATTGCAGGCACTGAGAAAACTACTCTCGATCTGACAAACGATAAAAAAATATTCCTTCAGAGATACTTGGAATCGCTTTTGTGTCTTGTTCTTTTTAAACCGACCAATTTTTGCCAACTTCGAGTAATTTGATAAAATATCGTATCATGATAAAAATCACGTATGTTTCTCGAACAAAACACTGATTATGAAAATAAAATTTGATGATACGTTGTTCAACGCTATACCCTTTCATGCTGGTTTGCCATAGAGTACTGAATAATTCACAACTAATTTGACAGCTGTTGCTTTAACAACGTAACAAATTACAAGCGGCCCTATTGAAAGATCCTTTACTAGAAGGAAGTCTCTTCGAGATTATGATGCGATTATTTTGTTTTTCCGTTCTTCTATCATTCAATCGACTCGTAACCTTGTAGATTTTTTTTGTTGAAACATGCTCGATACGTTGGTCGTTGTAGTTACCGAGTTTAAGCAGGCTGTGCGCACAAATATGTGATGTAGGTTCTACGCTACCACCGATTTTTGCATTAAAGTTGCCTTAATGATTTTGACGTTGTGGTGTGGGTTGTAACTGATTCCAGCTCAAAAAAGAATACATCTCTTCGCATATCCGCGAGGTGGTGAGGCGGAAATCGATAATATTCTGCTGCACTAGTAATGTATGTCTCATCCAGGCCATCAAAGCTCTTGTAGTGCAAACTTGTCCAGTGTGTAAATTTCCCTTGGTTTGAAAGGTTCAAGATCTCCAGGTCTTAGAACGCTGGCTTACCACTCTCCACGTTCCCATTTCTATAGCGGTATCATTGTTGTGGTGAATCCGACAAATTAATCCGAGGCTTTTGTAAAGGGTGGTTAACTTGGTGGTTATATATCGAGTCGCTTGGTACAAGGCAGACACCTTCTTCAGCCGCCTCTAACCTGGAAAACAGACGCTGATATAGTATTAGGTTTTTGACACCAATAACTCGCCGTGTCATGTGGTGTCCTTGCGTACCGTCAGAATTTCCTCTTCTTCGCCACAAATTTGAGTTAAAAACGTTAAACTCGCGATGTTTGATTCAAAGTCGTATGTGGCCTATTCCAACTCCCGGATTAACTTGTTTATTTCAAATTTAAAGTATTTTATAGTTATCCTTAGACCATTAGCATGTATATAGATAGGCTACTTGCGTGTCAATATTTTTTTTTTCTTTTTTTTTTATAATCCATGCCATCTGTTTATGGGCCGAAGCACTCCCTACTCTTTCGCTGTTTATTTTTCCGTCTTACTTTACGTATCATCTGCCAAATCGATGACGTACGGCTATATGTTCGATTTTTATCACCATCTGCACATTGAATAGCTCCATGTCAGCCTGTACTGGACATGGAAAATGGGTCGACCCATGGGTTTTGCACGCCGATAGGGGGTCGTAGTTGTGTTCCTTTTAATCACAGATCGTAATCTGTTGATGAAAATTTCTTTTTGCATCCAATCCCTATCGGGATTCGAACCCGGTACATCCCGATCCAAACGCCAAAACTTTAATCACAGTGCCATTTGGTCGGTGTCAATAAATTTGAAATGCGCGAATAATCCAAAAGCCACCATACCCGCCGGATCGTTTGATTCCTAGTCATATGTGCCCTAAGCTTCGAGGAACCCATTTATTTCAAAGTTATGGTTTTTGTGGTTAGCTGTAGCCTATTGGCATCTATTGAGATTTTTACTTGGTTGTCAATTAATTTGGACTCACTGAACTGTTTAATTCCTAGTGATATATTGTCTGTCGTAACCCGCGAACCTGTTCTTCTCAAAATTATAGTATTTTGTGATTAGATATAGGCATCTATAGATCCCGTGTGAGTCAAATTATTTATAGTAAAATGTGAGAATTCATCAGAATTTGACTAAGTTTTATATTCATGAATTTGTGTATTAATTCATTATATCGGAACTTTCTGCAAATTATTTCTCAATAACTAACACAACTATACATAAAAATTTGTTCTGCTTAAAGTAAATTTAGAAAAATTTCATCTTCTTTATACTTGATATTAATAAAATTACATTATTATTATTATTATTATTATTATTTTTATAATACGTTTAATGTTCGGATTTGTACCGCACAATGAATATATACATCATATAGCAAAGGAGTATCAACATTGAATAAAAATTAAATATGAAAATCTCTTCTTAGATTTGTTTTGATTTTACTACTGTCAATTGCTTTGCAACACGTGATAATGAACCACAGTTCTGTATAGTGTGAATACACTTTCATTCGAGAGATACCCGAAGGATTTTCATGATTCACGTTAATTAAATTCATAATATTGGTAATGTAAATATGATATACAATTCGAGTAAAACTGGTCTGAGTTAGTATGACAAACTCGTACATTTAATGTAAAAATTCGTCAGGAGGTACGAAGGGAACAAAATTTTGAAAAAATTGATAATATGTTAGATTTTTCCTCGGCATGCAAATAATAAATGGTAAAAATTGCAAGAGGATCGGTTGAGCGGTTGATGTGCCCATTCGATGCAAAAAAAATTCATGAAGTTGTTTTTTATATTAAGGGGGATCCATCTGTTATTTTTTTTTTTTCATATTAAAAAAATACATATGTAATGTATATTGGAAATTCAATTTTTTTTTTTTTTTTTATTGAAAATGAGAGTTGGTTCTGGTATGAAATACGCAACATCGTTAATGTGAACCCACTACCCATATTACAGGCCTGCATCCGACCATTAACATTTCCGATGTTTTTCTTTTTCAATAAAAGAAGTTCAATGGCATCAATTTCAGTTCAAATAAATGTTGTTCTTAAGATCTTAATTTTTTTCTGGATCATTGCTATATACTTTACTTTTTAAGAAACCTTAAACAAAATAATCAATCGGTGACAAATCACATAATTTTGGTGACCAATTGACATCAGAATTTCTTGAAATTATTAGATTATCGAACTTGGTGGCCATTTTCACATTCATTTTCGAAAAAAATTTCACCCAATTATTCTATCAGCCCACTATTTACACCAAACAGTGACTTTTTTGGATGAACTGGTTGTTCATGAATAACATAAAGATGTTCAATCCCTCAAACGCGACAATTTTGTTTATTAACCTATCTGTTGAGGATGCTCATTTTGTTCGAATATCCAATCAATCAAACGATGTCGTTGCTGATTGTTGCATTATTTGAATTGTATATAAGAAATCAACTTTTAAAATGTAAAGTGGTAAACGACACGTTTAGTTTCTGTGAACGTCGCCTCAAAGAGTTGCTTGGCCCTTCACGAACATTTTCACTTGCAGCTCGAGTATGAACTGGACGAAGGGTTTCATATGCTCTACGACTTGCAACTGACCCAGTTTCTTCAAACAATTTATGATGTTAATTTGTTCTATAATTGATTGAAACTATTGACGTTGATTGATTCGTTAATTTTGCGAATTCCATGTTCTAATTACGTCTAAATTGACCAAAATCGTCACGTAGTTTAGATTTTTTTTTTACAGAATGACCATTTTCGTAATAAGTTTGGACAAAGAAAACGCGTTGTTGTGTTGTAAACAAACACATTACTAAAAATGTCATAGTTTTGACCTTTAATGTATCAAATAAATTTCGAATTTGTATCGCACAATGAATATTTTTTTTTGAGCTTAAAAAATCCAACAGATAGAAAACCCGTTTTATAGATATTTAAACATTTAGGTATTTTAAACAAAACCATCTATTAAAAACAGTATATCTTAAAAATTAACTACCTGTAGGACAAATAATTTATATGAAAATCTGATTTTGAGGGTGCAAATTTTCTATGACGACTAGGGTAAATTTCGTTAAAGTAGGTTACCAATAGAAAACTAGGAAAAAGCAATATGTGAATAGTCAGAGCTCACCTCACATGCTCGGAAATCTCTGAGATTTTTGTTATTTGAGAGAGAACATCATTAAGTGAAACTTGAAAATCCTTAAACATTTGAAATTATATTCATGTAGACAATGCGGTAGGTTAAAGGTCAAACATATGAGTACAAGCTATGGTGTTATAATGATCGACATACAACCATTAGATGATAAGATTGCACACAATATAAACCTTAGTGATATTGTAATGAATACCACGCGGTCATGGATGTAACTGTTGGGAAGGTCGCAATAATTTGCATCTGCAATTGGATGAAACGCCGAACCCGCAGACTACGCCAGTATTCATTAACAGAAAAGAAGTCGATTATAGTTATTCCGAATAGCAGCCATTGACCCGCTAGCTGGAGTCGGTGATGGGCATGGGGTTTTTCGAACTATAATGGACATGACTAGCTGCTGTAATGTTAGCGACGGTGGAACACGACTGAAACCCAAAGATAAAGAAATCATTCACCCCATTTCCCCGAAATTAAAGAAATTACTTCATTAGTTTAATTACTTGCAACATTTTATTGGCTTTATGAACAGTGAATAAAAAAAACATATTATAGGAAATGGTTACATAATACCATACCCTCGATATATATTGTTTATGACGGTATTGTATTTTTCCCGATAATACAGAATATATTAATTTAATAATAACAAGGTTAATGAGATACACAAACACGGAATAATACGAAGTGATATTAATTTAAAACACCGTGAGAAACTGAGAACTATCCGTTACTGTAAATGCGTTACTACCGATCGAGATTCGCGAAAATCACTCGTTTCCAACACAACAGATTAAGTACACTTTAAATATTGTAAATAATTTTGTAAAAAGACTTACCATATACCGTCTTGTTGAAGCGCTTCCTCAAGTTCAGCTATGGGTTTTGCTGGTTCTAAATAATTGTGTTATCAATAGTATATAGGGTTGGCAATTAGTAACTTTTCACGTAATTCTTCTTCTTGGTTTTTTTTTATAGCTATACCGGAAATTGATATCACTTTCACAATTTTTTAATAATTCGATTTAAATATTAACACACAATCACAAAAGACGAAATTATCGGAAAAAAACAAAAAATTAATGAAAATGAATTTAATTAATAACCTAATTATGAACCTTATATTAATAGCCCGCGAATTGACTTTTAACTATAGCACTTATTTAACGATATGAAGACCTTGGTACCGATGGTATCGTACTGCATAAAATGGCAGACATAGAATTTTCCACGGGCGTTGTCTTTCACTTATTCGCTCACGAGCTAACCGTTTTGGAATAAACTGGATGTTAATCGAATGGTGAAATATGATGCTATCAGCAGCCGTATCAGATAATTATTCCGAGTGAGGCAGCAATGTTTCCGCCCAATAAAAGGAACAACAGCGTCTTACCACCACAATTCGCGAGTTTTGGTTCCCTATTATATGCATTGGGTAAAATAATATTCATAAACTAATTGTTAGTTTAACCACCACTGAAACTAAATAATTACCTGCAGTATATAAGATATTGGGAATATCAGATTATCTTCAAGAGACGGCCTCGGTTGATTCGACAAAAGATATCGGTCTTCTATTCCGTTTCCTAAGTGTCACTTGGTGTTTAACACAATCAAGTTATGTTGCATAACTTTAGACAGATTCGAGCGGACTGATTTAAAAATACATTTTACAAAAATTAACCAGTTGTCAATTGGCATGATTAAAGAAGATACCACCACTCATTAGTCAACCTATACAACCCCAAGGTATATACAATCTATGTATACCCAACGATCGAGGGGAAATTATGCAATACAATATTAGCGTAGCTTAGTTTGTACCAGAGATTTTAAGCTGCAGGTGTATGTGTCGTTTGAACGGGAATAGTAATATGTATTGCATCTACTCTGTATACCTCTGTAGGTATAATTTACATATACAATAGAGTGGTATACAAATTGAGATGGATTACGAAATTAGAGTGCGTTAATGTATCGCAAATTTCATCAGGGTTTAGTCACAAAATATCATTAGGGCGTTTCATCTAAGACGTGTTTTAAAAGAAAAGATGCTTAACTGAACTTGTTCGTTACAATATTCAACCGCAAATTTTAGTATCGAAACAACCGTTTAATTTAAAGGCTCTTATTCACTTTGTGAAACCGGCGAAGAAAAATGTCACTGGTCATTTCAAGTAATACATAAAATGCCAACTGGGAAATACATGACGATTTTCTCACGTTTCATATTAAATCTTATTCTAAGGCTAATTTAAATCCCTGCATTTTGGTTTACGCCAAAAACTTCTAATTTTTTTTACACCTTGAATTGAAATAAATTATAATTTATAGTTTTTAATTACAATGAATTATTTTAAAATTTTATTTTGTTTTTATAAAGCGTTGCCGCAATTCTTTTCCAACAACGCAGTCTTGACGTGGCGGAGAAGCTTATTGCGGTAGCGAACTCTAAGTATGGTTTTTGCTAGTCAACCCATGTTTTGTAAATATCAAAATTTTTAATTTCCAAACTCCTCCAAGGTGTTGATGTCATGATTTTTGACAATGCAATAAATGATCACAAATAGCACGATAAGATCACTTAAGATTAGAAAATCTATAAAATATCAAAAAACTTTCTAAAATGATTGGTTTCAAAACAGAAAAATCAAATCAACGGTATCTTATCATTGCGAACCGACTTAAATATTTCCAAATATTTAAGAATTTTCATATTACACTCAATGATGTTTTCTCTCAAATAGCGAAAATCTCAGAGATTTTCGAGCATGTGGATAAATAAGATTTGTTTCTCATATCAAATACTAGTGTATTTTGGAATTTTGGACGTCATGGCGTCGATAATGCGTCGACAATTTAGACAATTGGCATATAATATGTCGAGAATGTAAATAATTGTAGAATATTATATTAGTTTATGTTTGTACTTGTATTTTATAATAACACATTAGTATTGTTGTATGTTAAAATAAGGAAAGGCGTTTGTTATAAGGTGGCCGAATGATAATGACAATACTCTATCTAGCATTGCCCGTATTAATTTTAATACTTAAGACCAAGTTAAATTGTTGATGAATTCAGTTTGGCTATTAACGTTAGGGTCCACTATACATTACAAGTTCAACCTGAGTCTTCCGTATGCCTTCCGTATGCCCTATCAGCGTTGATACTTCGCTGCCACTTGCAATTCATCAAACTTAACTTCGCTTCGCCATGACGAATGAAAAATATGGTCAAAAGTACTGTTCTACAATGTTTCTTTTTCGAATAACAAGAGTGCTGAATTAAGGAATCCATCGTAAGATGGCTCCTCATAATGTTTAGATTTAATGTAGTCTAACAAATTACGAAAATTGCGTACTTTCAGAACTTCGGTCCTCCACCATCTGCACAATTTCGATCTACATATTTGCTTAGCTGCTCTAGCGAGTACATAATTTTTAGCTTTACTTTACCTGGTATTGTAAATCGGTTTAGAACGTCAATATGGGCTTTTTTCAGTTGCTCAACAGCAAGAGGCTTCTCTCTCCCCTACTCAGGTGCAGCGTATGTGTGGATTACATTCGATACACTTACTAACTGCTTTTAGAATTGTAATTCATCGACGTTAAGACGTCGAGAATTACAACTCTGGGAGTATTTAACGTAACCAAATCGCCAATTTGGTGCCAGTACTATTCGTTCGCTTATCTCATCACAATCGCAACATACTTCTAGGCTAAAAAACCAATATTTTTTTCTCATCATATGAGTCTTGTGTAAGGTGTCCGCAGGAGCAGGCAAACTGCCAACAACAGTAAGACGTGATAATCGAAAAATTATTTGCACAACATGGGTGAAATATTGAGAACCCGCTGAATCATAATGCGAAAGATCAAAGAGAAGAATGTGGTATCACACAAACCTAAAAAAGATGTCTACGAAAGAAGGTCTCATTTTTCCAAAATTCTTGTCGCAGTTTCTGGAGTGGAGGTATTACCATCGTGATCATTGGTCAATTTAAGATTAATGGGGCCAGGTCAAGTAAATAGGTGTGCTCAATAAAGAATTTACTAGCTTCAATGGCTTAGGTCGTCGTTCAAAAAAATTAGCATTTGCATTATCATTTAAATTGTCGAATAATTTACAGGTGTGGGATCGGTTTTGTCCAAACGAAGTTTGATCCGTTGTCATTTTTAATTTAAGAGAATGATTTGATATAAACTGCCGGAAGGCTGTACTGCAATGAATGAACCAATAAACAGAACGGCAGCAAGCATGTGAATAGGTTTTAGACATCTACGTTTTGATTTCTGAACGTAAATTGGTCCAGCATTAGCGATACCAGCCGATAAAACAGGCCTAAAAAATGTGACCCGACTGAATATGGCCGGTAGCTCGACCATAATAAATTCAAGAATTTCTGCTGCTTGAAACTCTGTTTCCCATGCGAATTTCGAAGGAGCGCGGTGCGGTTCCAATCCAAAGCCAAAAAATTGTGGAATCACTCCACAAATATGCATCTTTTTCTCCACAAAATATAGTAATTGTTGAACTTTTGGTAAGTGGCAGTTGTTCGTTCAGGGAATCTCTGTACGTAAACAAATCTGATCTAGAGCCGTATGCTTGAAATCGGTCGAAATTTCCCCAATCGGAATACAGTTTGCTTTGAAATTCTCTATATTAGCTATTCGAATTTTTCACCGGTTTTGAAAGGAAAAAGATTTAATTGATTTGTTTTTTGTTGTTGTATAAATTTAGGTCCCCATAATTTTTAAATCTAAAATTTATTCAAAAAAAAACTAAAATGTATTCAATATTGGAAAGTTAGATTCTATATGTGTGGTTGAAATCAAATCTAGACACATTTTGAATCAAAATTGGATTTGGAAAACTACTATTATTTTTAATTAGGCTCTATTTATATTTAAAGATTTTGCAATAACCAAGAAAACCAAAGAATAAATAATAAATATCATTGTTGTTTTGTTAATATATAATGATTATGATTAATTTTCGACATTGTCGAGATTTTCAACATTGTTGAGATTTTCGACATTGTTGACGTGAGTTGTTTTATTTTTGAATAATAATAATAATAATAATAATTCCCAACGACCAATCTCCCCTCCCTGACCGCACGCGGGGAGTCACCATCAATATTATTATTATTTTTTGAATATAATTCCGGGGAAATTATAAACAAGGATATCATTCTACTAAATTAAAAATTAAAAAAAAAAAAAGAAAGAAAACGGGAAAAATAAAATTATTAACAATTAATCGAAATAAAAAATGTATTTAAAGAGCTATGGTTAGGAAATTGAAATGGATGAATCTATTTATACTGAATTTAGGAGAATGATACCCCGCCGCAAAAAAGGAGAGACCAACCGCTGGTTTGCTTAGAGCAAGCAAATTTAAAACTGGGGAAAAAAGCGAAAAATAGAGAGAATAAAAAAAAAAAAAAAATAAAAACAATAAATAAAAACAATAAAATCACAAACAACAAATATAAATAAAAACAACAAAAAAAAAAATAAAAAGTTAAGCAAAACTAAAATTAAAAGAGACGCAAAAAAAAAAAACAAATGTTAGAAATTATAAATACTCAGTAGAGTATTTAAGTCAAATAGATAAAATAGATAAAACAAATAAAATTAATCTAAAAATAAAATAAAAATTGCATTATCGATCGGTGGAAAACAGTAATCTCTTAATAGCGACTTTGCTAATGTGGTAGTCGAAAAGTTCGAAATATTTATTAGTCTCACGCAGCATTCTTGTCATAGGATCGTTCTGGCCGTAGGTCGTTCTGTGAGGGGCAATTCTAAAAGCTGGTGTCGTTCTCAAACCGCGAGCATTTACATTAAGATTTACCTTATCGAGCAGAGCTGAAGAATCTACACCGCCAGATAGGAGTTGATGTATGAAAACGATGTCGGCAACAGATCGTCGCTTACTCAGTGGCTTCAAGTTAATAAGCTCCAAGCGGTCGAGATAAGAAGGCAAATTATAAACGTCCACCCAAGGCAGTCCACGCAGAGCAAAGCGCAAAAATCTACGTTGAACCGCTTCAATTCTTCGTATGTGTACTCCATGGTAAGGGGACCAAACCTGACTGGCATACTCGAGAAGGGGTCGAACAAATGTCATATATAGAGCCCTCGTAACATAAGGGTTCCAAAATTCTTTAGACCAACGTTTCACAAATCCAAGCGATGAGTTTGCTCTGTTGACAATATAATCGATGTGATCCCTAAAGTTAAGTTCGTGGTCACAAACTACCCCTAGGTCCCGTATGGCAAAAACGTTTACAACAACAGCGCTGTTGATGGTATACTCTCGACTAATGGAATTTGCGCGTTTTCTTGAATATGTTATGAATTGGCATTTACTCACATTCAGATGAAGATTATTCTTAGTACACCAAGTTGAGAAGCTATTGAGATCGTTCTGCAATAAGTTAACATCGATGGAACTTGGCAACCCTTGACATCCATTGTCTACACGTGTAGACAATGTATTAATTACGCCATGTAGACAATACGGCACAACGCTAATGTGGACAAATAAGAGAGCCACAGTTCAGAACCACTTCATCTCTGTGCGATTCGTAGTATGTTTTGTTGTAAAAAATTTCATTTTTAAAATTCACTCAAGACTTTTCTCAATTGTTAAATGTTTGCTACTTAAAGTGTAAAAATATTTGTGTTTATTAAAAAATTTCAGATATTATTAGGAAAGATCAATAGTTATTTTAAATCTTAGTACTTCTAGGTAGTTTAAGTATAGTACTTCTAGTCTATTTTGTTATTTTGGAATAAACTTCACTCCGATTTTACGATTAGTATTTGCTAAGTAAGCCGCCCCTGTGGTAAAGTGGTCAGCATGCTTGCTCCAGCGACTGGAGGTCCCGCGTTTGATTCCCGGTTTTTGACGAGGAAAAAATTACACGGGTGGTTTAGGATCAATTAATTAATCACTCATTATGCGAAATGAAAGTATGATTATGAAACCTCAACTGAGGCGGCCCAATCCCTTGATGGGATGTATAGTGCCAGATAGAGAAAAATTTGCTGAGTGAAGCGCATTTTATCATAACTAACGAAGTGTTCACAAATACTTTGCCAGGTTATTGATATTCAGTATGACTGAAGTAAATTTAAATTTGGAACATAAATACATTTTAATATTTTTAAATTTACATCCCGTATTTTTATTCCGTAATCGAAGCTGTTACAGAACACCTATAAAAATTAGACGTAGTTCCCACGCCTATTATTTTTTAAAGCTGACGATATCTCTAAAATAAAAATAATATTTATATAGCCAATCCTCCCACACAAACGAAAAATCAATATTAATAACCAATAAACCGATTATCCAAATTCGAATCATGTCGAAACACATATAAACAATTGTCCCTGTATTATATTCCATGTATTTCACACACAGTTATGATAAAGGATAAAAAATTGGTTTTTATCAAAATTGATAAGTCCCAGTAAATTATCACGGATTTTTTGTTCAAATTTTCCCAAATACCGAAAAAAGAGACGTAGAACGTGCCATACACAAAATTATCCCCTACTGAATCATATATCCTGTTTTATGTTCATTTTTTATTACATTCTCCATAAAAAATTGAACCAAAATCGAATAAATAAATTTATCTAATTTTTATTTGTTGTATATAGACAACAACAACAATAACAATAAAATGAAGTGGGGGGGGGGGGGCTTAGGAGGAGTGAAGCATACGGGAAAACATACGTTCTGAATGCAATGGGGTTTATTAATTTTCTTGTTACATCAGAAGCGAAATACCAAAAAATATGCTAATTTTTCTTGTACACGGATTTATCCATTTCAACCAACTAAACAAAAATTAGATATTTGCGTATTCCATAAATGCGAATATAATTCAATTATAATATATTCGCTATATATTGAGGGTTACAAATAAATCAATGCGGAAGCATATTTCTATGTCATAAAAGATATATGCATATATATTTTTACTAACGTGAATTATTATCGAATATGGTGGGTTGCGCTGGGTGAGGTATAATGAGGGTACCTACCTACCATCTACATGTATATCGATCGAATCACATATCATCAACGCACACACGCAGATACTTTGTATGTATCCATGTTACATTTTTGCTTGTTTTGCCTTAAAGACGCCAACGAAGTTTTCCATAAAATAAGAAAATAATAAAAAAAGTGAAAATTTTCCAAATAAAAAAAAAACAAATATTTATTTTCTTATATAGTTTTCCATTTTTATTATTTTTTGGTTTGAAATGGGTACACAAACAATGGAATTTAAATAGTTTTTCACTTCAATGATTAACTTAAGACGAAGTTGAACCAAACATAAAATTTCGTAATAAAATATAAAATTTAAAACAAATACAACACCAATCATTAGCATACAAACTTAAAATACCGGACTTTGCTGTTGTCTTTAACAGTAATAAGACACAGAAAAATGTTTTTTTAACGTATAAAAAATACGAAATACATTACAATGTTATTAGGGTTGATGACTTAACACAATTTAATTCACATCCCCGCAAGCTTATCCCAAAATGACAAAGTGGAATTTGATTGTGCGGTTGTTCCTTTTTTTTGTCTATGTATAAATGTAACATAAATATACAGAAGAAATAAATTAAACAGGTGACATGTTTTTATTTTTACATTAGAGTCGTAAACCCGTAAAACGTGTAAACATTGTTGGTGAATTCGTTTACTGGGAAAAGATTGGGGGTATATAAGGTCGCAATATGATTAATTTAGGTTTTTGTTTGTTTAAACGAAATTTCGAAAGTAAATTTTTTATGTCAATTTGAGATAAGCACTTACTTAACGGTATTCAGAATGATTGAAACATTTTCCATATCATAAGCGATACCTTTAAATTTGAATGAAACATTTTATAATAATTTGATACGCTTTGAATTTAATACCGAAGATAAAAATTGTTAAAAATTCGGTAAATTTTATTATTTCGCATCGTGCCACTCATTAAATGGCCAAATCAACTATCTGGAATCGTGTCCCTATATATAATTATAGCAGATATAAAAGTTATGCACGTTTAAATCGGCGGCCATCTCCCTTTTGTGGATGCCACTAGAAAACCACCATCCCTTATTTGACAACTAAATCGTTTCAGCTGAGAATGGAAGTTTAAAATTATCTCAGAGCCCAGCAGACGACCCCTTACACGAATTAACCATAGATGAATCCGCTGAAATCAGTTCCTAGTATTAGAAAACCCACTTTAGCAATTTTCGTTAAAATATTGTTTATTATTTAAGCCATGGAGCAAAATATTTATAAGAGAACTGTTTTAGTGTAAATTTTTTGTCTATTGCGACATTTACCTATTTTACTATTTACTTAGCCGTGCAACAACTATCAACTATAAGATATCTATGTGTAAGGCTTGGCATACATAAATAAATAAAAACTATCAAATATAAATCTATAAAAAAAGATTAACCTCAAAAGAGAAATTGTTTTGTAAAATGTACACTACTTGAGATATCTTATATATTTATTCCTGTAGGACAACTCCTCAGACAACCCGTACACGAAATTTGCGCAAAAGGGATCTATGGTAAATAACTCCTAGTACTCGAAAACAATTTGTACTAATTTTTATTTTAATTGATTGAGCTGAAGCTAAATCCCAACTCGATTGCCAATGCATTAACAAAATGGGAAAATCTCGTGAAAGTTTTTGATGTGACAAATTTTATTTGAATGAGCACTTCTTACGCCATCGTTTGATATATGTCACTATTCGGTAGTATCTCTGTGATGTGGCCAATAATTCCCAGTGAGAGTATCTGAGACCTTTACAGTTTAATAATTTTGCGGCTTTTTAAACTACGCTAGGAAGCAAAACCAATTTGACGAAAAATTAATACACGAAAAATGGGTAGATTTTTTATAATTGCGCCAAATGAATAACAACAACGTAATTTTTTTTGAAATTTACCAACATCTTTTGCCATTTTGGTACATAAAGCACACGTTTAATATATTTTTCGTATATGATGAAGAATATGTGAACTGATGAACTCAATATACTTGTTTACAGACAGTGGAAATAATTGTATGCACAAAATATAATTTTACGTACATTTCATGTGCTGAACTCCTAACCTTATCATCCAGAATGGAAAACGTGCCGACTAAATGAACTCAACGGTTCTAAATTAAATTTGCAACAATACGAGTCGAGATCGGTTTTCAAAAATTTAAGCGGAAATGAAGATTTTTGATAAAAAAGACTGTTTTCGCTACAAAATGTACCTCCATTTTTTATATTTTGTTTCGGTTTGGAACTCCTGAATTCCGAAAAATGTTCTCTTTTGTCCTTTTTTTAAAATTAATTTACCTCTTTTTGATGTTATCAGGGTTGTGCCGTATTTTCTACACCTCGTAGCTAATTAATATTTTAGAAACTGTAGAAAAATTCGAAAATCATCAAATTCTATGATTTCCTTTGGCAATGTACACTTCGTTACAGCAGATTAAATCCACTAAAAATTTTTGTTTCCCAAAATTCCCGATATTCATCTCTTTTGAATTCTATCGCTATTTTTGTTTTCTGTACTGAAAGTTACATAATTTCATCATTAATCTAAATTAATTTAAATAAGTACACCAAATATTTTTAGGAAATTATATTTTTTTTAATTTTTAAGTTTATTTATAGTAATACAATTTTTTATTTATTTTAATCATAAGTGCTGTCTCCATTTTTTGAAATTAGCTCAAATATTCTATTGGGCAATGAATCATGTACCATTTTCAAATAATTCAGGGAAATGTCGGCCTAAGCAGCTTCGATGAATTCAATAAGCGACTCCTTATCATTATACTATTTATCCTCTTAATAAATCTTGCAAGAAAGCCATCCTCAAACATTTTCCATAATATTTAAATCAGGAGAGTAAGAAGAGGCTTTTGCAATCCTTGCCATATGGAGAGGGGCGTTTGTGTCTGATAAATCCATTTCCGTGGTCCGAACAAATGTTGGAACTTTCGAAATGCTGAATCCAAAATAGACAAATATGAATTTGTTGTTATTTTTTGATTTTGAAAAGCTAACTCAATCCCAACCCCACCCATGAAATAGCTCCCCAGACCATAGCTCCCCAGACCATCGGGTCCATCCAAATTTATTTTTTTTTTATATCCGAAAACAAGACTTTGTACCGCTTGCTATTTCATGTCATATGCTATTTCCCAATTAGAAGCCGATTGTATTTCGAGCTTGGTTTAATGGTTGTTTTTTATTAATATTCATTCGTTTTAGATGTTTAGCTTTCTGTATGGTGCGATGAACGGTTTGTTCAGAGACATTAAACCGGCTTGTTCTTTGATTCTGGATTAGAGGAAATATGAATTATTTTACTTTTATCTACCTGTGTTAATTTCGAAATAGAACAGCCTTTCTGTGTTCCATAGTTTTTAGGATTTTTTTAATAATTTAGCGTAACAGCGCTACTTTGTCCTAGTTTTTCGGCTTTGACCCGGCTCGAATGTCTTTGATCGTGGTAAGCATCAATTTTTCCCATTTCAACATCGTTTAAGCTTTTATTTTTTCCAATTAAAAAAAACAATTGACAACACTAAATTATTATTCATAACACAAATTAAATTATTATTTAATATCCCGTTTTCTACCAAGTATGTAATGGCGTTGTTGATAAAAAATTTCGCTTGATTTCAAGTACAACCAACACAATTGTGTTTATAGTGATAGTATTTCTTTTCGGACCAAAATAAGTTTAAAAGGAATACACAAATGTGTAAGTTGGTTCAAAACACATACAAAAATATATTTTTGATATGATTCTTTATCCACACAATTGTGTGGGCATGCAGGTAATGGGATATATTTTATATTAATAAAACTAAACAACAGAAAGGAAAATGAACTGGATTTATTCACGTGTAACAATGAAAATGATTTTTTTCTTCTATATCCCTTTTTCTACCAAAGACAAGGCTTCAATTTAAGTTCGACCCACACAAATGTGTGTGTAAGAAATGACAGATTCTAATGTCTTCTGGATTTAAACGGATCTTAGTTAACATATTAATTATTTGTTTTTTGTAAAATGATAACATATTAATTTTTTTGTTATTATTATAGTTATTTTTTGGACGAAAACGTTTTAACTGGAATGCACAAATGTGTATGTTGGTTCAAAATACATGGTTAGGTTAGGTAAGGTCAGATGGCTGCTATCGCACACTTAGAACAATAGTGGCCCATTGTGATACCTCAGGATCCTAAATCCTCTTTACTCCCGCTGAAACCATCCAGACCTACTTATGTAGCGTAAAATATCTCGCACTCTACAGCCCGCGAGTTCTGAAAGGCTGTCCATACTATACACACCTAAGTACTTATGCCTTCTGGATGATAGTGCCGGACACGAGCATAGGAAGTGATCTAAGGTTTCTTTTTTCCTCTTCGTCCAAGGAATTTCTACAAAAGTCATTCGTCTGAAGACCCAGCCTTCTCATGTTCCCCAAAAAGGCAGTGTCCTGTAAATATCCTTACGACCAATCCTACTTCTCGTTTTCCCAAGAGTACTAGTGCTTTGGAGCGCCAAAGGTCCAGTTTTGGCCAAACCTGTTTCTCTACCCTGCACGTGAGGGTGTCGGTCCACCTTTCGTTTGTCAAGGCGATTGCGTTTTTGCTGAACGCCAGTTTGAGCGCTGCTATAGGTCTCCTCAGACCTGCCTTTCCCGATTGCATCTGGAGAGTCGTACCGTACCTAGCTAGTTCGTCTGCCCTGCAGTTTCCCATGACGTCCGAGTGACTAGGGACCCAGATTATCTGGATGCTGAAATACTTGCTCATCTCATTAAGAGATTCCAACGCCACTTGTGACTTCAGATAAACCGCCTCTAGTGACCTGACCGGCGCCTAACTGTCCATATATATTGCGATATCCCTCACGGATACCACGTTATGCTTCAACCATGCCACGACTTCGCCTGGCGCCACCACTTCAGCCTGGTACACGCTGCAGTAGTCAGGGAAACGAACGGAAATATTAACATTTAGCTCCTTACAGAAGACTCCGGCTCCTACTTTACCGTCTAGATTAGAACCGTCCGTGAAAAATTGCATTGCCTCCAGTGTTGTTCCGTTCCTCCAGGATTCTCTCGAAGGACAGATGATCCGGAAACCTTTATCGAAACACAATGTTGGTTTAATATAATCTAGATTCGCCAATTCTTCCCTTAGCGATCTGACTATCGTCGAGTGTCCCGCCTGAAGACACTTCCACTGAGAGACAGTCGAGAGTCTTGTCGCCACATTGGCCAGCATCTGCTTAAGAAAAAATTCAATTGCAATAAGATGGAACATAACCTCTAAAGTGCGTGTAGGTGTTGCCTTAAGCGCTCCGCTTATAAGCATACAGGCCGTTCGAAGGAAGGTACTAAAGGAAGTACTGAATCCCGCTTAAAAGCATTACAAGCTCTTTTACAATTTCCATAAATATTTCAACAACTTTAAGAGCAAATTTCAAGGAAGATATGCCAAAAAGTTTTTACAAAAAATCTATCGCAATTTTGGAAAACTTGGATTCTACGGGTTTACTTTTAACGTAAGCCATAGACGCCCAACAACCTCATTTTAATAGTAATATTTAACGACCAACCATTTTTGTTTGGCAAATGACGGGATTTTAACCGTTGATGCTGTTATTGAAAATATTTCAAGAAAAAACATTAAAACTGCGCCAATCGTAACGTTCGATTTTACTTGACGAATTAAACTGCATTAATCCATTTTCCGTTTGCTCATATGGTAGTGAAATCTTCACTTAAAGATAATACAGTTATCTCAGTAATTACTTTCACTAATTCAGGGAATCGAGATTGAAAAGAACGGCGCTAAGTAAGTCATAAGTAATTATGGATCGCTTTTAACACTCAATTCAGCTGTAGGTACGATAATTTTTACGTAGTAAAAAACTAAAGTAGTCTCTTAACTAAATGCGAAATCCCATTCGCTTATAAACCTTACGTTGTAGTGCTTTTATGAAAAATCATGAATCAAGTGTCGGCATGGAATATCACAAATTCATCGGTTCACAATCCTAATAAGTGCAAAAATTTAATCGAAATTTTGCTGGATATTTCAAACAATATAACTCCTGTGGCAAAAATAGAAATGGTGAATCGCTCAGCCAAACGAAAATCTCAGTTGGGCAGAAAAAAATGCGTATCACCGATATGGAAAATTATCATTGGATATCCTATCACACAATACTATATTTTAATCTCACAATGCTACATTTTATTTGGTTTCGTTAAGGAAGTAACTCTATTCTGTCCAGAACTGAAATTACCACTATCAATAGGAGCAACGCTCGATGCAGAAAAACTCGTTAACGATGCTCTTATTCCTAGACGAAGGACTACACGAATTCAATTACACCCATGCCTGTGTAGTATAGATACAAATAGCAATACAACATTTCATTAAATGTTACAAGATTATGTTAAAACACTTGGGATAAAAATTATGAGAGCTAGTGAGATTTCTAAGTTACGCAAGATATCGATTCGAAAAGCGTACGCCAAATTACCGAAAGACATGCGAAATATAAATTTAAACTCACTTAACCGAGTACGCGATAATTTTATTACTCTTACCTTACCGAATTTATGCTGGAATAATACTAACTATTGGTAATATAATTTAAATTACTGGTAGTGAATACTGTCATCTATGGTTTTTCCAATATAGGTTACCCAGGGCCGGTAGACTGCAGTTCACAATGTTCTAGAATCTGTAAGTAGAGGGTAATACAATTTCGGAATTCCGAAGGAGAAGGTTAATTATAAAATTATCATTGAGCCCGAATAGGAAAGAGTACACATTTTCTGAATAAATTGTCAGGATAGCTCCCCGGTAATTTTAATCACGTCAACGGTTATCATTTCAGCTAGTTCAAGGTGCACAATCAACGGACGCAATCAAATTTTAGTACATAGTAGTAATATAAAATTTTGTTACAGGATCGGGTTACATATGCTAACACCGAAAGCAAATGCGTGCTGGAAGTTGCACCATTATAATCAAAAGATTTTGAGAGTTGGACGTATAAGAAAATGACAACATTTAAAACAGATCTTCGATAACAAATTAATTCATAGGGTGAAGTTCTTATTTTCTGCTAAATTATATTTAATATAAATTTTCATAAAAAATTAACACGAAAGTTTTGATTTCAACTACCGGATGCATTTGAGAGGTAGCAGATGAAAATGACAATTTAAAAATAAACCTGAACAATTTAGTTTCCAAATTCTAGATGGCGAATAAAAACTTGCAATTATCTGTAACTAGCTGACCCGGCGAACTTCGTACCGCCTCAAAATCAATAAATGTTGTTTAAAGTTATTATAGCTTAATTAAATTGAGTTTTTTTATTAAGATTAAATGAATTTCTTTCTCTCTTTCTCTCTCTCTCTCTCTCTCTCTCTGGCACTATATCCCATCAAGAGATTTGGCCGTCTTAAATGAGGTTTAATAATCATATTTTCATTTCGGATAATGACTAATGAGTGATTAATTCATTGATCCTAAACCAGCCGTGCAATTTTTTCCTTGTCACTACCGGGAATTGAACCCGAGACCTCCAGGGCGGATAAAATGAATACTCCAAATTAATTAAATTCAATCAAAATGAAATATATTTTAATTACATTGAAATTAATGTAATTCACGTGGCAGCAAGGCTTTCGTTTTATTGAATTGATTCGAAATGATTCGCGTAGCATTGTTGCACTACTTCCTTTTAAACTATTTCTTGAGTAGGTTGCAATAGGGTCGATTCCCTTCAGTAAAACATCTTGTGATATACGACATTTGTTGTTTT
Source organism: Nephrotoma appendiculata (assembly GCA_947310385.1). NCBI lineage: Eukaryota > Metazoa > Arthropoda > Insecta > Diptera > Tipulidae > Nephrotoma > Nephrotoma appendiculata. Next base: position 138,152,134 of record OX371224.1, on the reverse strand, counting down.
ATTGTCAGGTGCGAGAACGAACAAAGCGCATGGTTTGCCGACACGTGAACATGCTACGTACAATTGGCCGTGAGAGAAACATTCATTTTCTAGATTCAGGCCACAAACACTCAAGGATGGGCCTTGTGATTTGTTGATCGTCATGGCGAACGCAAGACGAATCGGAAATTGAATTCGTTTAAACTCGAATGGCATATCGGTTGGGATCATCAGAATTCTCGGAATGAGAACTTCCCCACCTTTGAACTTTCCTTGAGATTTCTCAAAATAAAACGCGTTCCGTTATATAGTTTTGGTTGATTCAGGTTTCGTAGCATGATGATTACCAGCAACACACCAACTTTCAGTTGTAAATTATGCGGTGGCAAGCCAGCCAGATCCAATGAGTTTAAAAATTCAGTTGGACAGTTGGTTGATTCGTTTTTGTTTGTCACACAGTCGATAGATTTGAAGGAATGAAGTGGACCGACGATTAGATTTTGAATTGTGAAATTTAAGTGATCCCCATTTTTGTTCTTTGCCGCAAGAATTACTCGTTCACTCACCCAATTGTGATTTTTGTGGTTAGTAATATTGTTCGGGAACACTTTGTTGATGAGCTCGTCTTTCGTTGAGACCAAATTGCAAAAGTTCTGAGGAAACGAATCTGTTCGATTCGTCGACCGGAACACGGCCATTACCGATAGTCAGCAATTGCTTGGAGAAATCTTCGGCAGATGGATCGTTTAACCACAGACAATCAAATTAAATTTTTCGTTCGAGCTAAAAAATGAAAACAAAATATATTTCTGACAATTCCAATGTCATCGTTGTATCTGTCATTTTTCGTTAAACTGCGTATACGTAATGAACTCGCAGTTTAAATTTTTACGTTTACATAGAATGAAATATCTCTGTTAAGTTGTCTCTGGTTTAACAATGCAACTCGCATGTTTGTCGCCAGCTGAAGTTTCATCACATAGCGCCACGCAGAGTCGATGATTTGAGGCAAGCGTTTATTTCATCGACAGCGGTCAATCTTGGAATCACTGGAATTTTTTGACGGAAATTGCTGGACAGTTAAATCATTGCGCCTCCAAAACATCTTGAGTCATTGCGTAGATCTTTCATAGTTCGATTGAATGCTTCAAATGCGCATTTGTGCGCCATTGTACATTCATAATCGATGATGATTTTACTTGCTACCAAAACTTTCGCCATTGCTGAATGTTTCGCAATGTTGCAAGTCGGGTTTTCAGCCGATTGAAGGTCTAACGACAATTTCAACGCTGAGCAACTGCTACAGCAATATTAGATCTCGCACGAACAGTGGCCAAAATCAATGATATGAGGAATGCCTTCCCAGTTCCACTGGGCGCATCGAAGAAAAATAATCCTACATTTCCATCAAGAATTATATAGCTAAGTAGATAAAATAAAAAAAATTGGATAAAAAATAAAATAGAAATGTGCATGCAGCCTCCTGTCGGATTCGTATCCAGTACCTTGGTCGGATTCGTATCCAGTACCTCCAGTAACTACGCCTACAAAAATCATATAAAAAAGGTTTTTTTATTAGATTTTTGGGGCTTCCCTTTTGAGTTTTTCCGACTTTTCTTTTTTCCTAAACCACCACTGTATTGAGACGAACAAAATAAAAAAAAACAAAATGTACTAAATATATGAGAAAATGAATTTTCTTGATAACTTTTTTTTTGGTGAATTTTTCCAATGTTTTAATAGTTATGCTATTCGGAACGGAGTCAAATCCAACAAAAGAAAGATCATAAAAATCGGTCCAGCCGTTCTTCAGTTATAAATGGTGTAACTAACACGACTTTGTTTTATTTATATAGATATCTTGAATTTTCTTAAACGTGCTGATTTCACAGGAAAACTTTAACACGATAAGCTCGTACTGGCTAAAAACAATGGGTAAAACAAAACAAATGAATATTCTACATTGTCTACATACTCTACCAATTATCGACATTGGTCGACAACTGTTTTTGATATTTGTATCGTCTTTTATCTGTTTACAAGTTTTTTTTCCATTTTTAAATTAAGTAAATATTTTCTTGGTAACAATATATCATTTCTAAAGATAAGCGCATTTATGATACCAACCCAATTAAAAACACGGAAAATTAATTAGTTTTAAGCTTTCAACTGAAAAAAACTTTCTATAGTTTAATTTCAAACGAACTAGTTGTATCATTTATGTATAAAATTTAATTTAAAAGTTTTATTTTTAAAGAATATAAAATAATAAATTTTGCATAGTGCTTTTTGTTTTGTAATTCTAAACAGAAAATTATGTGTAAAAAATATTATTTAAGACGAGTGTCTTCGGTCAAAATAAGCACCATTGTTCCTATACCCATTCCAAAATTATATTGACTGTTAAAATGCAATTAATTAAAACTCGCAATTGACATTAAAATTTCATACACGTAATTAAAATGTTTATTAATCAAAATGATAATATACATATTATTATTATTACATTAATAAATAATACACAAGCGCAAATACAAATTTTGTGTACAGTTTAATAAATAATTAAAAAAAAATACTAAATTTATTTGTATAAAATAATTACTTTAATTATATATTAATTATTAAATATTAATTTATTTTTAAAGGGTGTTCTAAGATCAAAATATAAAGTAATATTGGCAACGTTGTAATTTATAAATTGTTTCTATTCATCAAGATCAAGTTTGTAAGTTACGTTATTAGTTCTTTATTTATGTACAAGGTGTGGAACACCCTGTTCAAAAATTTACATTGATTAATAAATTACGATATTTTTTGTGCGAGTTGTTAATTTTATTTGAATAAATAATTGTGATGGCTTGATATGAAAAATGGGTGCTCGGCGGATATAAAACAAAAATATAATTACATTTTACCGAGTACGTTAAGGTATAATTTAGAACACAATTATTTGTAAAAGAAGAAAACTGGCACAATTAGAAATATTATTAATTGGGGTAGTGTTCCTTTTTAATTATGGCTCATTATCTTTTTGCTTTTACCTAAAAAAAAAAATACATTTTAATTGAAACGACTTACCTCTATTTGTGTGTCAAACCAAAACACTGTGAAATCATAAAAAATTTACAAAACAATTATTTTTAATTTAATTAAAATTTTATGGTGATATAAATATTCATATTATTTATGTAACAATCAATCAAAATCATTATTTATAGTTATGTGCATGTTTTCTGTGAATTTTTAATTAAAAATATTATTAAAATTTATACACACAATATAAAAAAAATATTTCGCATCACTGATGGTTTGATATACCAATCATCGACATGTACATTTTTTTTCGGTGCCTTAGGGATAATTTGATATAACACCGACAAACATGTGTATATGTGTCAAAGTGAAACCTAATTGTTTCGGGCCCACCCGATAAATGTTTTAAAATAAGGCCCATGAGTTCAATTAAATTTGCCAATACAAAAACGTTAAACCTTAAATATTTATTTAATAAATTGATCGATATAAATTGCACTGTGGAGATTTTCATCTATAACTTTGTACATGACGTATAGTATATTCTCTGAATGTCCTCGGTAAAACTAAATGTTTTATTATTATTTTATTAATATATTTTTGTTGTACATTGCATAATTTGAAATTGGTTTGTAATAAATTTTCAATTTTGTTAAAAAAATAAAATGAAATAAAAAAAAAACAATGGAATGGAAATTTTTTATTTAAATCATTTTGCAAAAGATAATAGTAAAATTTATGAACAGAACAGCATCATAGCTATTGGACAATATATTGTGCTAGCTGATCCATTTGTATTGCTATTATACTACAGTTATTGATATAAAAAAATAAATAAAATAAAATATGTGAGCCATATTTAATTGAAAGCGATATGGTATTCGAATGGCTAATTGATAAATATTTTTGTTTGTATAGTGGTATGTTGCATCATGTCAATGTTTTGTGAAATTTTTTTCTAGTTCTAGCTAGTTGCATATGGCAATATTATGATATATTGTTAAAAAAACATTTTACCGACCGAACGGCACAGTGGTCAGCTTTCACATTTGGATCGGGAAGTGCCGGGTTTAAATTCCGATAGGGGCAGGATACAAAAGGGAATTTTCATCAACAGACTACGATCTGGGATGAAATGGAGCATTAGTATAAAACCCCCCTGTCGGAGTGTAAAACGCATGGCCCGACCCATTTTCCATGCCAGTATATAGGCTGGCATGGAGCTATGCAATGTGCAAATGGTGATAAAATCGGGGTATGCCCTCGATTTGACTAGCGACTGCGTAAGATAAGGACCTGAAAAACGACCTGCGAAAGGGTTGGGAGTGCTTCGACCCCAGTGGGACTATTCTGGTAGTTCCCCGGTAATAGGGAATTGGTGAAAGAATTTATATGTAATATCTATTTAAATTTTTTTTTCTGGCATGCTGAGCTAAAAAACTAGTGTTAATTTTTTTGAAAACAAAACAATCAAACTTTTCTCCGCAGTAGGCCGGACAAAAAATATTTGAACAGAAATTATCTATAAATTCTTTCTCCAGTTCCCTATTCCCGTGGAACTACTAGAATAGGCCAACATTATATCTGTGACTTCATTCTTAGTAAAATTGTTATGTTTTTTTTCAAGAATTCAGTAGTAAATACATATTTGTAACATATTATACCAATTAGAAAAAAAAAATAATAATATTTTGTATGAAACTGTTCCATTTATATAATTAGATAATCTAGTAACCCGTCTATCCCAAATTTCATTGAAATTCACAGTTCACGTCCATTTCAATACCATTTCGCAATTCAAGTCATACCAATAGGGCTGAGAGGGGGCTGGTATGATATATCATACAACGGGCAGAAGCGGTACATTTTTTATAATTTTTCAAATTTTTTATTTATTCATTTCTGTCTTCAATGATTAATGATCTAAAAACATAACAATTCATTTAAAATTTTAAAAATAAAAATTCTTATCACAATTCATTTCGTAAGTTTTGTAACTTCAGGAGGATTATCGGCATATTTTGTAACAGGTGGTGGTACAAAATTCTGTTGACATTAGCTGAAAATTGCATGTTATTGAAGCTATAGTAGTAAATTTTCGCGGAAAATAAATGTGAAAAATCAATATCACATAATTCGAATGTTTAAAGGTAATATGAACTGGGTGAAGTTAGACCTACACGTAAACTGCTGGATAAAATATTTATAATTTGTCGTGCTAAGATGTACTTCGTTGAATAGCGGAAATTTGGTATGCTTCATGTGCATATTTTGGTTTGGTTTCTCAAAAAAATCAGATCGGGTGAAATGGATTTCATCATTGCAACCAAAATCCCGGATGAAGCTGTTGATCCGAAATTGGATGCAGTGGTGTCTTAAAATATAATCCATGGACCTTGCATAGTTTTCAACAATGAATCACCCTGTACGATCGATGGCAAGTGTTTCAAGCGATACTCGAGAGACCTAATTGCCGACATTGTCACATGCAATGACGGACATCTATTGTATCGTATGCGATCAGTAGCGGACAATGGGTGATATACAGCTATGAAGGGCAAGATAGGCCGCATCTAGACTGTGCATCCAAATAACGATATATGATACCCTTAGTAAACACATTTTATTAAACACTTGTTTTTTATTTCGCAAAAATTAGATTTTTAAATATTTTAATTAAAAAATTTGTTCGAAAAATAGCAACATTTATCAACTAAAATACAAATAAAACTTACTCTAAAATGATGAGTATGTATAAACATGATGATGTTGATATTCTGGATGATGGTGGAATTTCAGCTTCACATATCCTTTTACTGGGTTTATCTCATCATTTTATTTTTTTTCTCGTTTCGGATGAGATGTGAATCCTTTGAAACATCAATCCTTTTATGGTTTCTTACCATCCCCTTTTTTTCAATCAGCCAACTACGATCAACCGATCATACACCTTCCTACTCCATTCATCATCCCTACCATCCATCTTATATACTATCTTATATAAAGGGTGATTTTTTTGTGGTTAGGATTTTCATGCATTAGTATTTGACAGATCACGCGGGATTTCAGACAAGGTGTCAAAGAGAAAGATGCTCAGTATGCTTTGACATTTCATAATGAATAGACTTACTAACGAGCAACGCTTGCAAATAATTGAATTATATTACAAAAATCAGTGTTCGGTTCGAAAAGTGTTTCGCGATTTACGTCCGATTTATGGTCTACATAATCGACCAAGTGAGCAAACAATTAATGCGATTGTGACCAAGTTTCGCACTCAGTTTACTTTATTGGACATTAAACCAACCACACGAATGCGTACAGTGCGTACAGAAGAGAATATTGCGTCTGTTTCTGAGAGTGTTGCTGAAGACCGTGAAATGTCGATTCGTCGCCGTTCGCAGCAATTGGGTTTGTGTTATTCGACGACATGGAAGATTTTACGCAAAGATCTTGGTGTAAAACCGTATAAAATACAGCTCCTGCAAGAACTGAAGCCGAACGATCTGCCACAACGTCGAATTTTCAGTGAATGGGCCCTAGAAAAGTTGGCAGAAAATCCGCTTTTTTATCGACAAATTTTGTTCAGCGATGAGGCTCATTTCTGGTTGAATGGCTACGTAAATAAGCAAAATTGCCGCATTTGGAGTGAAGAGCAACCAGAAGCCGTTCAAGAACTGCCCATGCATCCCGAAAAATGCACTGTTTGGTGTGGTTTGTACGCTGGTGGAATCATTGGACCGTATTTTTTCAAAGATGCTGTTGGACGCAACGTTACGGTGAATGGCGATCGCTATCGTTCGATGCTAACAAACTTTTTGTTGCCAAAAATGGAAGAACTGAACTTAGTTGACATGTGGTTTCAACAAGATGGCGCTACATGCCACACAGCTCGCGATTCTATGGCCATTTTGAGGGAAAACTTCGGAGAACAATTCATCTCAAGAAATGGCCCGGTAAGTTGGCCACCAAGATCATGCGATTTGACGCCTTTAGACTATTTTTTGTGGGGCTACGTCAAGTCTAAAGTCTACAGAAATAAGTCAGCAACTATTCCAGTTTTGGAAGACAACATTTCCGAAGAAATTCGGGCTATTCCGGCCGAAATGCTCGAAAAAGTTGCCCAAAATTGGACTTTCCGAATGGACCACCTAAGACGCAGCCGCGGTCAACATTTAAATGAAATTATCTTCAAAAAGTAAATGTCATGGACCAATCTAACGTTTCAAATAAAGAACCGATGAGATTTTGCAAATTTTATGCGTTTTTTTTTAAAAAAAAGTTCTCAAGCTCTTAAAAAATCACCCGTTATTATGTACTTATATTTATCTTATGTATTATAGTGCCCATATCTATAAATAGCCTATGCATATTTAACTGATTAGGAATTTTTGTTTTTTTGGGGGTTTTCTATTTTTTCTGTTTTATGTATCATATGGTTTATTACATTTGGGAAATTTGAATTTTTGTTTTAATTGTTTTATGATTTCGTATTATTTTGGCATATTCATAGTTCTTACAGAAACAGCTTTTGTTAATCAAAATGCTCGTTTCACTATCGCCGTGTAAAACTCATGGGCCGACCGATCTTCCACGTACAACCGTTAATGGGCATCAGTGTGTGACTTACCGTGAGGAGTGTCAACTCTTACAGTTGCTCAATAACGCTTCGGATTGAGACAATACGCTCAAAATTCCGTCATATCTTCATCACCACATGAAAACTGTACATATTTTACGATTATCCTATCCATGTGTTCCCCTGCGATTCCAAACAATAAACAACAAAAGGCTGCTTACGACTCTGATAGGATTGTGAACAATGGAACTTTGAGGATGCTCCCGGAGGGACTGGAAATACGTTCTTAATTTCATTGTATTTGGCATTAAGGTTGCCCTGGCATTAGCTTCTTCTGAACTAGCAGCTACTTTTTCCAAGCCGGACGAACTGCACATTCTACACTGAAATTGGCACTGAACATGCGTCGAGCTTTTAATTTATTTCACTATGATGCTACATAAAATATGGCCTGGCTTTTAGCACAAGTGTTTACTGTTAGTGCCACAATTTAAATTTACATTGCCCTAACAAGACAAATTATACGGCATCCAGCTCTTTACGAATTAGTTTAACTTTACCTAGTCCAAATTACCACGAAACATCCGTCCAGCTTTTAATTTATTTCACATTTCGATGGTAACTATGCAGTAGTGCGTATCTACTATTTGCGTGTTTTATCAAACTATAATAAAAACGTTTTATTTAAAACTGAAATGACCTTGTTAAAATATATTAACACATATTACGAGGGTTGCCTTTTATATTTCGTGATTGGACAACCCTAGTGTTGCAATCTGGCAACTGACAGCTCTATCGTAAAGTTTGACATTTTTGAGATTCTACGTACTCAGAACGTTTTGACATTCGAGCGCTATTTGTGTTATTTACGGTACTCATTAACTCAACATCTCGGCGAAAAAATAAAATTAAATCGTGAACATTTTCGTGCGATTATTTTTTAAAACTTTCGACGTGGATTAAGGCAGCAAGAGTGCATGGATGAACTTAATTCAATTTTTGGCGATGAAGCTTCATCAAGGACCAGTGTTTATCGATAGTATGGTGAATTCAATCGAGGTCGTAGTTCACTCCAAGACGAATTTCGTGAAGGTCGTCCAGAATCAGTTGTTGTTCCGGAAACCGTCATGTGACCCGTCATGTCACCTATCGTGTGATTCAGACAACCTTAGGCATTAGTGGGACCAGCATACATTCAATATTGCATAAACATTTGAATGTCAAAAAAATTTGTTCGCGTTGGATCCCCTACAATTTGTTAATCGCTCAAAAAAAGGCTCGTGTCGATTGGTCGAAAGAAAAGCTCAAAAAATACGATCGCGGTGCTTTAAAACACGTCTATGACATAGTGACAGGTGATGAATCGTGGATTTACGCGTATAAGCCCGAAAGTAAAAAGCAGTCGACTGTATGGGTGTTTCAAGATGAGCCGAATCCGACAAAAGTTGTTCGCGCACGAAGCACTTGCAAGCAAATGATTGCCTGTTTTTTCGGAAAAAAATGGACATGTCGCAACCGTACCACTAGAACAACGCAGAACAGTCAATTCTGAGTGGTACACAACCATTTGTTTGCCAGTTGTCTTCCAAGAAATCAGGAAAACTAACTGCCGAAGACGGATCACTCTTCACCACGACAATGCGAGCTCTCACACATCGGCTCAAACAACTGCATTTTTGAGCACTCAAAACATCGATTTGATGAGTCATCCGCCGTATGGTCCTGACTTGTCACCAAATTTCTTCTTTTTATTCCCGTACGTAAAAAACAAACTGAGAGGTCAACGTTTTTCGACACCTGAAGAAGCGGTTGCTGCGTTTAGAATGCATGTTTTGGAGATACCTCAATCAGAGTGGAAAAAGTGCTTCGACAATTGGTTCAAACGCATGCAAAAGTGTATAGATGTTCATGGGGAATATTTTGAAAAACAATAAAGCGATTTTCGATGAATAATATTTGTTTTTGTTCTCTAATCCCGAAATATAAAAGGCAGCCCCCGTATTTAATTAAATTGCTTAAAATTGTTTTAATAATGTATGTGAAGCTGGCACGAAAAACCAGCCCGAAAACACCTTTTTAATTTTGGTGTGTTTCTTTGCTAAATTAAATGCTATCGAGAAAAATTTATTGAAAATGCAAGAAAAACGAAAATTTCATCCCGAAATATTTTTGAAGTTGTATTAAATAAATAATTATTAATATCGGTGAAAAGGAATAAATATCACGGTTTTATTTGGTCCATTTAGAATACACATTACTGGAAAGTATGTGACAATAAACCACCTTACCTGGTAAACTATGTGACAAAAAAATTTAAATGTGTGCTGTTATACAACAAAATAAGTTTTTCTTATTAATTAACTACAGAAGACACAAAACATGTAATGCATCATATTTACCGGACAAGTGGTGCAGTGGTTAAAGCTTCGGCACTTGGAGCGGGAGGTACTGGGTTCAAATCGCAGCAGAGGCAGGATGCAAAAGCGAATTTTCTTCATCGATTACGATCGGTGAAGTTAGTAAACACAACTAAGACCCCCCGTCCATGTCAATGTACAGGTTGACATGGAGCTTGCAAAGTGCAGGTGGTACACTGTAGTTGCGTGAGTAGGTGAATGGGTGGTTGTATGCGTAAATAAAGAGGGAGGTATTATTTGACCTTAAAAGGACATTAAATCCATTAGTTAATTAAAACTTTACTTTAAAAAAAAACACTGTGTCGAGATTGCCCACAAAGATTAAAAAATTTAAAAATACTTAAGAATAAGCAAATGAAGCAATTTGTCCTTATGGTTTGATATGAAAAATCGATTAAATTAATTAATTATTTATGGGAATCCTAGAGAATACCCCATCATAAAATTAAGTTTAAAAGTTAGGTCCATCTATCACCAAAGTTATACCAAAAGCTTATTTTAGAATCATGACTTTAAGATCCTGATCATAAGCAATTTGTCCTTATGGTTTCGATGTTCTTCATGTTTGATATGAAAAGTCGATCAAATTAATTGTTTGTGGAAATCCTAGAGATTACCCCATCAGGAAAATAAATTTAAAAGTTAGGACCATCTATCACCTAAACCATACCAAAAGCTCAACTTGGAATCATGACTACAAGATCCTGTTCTTAAGCAATTTTTCCTTATGGTTTCGATGGTCTTCATGTTTGATATGAAAAATCGTTTAAATTAATTAATTGTGGAAATCCTAGAGATTACCCCATCGGGAAATTACGTTTAAAAATTAGGTCCATCTATCACCTAAACCGTAACAAAAGCTCAACTTGGAATCATGACTATAAGATCCTGATCTTAAGCAATTTGTCCTTATGGTTTCGATGTTCTTCATGTTTGATATGAAAAATCAGTTAAATTAATTATTTGTGGAAATCCTAGAGATAACCCCATCGGGAAATTAAGTTTAAATGTTAGGACCATCTATCACCTCAACCATACCAAAAGCTCATCTTGGAATCATGACTATAAGATCCTGTTCTTAAGCAATTTGTCCTTATGGTTTCGATGTTCTTCATGTTTGATATGAAAAGTCGATCAAATTAATTGTTTGTGGAAATCCTAGAGATTACCCCATCAGGAAAATAAATTTAAAAGTTAGGACCATCTATCACCTAAACCATACCAAAAGCTCAACTTGGAATCATGACTACAAGATCCTGTTCTTAAGCAATTTTTCCTTATGGTTTCGATGTTCTTCATGTTTGATATGAAACATGGTTTAAATTAATTAATTGTGGAAATCCTAGAGATTACCCCATCATAGCAAACATGAAGAACATCGAAACCATAATTTAAAATTTTTAAATCTTTGTGGGCAATCTCGACACAGTGTTTGCATATGATGATTACATGTTTTGTGTCTTCTGTAGTTACATAATAAGAAAAACTTATTTTGTTGTATAACAGCACACATTTAAATTTTTTTGTCACATAGTTTACCAGGTAAGGTGGTTTATTGGCACATACTTTACTTTAATGTGTAGTATAAATAGACCAAATAAAACCGTGATATTTATTCCTTTTCACCGATATTAATAATTATTTATTTAATACAACTTCAAAAATATTTCGGGATGAAATTTTCGTTTTTCTTGCATTTTCAATAAATTTTTCTCGATTGCATTTAATTTAGCAAAGAAACACACCAAAATTAAAAAGGTGTTTTCGGGCTGGTTTTTCTTGCCAGCTTCACATACATGTTTTAATAATCAAAAATTTAGAAACAATTAACTCTTGTAATTAAATTTGTAGATACTTACTTATGAATAATAAAAAAGGAGAATTTTGTATATACACACTAATTCATAGTTACCATCGATTTGTTATATGTACTAGTCACTTGATCTCTGATTCTATCACATGTAATAATTTATTACAACAGGCGGTCACCAAATATTTGATCGCATAAGATTTAATAAGTTAGTCTGCGAAAATGGCTTGAAGGAGGTTGTAATATAAATACCAGACCGCCAGTAGCTATTGCATGGAATGATGCTGCGTGAATTTTGCAGAGCGTGTGTTTATTTGCCATACTTATTTAACGTGGTATGTCTTCTCGATTTACGTACATTAGTGATAAAAGTATGTCAGATGTAGGCCAAAACAGAGTTACCTTGAAAGTTTTAAAAATCTCTTAACAAAGCCTCACTCCCTGCTAAACGAAAGGTTTGCTGCAGCATGTTCGCTGAATTAGAAAATATATTTTTATATATCCGATATTTCTATTGACAAGATACCATTGATCAAACTGTCAGATACATTTTAAAGAATTACTGAGACATTTTTTAACTCAACCCGCGCAAGCTAGGATTACCCGAGTATTATAGACATCGAGCTAGAGTTGTTCAGTATCAAACGGTTCGAGATACAGAAATTCTTATCCGACCGAATTTATAATTCTTAACCATGTCTGTCAAACAAAGACAGTTTGTTCACACTTATTAGGCTTATATTCCCACTTTCTTTGATTAAAGCTACCGCTATTTATTGGCAATGCCTTTCAGTGAAAATAAAAATCTCAAAGATAAAAATTATATGCGAACTTTTTATTATATTTATCATGTCATCGTCAGAAGGATGTTTATATTTATCATCATGTTCATGATGTGTTGTAATTAATATTTTATGTTGTTCTACATTACATTTAATAGTAAGTTACATTACAACATGTTCCACCTAAATACACAAAAAGTAGATCGCGAAAAAATATTGTTTGGAAAAGTAGAAATTAGTGGACACGTCGGATATAGATAGTAGTCCATTTAAAATTTAAAAATCATTCGACGAGGCAACGGTAACGCTTGTTTACCATCGCCTTTTTATTCTCGTCGTTCTCCATATATGATAATTTACTATCCTAACGGGTCACTTACCATACCATTTCAAAACTACAAAATTAAAATATTCCTTTACTTTGCCTCCACCGCATTTTATATATTTACTAACTTGCAATTCATAACATATTCCGAAATGCACATGTAGTAAAGTAAAAACCAAACCTTTATATGCATATGTGTTTCTTTTATATAAATTTATAGGATTTCAATTTCAAATTAAACCATTTAAAGTTCACTGGCAACATTTTCCAAAACAAAGTAAACATTTTCAAATTCATACTAAACTTTTTCTATTTCAAAATAAACTTTTTCAATAAAGTTCGGTTTTGCCGTATAAGTTTTAATATTTTAATGGCTGTCTGTCAAAAAAAAAAAAAAAAAATCCCGGTGGTGTAAAGGGTGAACCATTCCGAGAATATGACTTTCATTTCATAGATTTTGAAGCAATAAAAGTTTTTCCAACCTGAGTAAATTTAGCACTTTTCATTTAAGTTTAGCAACATAAAAAATTGTTTTGTCCCCAAGAGCAACTATTTCAATAGATTTAGCAACCGTTGGCTTAATATTGTATATCCAGTTGGTTCTTTGATTATCTTGTTAAAAAAAGTAAGATATAAACCAAGATAAGAATTGATAGAATTTAAAATGTGAACATAGAGGGTCAATGTTTGATTTTGTTGTGGTTCTACAATCTTTTTTTTCTATTTTGGGGCCTGTTCAGCTCTCCCTGCTCTTTCGCGGTTTGCTTAATTCCGTCCTTACTTAAGTATCTTTTGCACTCCGACAGGGGGTCATAGATGTGTTATATTTCATCCCAGATCGTGATCTATATAGTACTTGCAATCTCAAATTGCAATTGCATCAAATTTTGCTCATTTTTACGAGAATTAATCGAAATAATACATTCTCAATCTATGAGAAATGTATGGCTCGGTATGGACAAAGCAGCGATCCCTAAAACCTCGGAAGTGCGAGAGCTCGTCAATTCAAGTTCTGCTTATCTTATTTTTCTTTTACTTTTTTCACCTAATATGTTGTTCACTTAATATGATAAATCCCATCCCATTGAACAAGTTTTCTCGAAAGTAAGTGTTTAATAATATACCTATAACACCATTGCATAAATGTACTTATTAGTTACATAAGTAACTTGTATGTATATTTATTCCTTATATCATACACTCCCTGTAGGTGAAATTGGCTAACAGGAGAATTCTAAATGGAAACAACGGGCATTCAGATATGATAAATGTTATAACTGAGGCGTTGGGAACAGCAACTCAAAACGACTACAATAAATACGTCTCAAACATGCTGATAAAGCAACCGCAAGCAGTTGACAGACAGCCTCTTCATTAGAATATTAAAGTTAATACGGCAAAACAGATTTGTTTTTAATTGTTTAATTTATTTTTGAAAAAGTTGAATTTCTTATATAAAAAGTTTATTTTGAAATAGAAAAAGTTTAGTATGAATTTGAAAATGTTTTATTTGTTTTGGAAAAGGTTTACTTTGTTTTGGAAAACGTTGCCATTGAACTTTAAATGGTTTAATTTGAAATTGAAATCCTATATTATATTCGAGCAAAAGCAAAACAAAATTTTCGGAAAAGTTAAAAATCATAATTGTGTAATTTTTACATTAGTACACGAGAACCAATTTCATTATTGGTTTTTTTATTTTTTATTTTTATTGTTAACTATGCGATTGGGCCTCAAGGCTCACCCTGCTCTTCCGCGGTTATGCTTTTTACGTCCTTACTTTACGCCTCTCGTCCAACTCGAGGACGTACGGCTATAGGACCGATTTAAGACCATCTGCACATTGCAAGCTCTATGCTAAGATGGGTCGGTCCATGGGTTTTGCACACCGACAGGGTGTCATAGATGTGTTACATTTCATCCCACATCGTAATCTAAAAATCATGATTCGTTCATTTCTCGGGGTATTTTTATTATAAAATCGTCCGGTATGTGATTTTTCGTAAATTCGTGTGGAGTTATGAAAAAAGTGGAAGTCTCAACTTTTTGGTACGTGTATTCACTTCTTAGGCTGCGTACCAATCCAAGGGTAAATCGTTTACTACGATTAAAATCGATTTTAGTACAGATTTTTCGATCACTTTACCATAGAGTTTCTTAAAAATAATTGAATTTATCGAAAAATTTACTTAAAATTGACTTTTACCCTTGGATTGGTACGCAACCTTATTATTAGAAATTCTTTGGTTTTATTCATAAAAATATTTTTGAATTAAAATTAAAAAGGAGTGAGGATGGTTTTTTTCGTTTTGGTTGCCATAGCAAATACTAAACTTGATAGTTTTATGAAAAATTATGGCAACACCACAATAATTTGCTCAGTAAATGCTGAGCAAACTATAATCGGATGCGCCTTTCTCTCAAATAGTCGATATATATTTTTGGCCTCGTTTTAGCTTTGCTTAGATAATATTTTTTCCCATGGAATAGGGACATGAGGATGCTTTTAATTCAATTTTTCTTTTTCGTCTTAGTAAGAAGAAGATGTCGGGAATCTCTTCTAAGCACAACTTCAAATCCTTGATGATATCAGACATACCATTGATAATGATTTTATATGCCGCCTAGTATTTTGATATAGTTCTCGACAAAATTAAATCATTCAAACACAGGGATTGTCCGGATTTTCTGCTAAGGTAGATGGTTTTTGTGTGGATTGGTCCAAAATTTGTATTGTCGTAATTAAGTTTTGTCGAGATTTTGTATTGTCATAATTCTGTTTTTCGAGATTTCGTGGCACGCCCCTAGTTCTAGTATCAAAATTACTTATAATTCATCAATTTAATTTACGAGGAAAAACTTACCTGAACATATTATCCTAATTTATAATATTTGCTCCCCGGAAATTAAAAGCTTTTGTAACACAGCTAACATATTTTTCATTTTACTTAAAATAAAGTTTAAACGAATTTTCGGTAAAACAAAGTTTAGAAAATGAGCTTTCCTAAGATAAAATGTGTGTTTTGAGGTAAATTATGTATACATAAGTACACGTGTACGCAAAAACAACAATGGATTATGTGTATAACACCATATACGTATGTGTGTTTTAATTTGAAAAGCAGAACATAAAAAAAGTAATCATAAAAGTGTAATTTAAAAAAAAAAAAATATTCTTAAATCTAATGAGATTTTATCCTAATTAAGTTAATATATCCTTATATACGTATTGTAATACAAAACAAAATCTTAATTCGTCAAAAGTATTTAAGGTGTTGTAATTTGGCTTCGACAGATTTTCAATTAATTACACGTACACGAGATGAATGCCAATAAATATTTTTGTTGTCGTATGATTTTCTATTGATACGTTATACGAGCTGTCTGTGATACATAAGAAAGAAAATATTTTCAATTTGATGTCTCTCTACAAAATACAACATACATTATAAACATAAAATACAAATAGAATCATATAATAAAAAATAAATCGGAAGTTATTTAATATATACTGATGTCAGACATGGTACATTATGTATACATACTGCGCTACACAAAATACCATCTTCTATTTGTTATCTTGTGTTGTTATTGTAACCATTTTCAAATAAAAATAGGGAAAATGCCATAAAATTTGATTTTTTCCTTATAACACAGAGATTCGCATAAAATACAAAGTCTATATATTGGAAGTATTGATGGGATTTTTTTTAATTCAGTTCCCCATACATGGTGTATACATAAAAACCCTAGACAAATCCTTATTTAATAAAAATTAATATTTTGCTTTTTTATTAGATAGAACTTTAGGCTTGTTAAGTTGTTAATGGTATTTTATATTCGTATCATCGAGTATCTATATTGTGTTATTGAGATTTAATTTCGCTGAAAGAGTTATTGAGTATCGTCTACATACTCTACAATGACAGACAGAACACAATACAATAAATTAATCACTTAAACATACATACTTGATCTTGGTGATATAGGTTAAGTATAAATCTTTATTAAAATTAAATTTAACGTATGTTTATTGAATCGAATATACAACAATAAGAAGTATATATTCCAAGGGGTTAATTGTTAAGTGGCGATTATTTAGGGAGAACATGTTTTAAGGGGTTATGTAAAAAAAAAATAAACTATTAATAAACCAGAGATGTCACACGAGTAGTCAAAGACAATAACAACGCTAGCTTTATAATTACCCTCTACTGTGGCACTATTCTGTCTTTCCCTGGGAATAGGGAATTGAGAAAAATATTTTCATAGCATTGTTGTCTAAATTATATTTTCCTGGCCTAGAGATATATTGGGAATTATTTTTCCCCATTATCATTTTGTAGAACAAAAGTTTCCCAATCAACTTTGTTTCGAAAATATTTACACCAAACTAATTTTAACAGTAGGCCAGAAAAATATAATTTAGACAAAAATTCTATGAAAATATTTTTCCCCAAATATTTTCTCTATTCCCAGGGAAGCCAGAACAGTGTAAATAAGTATTGATACGAATTTCGGTTGTTCAAATTATGGATTCGTAGTGGATTTTATAAACAAAACACTTTGCGTTTAAAGCTATAAATTATATTAACATCTTTAACTTCTTCAACAAATTCACTAATCACTTTTTCATTCTTACTGTTTATTTTATCCTTTCACACTATTCATTTCACAAACACATTTTAACCAATCGACCACGTAGTTGTACCCCGACCTTAAATATCTTCGTCCCACTTTATTCCGCTCGTATTATGCCTCACCAGATTTTCCTTTTCGTTTTGTGTACAACCACATCAAATCCCCTCATCAAAATTGTTGATGATCTGTCATGATTATGATTTATTTTTCGCCCCGTATAAATAGTTCCTGAGATTGCCTAAAGTCCAAGCTATAGACGTCATCTCTTTTAGAGATATAGTCGATTGGTCTGTCCTTGCAAATATCGCCCTGGGATCGAACTGCGCCACTTGTGAGGCTTGATAACTTTTTTGTTCAAATTGACTCTTAAGTTGGTTTTCCCTAATTTTGAGAATATTTTCTCTATGTTTAATAAATGTTCTTCTTCTGTTCATCCCTCAAAGATTAAGAGGTCATCTATGCAAATGTAAATTCTTTTGAAAGGTCATCGATTCAGCACAGATGGGTGAAGCTTTTTTTAGGCCGAATGGAAGTCGTAACAATTCGAATTTCTCATTCATACGTCTGAAATCGGATATACGTCTGATGTTGTGGCAGCGTTAGGTCTTTTGAAATCTATAACCTTTCTCTATATTTCGTTTATGAGGATTTTAACTTCTTCTCGACAACAAACCGATTTTTATTTGAGCTCTTAAAAGACGTATCTTCTATGAACCCAACCTTATCGGTTCTTAGAGAGTATGTCTTTAAGAGCTGGTTAATTTGTTTTCCACTTACTGCCTCATATTGTATGGATATATTGGTTCCTCCGTGGTTGTCTTAATTTTGGCTTTTACCATCGGTGTTAAGTATTTAACGTTAATAAGGAGTATAGCTACACATTTTAATGAGAAGTTTATACTCAACAAGTGTAGATATACAAATTATCAAGAAATGTAGCCGCGCAAGAAAAAAAAATTGGAATTCGAAACACGTGGTTTAATTATAATTATTAAAAATAAACAATATATGTATATTGAGAAGCACAGTACTTCAAAAATAAATGTGTACACCTATGTTAGAAAAAAAAAAATGTTAATCTTTTTAATTCCGAAAATCTTCGGAACCATAAGTGCCGAGTGTGGAATTTAGTATTCTCGACTTGTGGTGGTTCAAACACCATTTGTAGAAAAAATCAAGACAATTTGCATGTTGTGATTGGCGATATGGCTCTTCACGTTGAAGTGTCTTTGGCGAAATTCACTTAATTTCACAACATGCGTTGAAATTGCCTTGAAATTTTTTTTTACAATTTTCAGTGCCAAGTAGAGAACACTAAATTCCACTCGGCACTCATTGTTCCAATGATTTTTTCAATTATTATAGAATTAAGTGATTTTTATCAAAAATGGTTCCACATGTTCCATATTTCCAATCACAACATGCAAATTGTCTTGAATTTTGTTTTAAAAATTTCAGACACCATCACAAAAAACCATCATAAAAAGACTATAATTTTTTTTTTTTTTTTTTTTTTTTATAAAGAAGGTGTTGTGTACAAAATTTTTGTAGTTCTGTGATTCTGTGAATATATATTGCTTATTTTTACTAATTTTAATTAAACCACGTGAACCAAACATTTTTTCCTTGTGCAGATACACTTGTTCATAATTTGTTTATCTACACTTTTTGGGTCTACACTTTTCATTAAAATATGTGGGTATACTTTTTATTCACTTTAAATACTTCACACCGGTATTTTACCATTGTGTCGATCATTTCTATACTTATGGACAAAAAAAACGCATAATCTGTATTTTTGAAATTACGAGTAGCTTAATAATTGTTTTTGTAATTATTATGATAAAATTTATATAGTATCTTGTTCTCATTGAAATACACATGCATTAAAAAATACTACCATTAGTTTTGTTGAATTTGAGTTTAGCACAAATTTGAGCATTTTGGCTGTTCTGTCTAAAAATTTATTTACAATGAATTGTTATTTAAATTATACAATTAAGTGTAAGAGTAAGGTTTTTCATTAAAAACAAATAAAAATGAATAACTTGTCGGCCGGAAGAAATCATTTGAGTGTTTAGGATTGCGTGAGGGCCATTACATTAGTTGAAGAAGGAAGAACTCAGACTTACGTTGCACAACTGTTAAAAGTGGACAATTCCACAATGTCAAGAGTGATCAAACGGTTCAAGGATAATCGTCAGTATCATCGTCGTGCTGGTAGCGGGTGAAATCGATGTACAACACTCGCTGCGGATAGGTATATTAAATTAATTTGCTGGATGAAACGGTTCGTAACTGGACGTAGCATCAAATCAGTCCTAATTGGATCCCGAGATGCACCCATTAGTGAAAAGACCGTGCGTCGACGAATCAAGGAATCCAATTTGACTGCAAGAAGGACAGCCTTATGTCCAGAATTATCTACAGCACACCGCAGAGCTCGTTTAACATTTGCTCTCGAACATGAAAACTGGGCAATGGAACAATGGGCTAATGTTTTGTTCTCCGACGAGTCTAGATTTTGCATTGGATCATCAGACCGTCGGATCAGAGTTTATCGTTGGCCTTCGTTTTCGATTAAATTTTATTAAATAATAGATATTTCGTTAAGAATTCCCCTTATAAATGAAGCAAGAAAAATTATATGCGTTTTTTTTTGTCCATAAGTATATATTGTTTACAAGTTAGAATAACATTTTCAATTTTAATACTAACATTTGGGGTTTTTGTTTGGTTGCCTCAGACTTCTATGTTGTTGACCTGAAGTGATAATTTCTCCCGTAATGGATTTTGTATGTGTGAGGTTATTATATGAATGAATAGTAAAACAGAAAGAATTTCAGAACTTGTAACAAAACAAATTTTTATCATAAATGCTTCAGAAATAGCTTAGTTTCAATCCAATATGATATTTTAAAGAACCACGTTCAGAATTCACATTATAGACTGTCATTTTCTTCAGCAAAACCTGTATTCAGTAGCAGAGCCCCTCTTTCATAACTTATAATCTAGTATCAACGGAGAGGGACCTAAACACTTATTCAGAGATCTGGTCAGTAGTCGCATCTCAGTTGTTTGCTGCCACTCGAATAAAATCTCTCTCTTATTTTTATTTAAATTATCTAAGGTACAAAGAGTTGTAAAAAGTATTTAGGATTTCTTTGAAATTTTTTTTTCGATTCATGATAGATGGCGCTGTAATTATCGACATTAAATTTACATATGCATACGATTCTGCAATACGTTTGTAATAAAACTGCCACGTTTTCAATGTAAATGCTTGAAATTAGTCTTAAACAAATTGTATTCCTTAAATTAGGAAAAAAAATGTTTCAAAGTTTCGATCCTACGAACTTTAATGTAGCATACATACCTGCGGATTCGATTACGGCAAGATTCTGCAGTTTTGAGTTGAAGTTAGTCATTGCTCAAAATATTAGTCTATTTGGTACGTCATTTTGCTTGTCAAATTTTTCGTTTGTAATTTTTGCTTGGACGGTGAACACGCCATATAAATATTTCTCTGTAGGAGTACATTTTTTTATTGACGTTTCAATTTTCGGAGTAAAGAATTTTATCTGTGTAACATCTTTAAATTTTTTTTTATTATAATTCAAACAACTGGTTGATATATTGATCATATCGGAATGAAGAGAAAAAGTTAAAAGTAATTATGGCGAATATGGTTACAAGTAATTTTACTATAAAATACCCTGAATTCTTTATTTCTATAACTATATGTATAAATATTTAACCTAAGGCCGAAGTCAATCAAGTCAATCAAATTTACAGCATAAGATTTGGAATTGCTGAATGGTCAGTACGTGGTTACAATTCGTGAGAACATAGAAGGTGAGCACGAAATTTTTGATGGTGAGGTTCAGATTATAAAATTGGTGGCGAAAGAGGCTTAGCATGTTGCAGAATTCGCGTTTCAATATGCCAAAGACAATCGCACGAAAGTGACTGCGGTACATAAGGCCAATATTACGCGAATGTCTGATGGTGTTTTTTTGCGCTGCTGTTGTGACATAAATATCCCGAAGTGAAATTTGAAGATGACTATTTGGATAACGTTTGCTTAAACATGGTGCAGGATCCACGTAAATTTGATGTGCTTGTTATGCCAAATTGACATTTTGAGTGATATGTGCGCTTGTCTAGTTGGTGATTTAGGCACCAATAGATATAACCAGAACCGCCATTGCATAGACCGACATTTTGTTGCCTACCTTATTTTTTTGCAACTATGTTATGGATTAAATTCAAGAAATTTTTCTCCTCTTATAATTTAATAAAAAGTTTGGTTTTTTAATAAAAAGTTTTGAGTTTTTATTTGTTACTTCATATCAACTACAGCCCCTTCATCACTATCGTTGATACTGCACGATGATGAATCTAGATGACGTGCAATACAATTGGGATCACTTCGTAACATTAGGGTACCATCTTTACCGCCCATAACTAATGATAACCCCGAATCACATGATCAATACAAAATAGTAGCGTATTTGCCGAATATGCTGACCGTGATCGGTTTATAATGGCCATCTAATCCTGTAGAAAATTCCGTTCAGGCATACTGTATTCGATGAATGACGACGATGGAGTTGGTTGAATTTTTATATTAACCGATGGTGAACTGCTAGTCCAGTTGATGGTCAGAGTGTCAGGGTGTTTCCATTCGGAATTATTGTAATTTCCGTTTCGGTTTTACGTTGCTTCCGTAAATTTTCTATCTCTGTTTTGTTCACTGGATTGGCCAGGGGCACATCATGACAAATAAGTTTATTTCAATCAATTTTGTATTTTGACCTAAGACTACTTGTAGTTGCGTTTGAAGAGCAAATGCTGTCAAAAATTATAAAATTATACTTTGAACTGTTACTGAAATAATTATTTAAAAAACCATTACCGTATAATCAATTTTACTAGTGTCGGTTGTTACACAATTATCTTTTGGTCATCATATTGATCTTTTTCCTTTTCTCGGGCTCGGCGCGGACATCGAATATTTCTGGTGGCATTTTGCCATTCTCACGTTAGCATCTCATCAGTTACTGACTTCGAATAGTTGTCGCACAGAGTTCATAACCATATCAAAATCTGCTTTTAATTTTACCACCTCCTTTAAAAGTGATTTATATTTGTTGTAATATTCATCCTGTTTTACAGCCAAATATATCATACTGTTTTACACATAGGCATAATACTAAAAATAATAATATTATTAAATATAATATTAAAATAAATATTATTAAAATCTTTGCTTTTACATCACAAATATATATCTGTCAAATACATCTATATTTTCTGTCAAATTATAGCAAACATAAAAATGGCGGCTTACAATGAGCGCAAAATTTAGTTCCATTTGTAGTTTTTGGTTGGCAAGCTTGAGGAAACCGTTGCTCAAAATAGAAAATATTGCGGCAAGAGTAGGCGGGGCATAAAACATTTCACGCAATTTGACTGCGGGAACGATTGCGGTAATCGTCTATTTTATATCGATTGCGGTAAAGCGATCCTATTTTAATAGTTTAATCAAAGTGACCTCGCCCCCTTGCCGTCCTACCTACAAGAAAGGGAGTAGGGGTACTAATTTTGGTACTAATGTATATCCCCTCCGGAATGATTAAATTTTGATAATGGATATTGTTTTCGTAGAGCGCTTATTTTCCGAGACATTTGAATGTTTCAGCTTTAAAAAATCACCCAGTAAATTGGGTTTTAAAGACAAATTTACATTTTGCGTCTCAAATCGTTTAAACATATATTTTCTAATGTGTTTCATAAATCCTATGATTTTTCATAAATTTTCTGCTGGTTTCTAAAAATTTCGGGACAAAAAATCTTTTTTGTGATAGTGTTGTCTCTAGAGCGATGAACAGCAACACACTTTTTCTTCTGGAATTTTTCTGGTATCTTATACAGCATCCTCATATGTTTTATAATTCTTGCTGGTAACCGGAACATTTGTTTCTAAAAACTTGTTACATTTACATAAAATTGAAACTTGATGTAATATTTTATAGTTAAACCGGGGCTGGTTTATATTTGTGAGAACTTGTAATAATTATGTAATGATTCTAGAAAGAGGATTTTTTTAATCTTAACTAAAATAAAATTTCTCTCTAATTATTAATTATTAGAGAATGACTTAAAATTTTCTCAACGCACTCTAAAACGTTTGTACACATTCCTTCCCAGGATCGTTTACGTCCCAGGTTATTGAGAGTTCATGGTTTGACCCTATTTTAGAAGGTGATACCAGACCAACAGGGGCGGTTATTTGGTATCTTATATTTATTTCGCAATTTGTATATGCTTTGTATAGGACTTTTGAGATTATTTATTCAGCGCCATCAATCATTTTATACCACAAAAAGATATTTTAAATAATCTGTAGATGGAATGTTAATAAACGAAAAACCGAAATATTTGTGTTGTTGATCGATACCAACCATACAAAATTATTTAGTTCGAATTGTCTTCAGATGAAGTGTCGCGCAACTGAGGTGATCTGATTAATGAAAATAACCTAAAATATATTGTCATAAATTTACACAAAAACGTCGATGCTCTGGTTATTAAAATGTGCACACCAGGCATTTGCGTGAAGTTTATCCTAAACTGTCCTAAAAAAAAAAAAAAAAAAAAAAAAAGTCTTTTTTTATATCGCGGATAGACACAAACTAGATAATCATGAATTCTTGATTGTCGCGATATTTCTCTGGTCTGTCATATTACGATTTTCATCATTACAGATTGAGATTATTACAATCGGGTTGTAGGAAGAAGATAAATGTGAAATTTTAGAAAAAATCAGTAGGATTGTATGAGGCTGGGGAACATAAGTCACTTTCATTGAATGTATACAGAAGAATTGTTAGATTGTAAATTAAATTTTAAAATTTTTAAACTGTCACAGAAATTGTTTATACATTTAGTTTATACTAGCTGATCCGGCGAACTTCGTACCGCCTCAAAATCAATAAATTTGAGTTTTTTATTAAGATAAAATAAATTTTTCTCTCTCTCTCTCTCTCTCTGGCACTATATCCTATCAAGGGATTTGGCCGCCTCAAATAAGGTTTCATAATCATATTTTCATTTCGGATAATGACTAATGAGTGATTAATTCATTGATCCCAAACCAGCCGTGCAATTTTTTCCTTGTCACTATGAATACTCCAAATTAATTAAATTTAACCAAAATGAAATATATTTTAATTACATTGAAATGAATGTAATTCACGTGGCAGCAAGGCTTTCGTTTTATTGAATTGATTCGAAATGATTCGCGTAGCATTGTTGCACTACTTTCTTTTCAACTATTTGCTGGGTGGGTTGCAATAGGGTCGATTCCCTTCAGTAAAGCATCTTGTGATCTACGACATTTTTTGTTTTAGTGTCAGGAGCGGGAACGAACAAAGCGGATGGTTTGCCGACACGTGAACATGCTAAGTACAATTGGCCGTGAGAGAAACATTCATTTTCTAGATTCAAGCCACAAACACTCAAGGATGGGCTTGTGATTTGTTGATCGTCATGACGAATGCAAGACGAATCGGAAATTGAATTCGTTTAAACTCGAATAACATATCGGTTGGGATCATCAGAATTCTCGGAATAAGAACTTCCTCACCTTTGAACTTTCCTTGAGTTTTCTCAATACCAAACGCGTTCCGTTACATAGTTTTGGTTGTACCCGGTTTCGTAGCATGTTAATTACCGCACCAACTTTCAGCTGTAAATTGTGCGGTGGCAAGCCAACCAGATCCAATGAGTTTAAAACTTCAGTTGGATAGTTGGTTGCTTCGTCTTTGTTTGTCACACAATCGATAGATTTGAAGCAATGAAGTAGATCGACGATTAGATTTTGAATTGTGAAATTTAAATGATCCACATCTTTGTTCTTAGCCGCAAGAATTACTCGTTCACTCACCCAATTGTGATTTTTTTGGTTAGTAATGATGTTCGGGAACACTTTGTTGATGAGCTAGTTCTTCGTTGGGACAAAATTGTAAAAGTTCTGAGGAAACGAAATCCGTTCGATTCGTCGACCGGAACACGGCCATTACCGACAGTCAGCAATTGCTTGGAGAAATCTTCGGCAGATGGATCGTTTAGTCACAGACAATCAAATTAAATTTTTCGTTCGAGCTAAAAAATGAAAACAAAATATATTTCTGATAATTCCAATATCATCGTTGTATCTGTCATTTTTCGTTAAACTGCGTATACGTATAAGCAAAAAAACAAAATGTTTTCGGTTGTTTGCGGCTATTTACAGAAAATGAACTCGCAGTTTAAATTTTTACGTTTACATAGGATGAAATATCTCTCTTAGGTTGTCTTTGGTTTAACAATTTAACTCGCATGTTTGTCGTCGGCTGAAGTTTCATCACATAGTGCCACGCAGAGTCGATGATTTGAGGCAAGCGTTTATTTCATCGAAAGCGGTCGATCTTGGGATCACTGGTATTTTTTGACGGAAATTGCCGGACAGTTGAAGCATCGCGCCTCCAAAACATCTTGAGTCATTGCGTAGATCTTTCATAGTTCGATTGAGTGCTTTCAATGCGCATTTGTGCGCCATTGTACATTCATAATCGATGATGATTTTACTTGCTACCAAAACTTTCGCCATTGCTGAGTGTTTCGCAATGTTGCAAGTCGGGTTTTCAGCCGATTGAAGGTTTATCGACAATTTCAACGCTATGCAACTGCTACAGCAATATCGGATCTCGCACGAAAAGTTCTCCCGGGCGCATCGAAGAAAAATAATTCACCATTTCCATCATGAATTATTCAGCTAAGTACATAAAATAAAAAAATTGGATAAAAAATAAAATGGTAAATGTGCATGCAGCCTCCAGTCGGATTCGTATCCAGTACCTTGCAGTCCACGCGCCGAAGCTGTAACCACTGCACCACTCGTCACATAGAAACTATACCTACAAAATTCATATAAAAAAAGGTTTTTTAATTAGATTTTTGGGGCTTCCCTTTTGAGTTTTTCTGACTTTTCTTTTTTTCCTAAACCACCACTGTATTGAGACAAAAAAAACAAAATGTACTAAATATATGAGAAAATTAATTTTCTTGATAACTTTTTTTTTGGTGAATTTTTCCAATGTTTTAATAGTTATTATGCTATTCGGAACGGAGTCAAATCCAACAAAACAAAGATCATAAAAATCGGTCCAGCCGTTCTTCAGTTATAAATGGTGTAAATAATCCGACTTTGTTTTATATATATAGATTAACTTATTTTAACTGATTTGATGTAATTCAAAATCAGCAAATATATACGCATTGAAATTGTTTTATTTCATTAATTAAATATGAATTTGAACGGTTGCAGAGGTACACAATCGGGTTTGTGTCTGTCACCATAATTATAAAATCGCGATCTTATTTTTTTGACATGCAATCGCGATTGAAAGAAATCGCGACTTTCACTATACTGTACAAAATAGTGAAGTTTTTCCTAAATCCTAAAAACATTTACATGTGGTAGTTAGTATAATATACTAAATTCGGATAAACCGATTAAACCATTGATTTATTTATTTTTACGTACTAATGTAGATTGAACTTGCTACAAATTTGATATTACCTAATATTCTGAGAAACAAATAGAAAATGGCCTCAAAAATTAAATAAATATCAATGAAATATTTATTATGTTTAGTAATATTTAATCTCAGTTTAAATTAATTGATTGATTGATTGATTAGAATGTACGGCCAAGACTTTGCAAGGATCCCGGATACGCCGGGCCTACCGTACACCCCTTTTACATATAACAAGATGGAGAGATAGGAAAGGTTGTTAGGTATGATAGACTTGACCCGGTTACAGACACCTAAGTAGTCAATAGTTAGTAAAGCACAAGACGGCACAATTATTTTTGTCAGAAATCTGTAAGATGACAGAATTAGTAATAAGTAGCTATTAGCAAATAATCTAATTAAAGAAGTGCCATGATCCCAAAAATACAAAAAAACATCTATGTATCAATATTTGTCTGATTATAAATTTTATTGTGTAACCTCCAAGCCAAAAAATAAATCAACCCATAAAGTTTTCCTCCACCGACACTTCAATGTTACATATAACCATAGTCATTTAATCTATTAAAATAATATTTGTAACCCAATTGTCGTGGGACAAATTAAATCTTAAATATATAATTAAATTAAATTAAAATAAGAAAAATTACAATTAAATTGTAACTACAATTCGACCTATAATTAAAAATTTGTTATCTGGTTAATAGTGGAAATCTATTATATTCCTAGCGATGGCAATTGTCACTTCAATGCAGTTCTTGAAGCAAACTAACTTCGATCTGAAACCATAAATGGCGGTTAACAAATACGATCAATTTGGAAGCATTATACCCAGTAAAACCTATTGAAAGAGCTTATAAAGAAGGAAATTCTTAATTACAGAATATATATCTAAACCAACTCAACCCGGGATTAAAACGTTTATGTTCAAATTATAATTTATTAATTTCTAATAATAAAACTCAGTATTGATAGCTGTCCAATCAGGAAACTATAAATAAATAAAATATAATATTAATGTTCATTATCTCAGACGGCTTAAGAATCTTAAAATATTTAGAAATTTTAACACTTTCAAATGTATTATTATTAGTAGGAAGTCAAAATACGACCAAGTAGAAGCCGGACAAAATACACGGCTTGTACGTATGCAGGCCCAAATTGCACGAATGCAGACCCCACTGATTCACATCTCGCACATGTTACGGAGAAACAAACCCCCCAGTCACCCGAACACAAACTCCGTCCATCCGTCCTGCATTCTGATAAAGTACCCCTTACAGTCAATTAAATCTTCACTCAGAACTTCACCATTCTCCGGTACGTCGTCCCTAACCCGATGACTATCGTACAATAGAGAAGAAAAACAAACGAAATTACCACTCTTCATACGATACACTCCAACCAGACTAAAAAAGACACCATAACAGAAAATGGCAAGTCTCCAAACGAAAACCACCCCAAAAACAAAAACCAATTCACCAAATATATGATATATAAACAAAGTCAATGCCCAGTAGAATGAAAATTCATTTATCCGCCGCACCTGATACAAGATACGAACCAATAAAGCCAAAAAACTCTCCCAAAAATCCAGAGCATTTGAACGAAAGCTTCTTTCCGTGTTTACGTTCCACATACGTACAAATAAAGTCCCTACATTTCGAGACGGCCACATACACATGCATAGACACTGATGAAACAGTTATCTGATTTGTTATATACTCTTCATTCGTGCACGTTCGTGACACACCCACATAAACATTGAAACACATTTTTACATTAAATTTGCAAGTAAATATGCAAATAAAAGACAACGTAGGTTACAAAATTATACGATACCCAGAAAAAACGAAAATCATCGGACATCAAACTTGTTTACTCGCAAAAACAACAACAAAATTTTTTAACGAGTGTAACAAAACAACGCAAAGAGAACAAGAAATATAAAATATTTGAATACGAACATGTTAATGCGTTCCAAAATTTAACCTCAACCCTAATTACTTTCATATAGCAAAAGAACACGCGATCGTGAAAAATGCACCAACTTTTGCATGATCAAACAAAAATGACACAAAACAGTAAATATTAATTACACAAAAATTAAAACTAAGCCAACGGTTAAATATGTAATAACAAAATATGTATTAAAAATTTAGAACAATGAAAAAAATGAAAAAACACTTATCTTGAGCATCCTGGCAATAAAATAATTTCTATACACATTAGAATATTATACATACAATGCGAATGATGCGTTCAAAAAACGGTATCAAAATACATAAAAACGAAATTGTTATATACATTCTTATACACATTCTGTGCCATTGCAAGCGCAATGTCAATTATTATTTATTATTATCACTTTTCACTTTACTTAAAACACACAAATTATTATTAGTATTATTATTATTTATTTATATACACATATTTTAATATATTAATTATTTAATTTAAACACATTTTAAATTATTTACTTATTTATATAGAGGAGAGACAAAAACACGTCTTTCCTCTACGACGTTCAATCGCCGACCATTTAATCTCAGTTTAAATTAAGACGGAATTAAAGTTTTTGTGTCAGGTTAGCCAAATTGGCCTTGGAGTACTAAAAATCGAACGTACAATTTTCAGAGTATTTCCGGAAATCTCCTATAACCCAGCATGCAAAGAAATGTATATTTTAAAATGCGACTAGGTCCTATATAAGTTACAAACACGTTTATTTGGGCCAAATTGGGAATTCAGGGTGTTTAGGCCAGCCAAATTTGTATTGATCTTCTATAAATCATACATACGATTTTCCAAAATTTCCCGAGAAATGTGGCGGTCTAATGTCTCGAAATCATAACCATTCCGCCTGGCCATTGTCTCGAACCGCAAGATAAAATCACTAATACTATTGCTACCCTTTGTTTTAGATCCATCAAAATTCAAATTACGCCACTTAGAAAATTTGCCAACAGGATCGTTTAGGTTAGTTTGGAAACCTGGGTATCGATTTTGTCTCGTGAGTTACTCTTTTAAAATGAGTGAAGCAAAAAAAATCGAATACGTACACAGTGTATAATACACAATTATGTCCTTGTATTTGTATCTTTCTTTTGTTCGTATTTATGTCATTTGTATGGTGAACAGTACCAAAATAACGCGTTCCGGGCGAATCGGTTTAATTTTTATGGTGCTTACTTCCTTTTCTCAGCACATTACATCTGCTCTCGAGCTGTGGAGTGTCATTATTTAACATGCCAATATATTTTATATTATCTATTATCATAAATTAATTTTACATCTAATAATAAAATTTTATAGGTAAATTTATTTTAAATTTCATAAATTTTAGAAATTATAAAAAAATCAAAAATACATAAACAACGCAAAAATATGGCGTTTACAATGGTTTAACCTTTGAGTGCCAAAAAGCGCAATCGTGTTCCTCAATACACTAGCTGAAATCATGTTTGCACTGAAAGAGTTAATATGAATAAACAAAAAAAGAATGACACGTGACTTGCATATGCAGAAAAACAATCATACGCACGACACTACCACAAATACATATGCTACTACTATATCATTCCGGTTTTACTCATTTCGTTTCACACATTTCGGGACAAAATTGGTATACTGGAGTAGCACTCTTAACGTTCGTTTTATAAGACAAACGAGGAAAACTATTTATTGACCCGCAGATCGGAAAATCTACCTGTGTTTGCATATTCCTGCCAGTACTTTGATTGTTGATGTTGTTTATCCCTATAGCGTAAGGGTTCACGCTATAATTAAGTCTGGTGTTGGAATTCGGTTCGGTACTGTTCATATATGGGTCGGACTCCGTAGGTATGTTACATCGAACTTGACAATTTGCGATGGTTGATTGAAAATTTCTTGATCCCAGTATCGCTCGAGATCTACTATACTTTCATGAGTAGGAATTTTTTTCGCCATCGTCTGGCTTTCATTTGAGAATGAAACCCTAGGGTTATTTGGCGGAAACATGAATCGAGGATCCAAATTAAATTTGACAGTTTTTTTAAATGAAGATTCTTAATTCTGTTTGAACACGTTGGTTTCAACGTTATTGTTGTCCACACTACTACTTGCATTTGGTTCAACCAGCGATACATTTTCAAAACTTGTCTCGGGCAACTGTAGCGGAGTTTCAGTTTCACGGGAACATTCAGGTTTTCTTGTTATCGATTTTGGTATGGCCCCTGTTACAATTATATGTGGGGCTAAAACAGGAATACTTTTATCTTCTATATGTTGTCTAAACCTCTGCATGAAGCGGCGGAGGGCTACGATAGTCTGCGTAACTATTCCTATGTCACCAGATGCCAACTTAAGTCGTTTGGCCCGATTATCATAATGTATTGCATGATACAATAATAAGGCTTCAAAGGGTGAATGCTTCTTTAATTTATTAGCTGTGGATTGAATCGCAACGGTTATCTCACCGCAAGTGCGAGCTTCTAAGTCTAGCGATATTGGAATCTGAGTTTGAAGTGGTTTCAATTTCTCATCCGCCTGCTCAGATTGGAAACACCCTAATAGTTTTGACATAGCTCCCAGATTGTTTTTGTCTATTTTTCGAACAGCATGCTCAACGTGATGCTCCTCTGAGGTCAAACAGTCCAATATAGTTAAATTCGATATGACTGGACTTTCAGACAAAATTATGTTTAATAAGTTAGACGTATAAAAAGAAGTCTTTTTCCTCCATCGTCGGTGTTATACGTATCTCATTGACCTAACTAATAACCCAGGTTACTAAGAATTACGAAATCATCGATAAAATCAGAACAAGTAACCATGTGCTGGAACTATACAAATAAAAATTTAATTAGTTTAACCAAACAGATTCATTGGCCTAGTTAAAAATGGAAAAATGGAATGACCATAATAATCAACCTCTTTTATCTAGGGAAATGAATTCACGAAGACTGAGCCATATATCCGGCTAAATGTTTCTTTCTATACAAATCTACTACGAAGGAAGAAAATTTTGAAAACATAAATATGAACAAAAATATTAGTGAGAATAGCTTTACCAATTTAACCACAATGAGAGTAAGCAGAATCACTACTACTTGGATTCCAAATGAAACAAAAATTGAATTCCAAAAAAAATTAATGAAAGCAAGGTTTGGGAAGAAAAACTTTATCCATTTGTAAAGTGCGAGAGTTAGCGGAATTACAACTAAAATCTAAATTACAGATACATCAGGCACTACGTTGAAACTATATTAGAACTTTATTGAAAGAAGGGAAAAATAACTAACTGAAGAAGCTGAATCTAAAAAAATGGAAGATGTCAATCGCTAACGGAAAGTTTACGGAATTGTTAAGCGAATTATGTGATCTTCTGATAACAGTTAAGGAGGGAGACTCCTCGGATACCTTTTTGGGGTTACCATGTGAAAAAACTAAGTAACCTTATTTTAACGGATAAACAGTATGATCTTCAGGTCCTTGCTCGGGCGCCATGTGGCGATTTTATGGACCTTTGTTTGCTCGCCTGAGAGGGGTTCTTTTGATCGAGCCAGTATGAAAACCACCATAATATAACTTATATAGGACCTAGACGTAATTAAATTAATTATTTAAAATTATGACGATTACCTTATACATATTTTCTATATATTATTGGGGAATGATTTTAAGATGGTTGCAACAAGTTACTAAGAATAAACGAACCTAAAGAACATAAAACTTGAATATCCTTATACTATTTTACTTATCTATTATCGTTTTCTCTAGGTATATCGAAAACACAGAATATATGTTAACAAGTGATTCTTAAATCATAAGATGCTTTATATTACTTGGGTATTTTCTATACGTGTATACCTGGTCTAATAACATGAGTACTAAGGATGTCTGTTTCCAGTACGAGATTCAGAAATATTCAATACATCAATAAGATTATAAAATATTTTATTTATTGTGCATATCCACGAATATATCTTAAGGGTAGAAATTACAGACATATACGGAGCTTTGAGAATATCGGTTACAACAAGCAAAAAAAGCATCACACATATACAGACAACAGTTACGTATCAAATATATTGATAAAAATAAAATCCCAAATGTTATAAAATTTTGTCTTTTTTATTTTTTAAATTAAATTGATGTCCTTTTTCCGGTTCTCTATTTTATATTGAATCATATATGAATATACAAAAAATCTTTAGATATATTTCTATCTTGAGATAACCTCGTGACATCAAGATCTTAAAAATGACACAAAAAAAAATCATTCTCGTATATTGATTGACTTTTTTCCAACTGTATAGATTTGATTGATTATACATTTTAGTAAGTTTAAAAGTTTCATAATATATTTTGAACCTCCTGCGGGTGATTCAATCATCGTTTAAAAAAAAAATTCTTTGACCTGAATTTCAATGTCCCTTAGGGGCTTATGATGTATAAATGTATAGACAAGCACGTATTGCAAAGCATTTTACATTTAGTTTATATCAAACTGGATTAGAAAAATATTATACTGTTGAATATAAATCAAAACTAGATTTTACCGTCTATCTGGATTAAGTGTAGTGGAATTGCATAAAATATTTTATTGAAATTTTAGCTTACTTTATGTGTGTACATAAATTAACTTATGTTATGAAAATCTTATTAATGCATGATCATGGTTGCATGCATTTTTTTTTACATTATTTTATGAAAAATAACACGAGCTGTGCATGATTTTTTTTATTTTATTTTATATTTAATCCTTATGCTGCTTATTTATGTCGTGCATATGTTTGTGCTGCAAAATATACATGTTTGATGCGAGTAAATAAAGGAAAATGAAAATATTCACATGTTTCTATTTTTTTTCTCATATTCATTATAACATGCATCAATGCCTTGTTATATGAATACAGGTTACAGCAACTGATGGTGACAAGGATCGTCCACAAAATATTGTCTACTTTTTAACGGGCCAAGGTATTGATCCCGATAATCCAGCGAACAGCAAATTCGACATAAATCGTACGACCGGAGAAATATTTGTGCTTAAGGTAAGTGTTTTTTAAATAATTTATATCTTTATACTAAAATTTATATACGTGAACATAAAATGTAGGGGGTACAATTTTTATTTTTGGCCCGAATCATAACACCATCGTTTTCGTAATATTTCGCCCATATTATTCCCTGGCAATTAAATCTGGGCGATAGGTTTTACAAAACTATGCAACGTGGCGCTTAAGTAGAACAAAAATGTAAGTGGCTACCCCCACGGTTGGCGTGGGTCTTGTTACAGTGGGGTTCGGACATCATAGCAGGAAAAGTACCAATGATTTGTTCCACCGTTGCAATGGTTATCTCCCATTACAATAATAAAAATTAGTAAAATATTATAAATAAAAGCCAGTCACAAAAAGAGCAAGAAACTCAATAAGAGAAAATAATGAAGTAAGAGAAATAATAATAAATATTTTTTTTTATATTTATTCATATTATTACAACTGAATCCAATTTATCGAATAATTTTTAGTCACTTGTGAATGAGAAGAGGCCCATTGGCCAGCTCCATTTATAGGTTATTTACTAAAGTAGTCTTTGCTCTGGTGTCGTTAATCCATTAAATCTATAGGTTTGTTCTCTGCAATCGTCTTACTGCATGTGAAGGGTCCAACATAACACGAACCTCTTCATTTACATGTTGATAAATACGTTGTCCATGAATTACTGCAAGTTTTTTATTTCTTCTTGAACCGTCAGGATATTTAGCTCCCTATGAAGGTCATCATTTCTAATGTACCACGGAGCCACTACACCACGTAGCACTTTGTTTTGAAAAATTTGTATAATTTTTGTGTTGGTTTTCTTTGTACAGAGCTGTATTCCGTAAATCCATACAGGCTTTACTACCTGTTGTTATAATAGCAATTTATTTTCGGTTGACAATTCCGAATGTTTCCCGAGCAGTCAATACATTTCTCGATATTTGATATTAAGTTCATCTTTTTTCTTTTTAGCGTGCTCTTTCAGTCTGAGCCTGGTTTCTAAGGTCATCCCTAAATAGTTAGCCTTATTTGCATACGGAATCTGCTGACCGTTAATGATTACAGATTTGTAACTGACTTTTAGATTAGTAAAATTCACTTGCGTGGATTTCGATTCATTTAGCCCGATACGCCACATTTTTGTCCATTTTATGATTTTGTCACATGTTTCTTGGAGTTTCGTTGTCGATTCCTCAATAGTGTCTCCTACTGAGAGAACTGCAGTATCATCAGCAAATGTTGCAACGGTAACATCGTTTAATTGATGTAAATCTCTGGTGTAGAGCAGGTAAAGAATAGATCCCAAAACACTACGCTGCGAGAATCCTGCCGAAATATTTTTAGCTCAGAATATTCATCTTCATATATCACCCTAAAGTGGAGATTCTCTATTTATGATTTTAAAATCATATAATTTTGTTTTGGTAAATTCTATGTAGTTTGAAGAGTAAACCTCTGTGCCACACTTTATCGAAGGCCTGTGCCACATCTAAGAAGATAGTAGAACATACCCTTTTCCTCTCTAATGTATTCTCAACGACATCTGTAAGTCTATGAACCTGCTCAATAGTTGAGTGTTTTTCTCTGAAACCAAACTGATATTCTGCGATAAGGTTTCTTTGATCTATAGTTTTTTCAAACTTTTGAGCAACAACCTTTCAAACAATTTCGCTAGTGTTGGTAGAAGTGAAATTGGCCGGTAAGATTTTCTATCATTCGATGGCTTGCCCGGTTTCGGAATCATTATTACTTCTGCTACTTTTCACTGCATTGGCACATGCTTTTTCCTGAGAATCGCATTGATTATGTGCAGTGATTTACGGGTGCCTTTTTCAGGCAGCTCTTTTATTATTTTCCCTCTTATCAGATTGTTACCAGGAGCTTTCTTTGCTTTTATTTTCTTAATTTCAGCTTTTAGTTCTTTCAATGTTACAGGCGTGATATCTTCGAAATCAGATATTGTGGGCGTATCAGCGGTGTTTTCGTCATTGATCTGCTGATCTAGAGGTTGAAATGTTTCTTCAAGATATTCAGCAAACATGTCAGCTTTATTTTTCGCACTTTTAGCCCACTTCCCGACGTCTATTTTGATCAGATTTGTATAAACACAAATAAAATAAATAACATATTTAATAAAAAGAAATAATACCGTATTGAAACCCTTCAAACACCATTATTATATGAAGTGTTTTAAAAAATACTACGATTCGTTTTTGAGTAACCCTCTCAATGGGCGCTTTCAGGTACCCTATCATGATTAGTGAAATCTTGGCCAATTTGATTTGAAAATTTCATAGTGCTGAACATTTTCATAACGTTGGCTGCGATTTTACTCAACATGTTCCCAAATGTTGGGTGTGCAGAAAGCGTATGTTCTACGAACCAAACAGCGATATCTCCTGTCCTGATCTACGAAAGAGCGGATATGACGTTTCAATAATTGTTCAGTGGAAATATTTAAGCGACTGTTAAAATAATTATCATAACAATTTTGTGTAAAAATTAAATTTCATTAAATTTAAAATACACTCGCGAGCAACTAAATCGACTCAAACCTCCGCGCGTACAAAAAGGCGTATTTTTATAAATGCCTCAACCCATTTTCGTAAACCACCTGTTTTTGCCAACTAATAGTAATTTATCTTTACAAGGACTCGTTTACGAGGGAGGAGTGAGAAGTCTGGTTAAAATGAAACAGAGGCGCCACAATCGCAAACCCCAAATGTCATGTTTCAATACCACCTGTCACAGATCTGTCATTGAGTTCAGTTTTGACAGACATTGAAAACAGACAACCCATGCTTTTTTGCAAAAACGGAAAAAAGTGAATTTCGTGTTTTAGTTAAACTTTATTTTTTGCCTGAAAAACCATTACACAAACCAAAAAAAAAGCTTGATAAATGTTATGGGGACTGTTCACCATCGATTAAAATGATTCACAAGTGGTTTACTGATTTTCGTTGTCGTGGTACAAGCGCAACTGATGTCGAACGTTCACGACGCCCAAATGAAGTCGCCACACCAAAAATGGTTGACAAAATCCATGATACGGTATTGCGAGACCGCAGAGTGAAAGTGCGCGAGATAGCTGAGATAGTCTCAGATGAACGTGTGCGCAATATATTACACGAACATTTGACTATGAAAAAGTTATCCGCGCGTTGGGTGCCGCGTTTGTTTACAATCGACCAAAAACTCACACGTGTGACAACTTCAGAGGCCGGTTTGGCAATGTTCAAGCAAAATAAAAAAAAAATTTGCATCGTTTCATAACTGTGGATGCCACTATACACCGGAGACAAAGAAGGCTAAGGCGGTTTTATCAGCCAACAAGGTCATGGCCACAGCTTCTGGGATGCGTGCGGCTTAATCCACATCGATTACCTTCAAAAGGGGAGAACAGTCAACGGCGAATATTACTACAACTTATAGGACCGTTTCAACGACGTTTTGAATGAAAAATTACCGCATTTGGCGAGGAAAAAAGTGCTCTTCCATCAAGATAATGCACAGGTGTTGTTTCGAATTGCTTCCACATCCGTCATATTCCCCAGACTTAGCCCCTGCGATTATTTCTTGTTTCCGACTTGAAGAAATGGCTCGGCGGAAAGAGATTCGGCAATAATGAGGAGATAATCGATGCAACAAACGTCTGTTTTGAAGGATTGGAGAAATCGTATTATTCAGAAGGGATCGAAAAATTGGATAAACGTTGGACTATGTGTATCGAGCTAAAAGGCGACTACGTTAAAAAATAAATTTTTTTTTGTCCGAAAATATTATTTCTTGTTTCATTTTTACGAGACTTCTCACTCCGCCCTCGTATCATCAACATCTATACAGGACTTTTCAAATTAAAGCAATTGAAGTGAAATGCGATGTTTCGGTTGAAAACAATTGGAGTGCCGTAATCTCCTGTATAATATCACGTTGTCAGACGTTGACGTAAACAAATCTGTGTCAATTTCATTCGTTGTTTCCTCAAAATCATGGATACTATACTCCAGAAAAAGCCGTACAATTTGTTGCTTTATTGCAAGAAGGATGCAATCAATGTCGCTTGTCAGCCAAACATGAGCCAATCTGCTGCCTCAAGAGTATCCAGAAGGTGTTAGGAAACTGATACCTTCTATCGGAGACCACATACCAGCCAGTATCGGTGTACACCTGAGAAAAACGATCGACTTATCGTCGTAACTTCACGGCGAAATCGCCATCTCATGGTCGTCGATGTCTAGCAGGAACTAAGACAAGTCCGAGATGGAGCTGTTAGTCAATGAACAGTAAAAAGACGCTTCTAGGAAGCCAACTTTACTTCCAGATAGCCTGCTAGAGGTCCAAAATTGACAGCACGCCACCGCAAAGAACGACTTGAATTTGCTCGCGAATACATCAATTGGAGCATCAAGCAATTGATTACTTTTTCCTTATATTTCTCAATATCTGCTCTATATTTTTAATAATATTATTACTAAATCTTATTTTCCTAGTTGTTGGAAGTTAGCTAAAATTACTCCATTGCCAAAAACTAAGAATGTTAACATGATGTCTGATTTAAGACCAATTAGTGCGTTATCTTCTATCTCTAAAATTTTAGAAATTATTATTAAAAATCAAATCACAAGTTTTTTGCTGGAAAATGACTTACTTTCGGATTATCAATCAGCATACAGACCAATGCATAGCACCACCTCTGCTTTGCTCAACATTACTGACGATATTCGGCGTAATATTGATTCTAATAAATTTACCGCATTAGCACTCTTGGATTTTTCTAAAGCGTTTGACTCAATAAATCATTATAAACTTTGTGTTAAATTGTCGTCGTTTTTTAACTTCTCAGGATCTGCATGTAGATTTATTTATTCATACTTAAGTTGTAGATCACAGCTTGTTGAAATTAATGGAATATTTTCTGATATTATGGAGCTAAGTTGTGGAGTTCCACAAGGTTCAGTTCTTGGTCCGTTACTGTTTTCGTTGTACATTAATGATATTTCTACTTGCTTTAGATTTTCAAAATTTCATCTCTATGCTGATGACTTGCAGGTTTATAATTATAGTGAAATATCGAATAAAGATGTTTGTATAACAAACTTAAACAGTGATTTATTAAGAATTGTAGAATGGTCGATACAAAATAATTTATTACTTAATGCAAAGAAAACTCAAGCTATTATAATTTATAAACGAAAGTTGAACAAGAATGATTTCCAAAATTTGATTCTGGGTAATGAGTTAATAACTTACTCGGATACAGTTAGGAACTTAGGACTCATTATGAATTCAACTTTGACTTGGGACGAACATATTGATAAAATGTGTAGTCAAGTGTATAGTATTTTGCGCTCTTTTTGGAAATTGACTGATTTTGCAAATTCTAGACTGCGACATAAATTGTTTATGGCTTATGTTTTACCACATTTATTGTACTGTGATGTTGTATTGTTCGGTATGTATGGCTACTGTATGGATAGAATAAAATCTCTGTTCAATGCATGCGTTAGATATGTTTTCTCACTTCGAAAATTTGACCATATTTCTATGGTTAGCCATCTACTACTTGGTTGTGATATTAAAAATTATTTCGATTTTCGAACCTGCGTCTATATTTATAAACTTTTGCTTATTAAGAAACCTTCTTATTTGTATAATAAAATAAAGTTTTCTAATTCTGATCGCACACAGCATATTATATTACCGCATAATAACCATCGTATATTTCATTCTTCATTTTCTGTTCTCGGAATGAGTATGTTTAATAAATTACCCTTGTCGGTTCGCTTAAGTGATACGCAGCAAAAATTTATAAATAATTATAAAAAGTTTTTAGGATTTGAAATCCACTTTTGAAGTTTTTGCATTGCATTTATTGTTTTCCGTAATCTAATTTTTGTTGTATTTTCCTACCAAAAAAAAAAAAAAAAAAAAAAAAAAAAAAAAAAAAAAATGTTTATTATTACAATATTATCATTATTTAATTTTTAAATTTAAATTATTATTTTTATATTATTTTCAATGTATGTATTGTAAATATTTGTATTATATTCTTAATTTTGTATGTATTTTAATGTTTTGGGTTATTTTGTAAATAAAAGCTTCCTAGCTTAATTACATTTATAATAAATAAATAAATAAATAAATAAATAAACAATGGAGGTCCGTTCTATCCACTGACGAATGCAGTATATGTTTCCATGTTAATGATAGGGAAGACTGTGTCTACCTGCGTTCAGGAGAGCGATTTTCGCAGTTATATTTTGACAGCCTCTTAAGGTGGCGGTTCATGCATGGTCTGAGCTGGCATATAGGTTGTGCGAAAAACGAATCTTGTTTTCATACCTTGGGGAGGTCGCAATGGGGGGTCTGAAACATATATCGTGGACATTATCTTGGATTATGTGTTGCAGGATATATAAGGGAAGATTTCAGATTGATGCATGACAATGCCCGGTGTCACACGCTCGAACCACTAATGCATGAGGTTGGACTCGAAACTATGAAGTGGTCAGCCATCAGTCCCGGCATGAATTCAGTTGAACATTTATGGAATGAACCAAAACAGAGGGTCCGCGCCAGAAATCTGGCACCATCTAACATCAGTAACCTCAAGATTACATTGTATGAGGAGTGAGATGCGGTCCCCCAAGTCTTTCTCAAAGCCTTAATAAGGTCAATGGAGCACTGCAAGCGAACCATTGTAGACGCAATGTGGGGGGGGGGGGGCAGGCAATACTAAGTATTAACCAATAAAATTATTTTTTTTTTGCTCAATATTTTTGATGTAATTTATATTTAAATTTCCGTAATATTATTTTTCATAATCATCAATTTTGGTAGCGTTTTCATTCAAAATACTCAACCAATTTTCATTAAAATAGTGTTATTTTAAAGTAAAAATATCAGGCTTTCAAAAATAATATCTTCTGAAAATCGGTTTAGCCGTTCACAAAAAATCGCCTTTCTGTGAATGCTGAAGGTTTGAGTCGATTTAGGTCGCAAGCGTATAATAAAATTATGAAAGTGTTGTTTCTAACAAAAAAAAAATAACAGCAATATATATACGAATCCAATAAGAATATTAGTTTGTGTTTACACTGTTAAACACATTGTGGATAGAGACAGCTGTACGATATTAGAAAGAGATGGAACTCGCATCACCATGTTTTTAAATAACAAATAAATCAAAAATTGATTTCGTCTCTTTCTAACGATATTCGGATTCCGGATTCCGATTTATATGTTGAATGTTTGATTATTCAAATCAGCTTTCTCTTTTTCTTAACTTTAAAATTCTAATATCAGGACATCGAAGAGTTTGTTTCAAATGGATTGATACGGCAAGATTTTTGAGTAAAACTTATTCAGTGCACCCATGGAGCCTGAGAAGAATAATTTTAACAGCCAAAAACAAGACATGACAGATTTGCACCCAAATGCCACTATTGTCGGAGGATCTCCATAGCCTCAACCTTTCAAATGAGACAGGCCGCGATAGATTTTTTTAAATAAAAGTCATTGGTTGGCACTTTGAATAACCTACAGCAGAGTTTGTACCAAAATTTGATTAAGAGTTGGAAGATTTTTGAGTACAACTTATTCAGTACACTCATATCGTTTGAGTGGTTTACATTTAATATGCAATAACAAGACATTGTAGGAAACGTAGATAGTAAGAAAAGGACCGTGTGCCCCTTGTAATTCTTATAAGAAAAAAACCAAGTTTTGTTTTCATGAGTTTTTTTTTATTTCATTAAAAATTCTTATAAGAAATATTTTAACAGTG
Organism: Nephrotoma appendiculata; assembly: GCA_947310385.1. NCBI lineage: Eukaryota > Metazoa > Arthropoda > Insecta > Diptera > Tipulidae > Nephrotoma > Nephrotoma appendiculata. Next base: position 138,110,167 of record OX371224.1, on the reverse strand, counting down.
TACCTACTAATACATATTTATTTTTGTTAATTGTTATTGAAACGTCACTGTACTCAGGGAAATTTTCTTGAGTTGAACTATTACCGGAAGCTTTTCATTTTGAGTGCATTGCATTTAAATAAATAACAAAACATTATAGTGATTGCACGAAAATGCATTCATGTAGAAGTTATTCCTTAGGGTTTGAATCACTTCAACATGGACTAGATCAGAGCGATTTTTATTACAAAAACTCTCATCGGCACATTTTTGAGTGAAAATCATGATGCTATTAACAAGATTTCACAGAGATTGAACTAAAATGTCACAATACAGAACTACTGCTAATAGTTTGACCCATCCAACGACGCATGTTTAGGTCAGAACCTAAGGAACTACTTCTATACGATTGTATAGAAGTAATTCCTTAGGTTCTGACCTACCCATTGGTGTGTGAATCCTTCCAATAGTGGCTTCCACCTATATCAAACGATGTGTGAATCATTTCATGATGGACGTGCTCGGAACGATTTTTTTTAGGAAGGCTCATCGGCCATTTTTCCTTTGGAGTGAATCTCATTATTGCCAATAGCAAGACATCACAGAGATAGCACAAAAATGCCACGATATGGAGTTTTTTGGTGATTGTTTTTTGTGCAATTTCTGTGATGTCATGTTGTTGGCCATGATGAGATTCATTCCACAGTAAAAAAATGCCGATGAGGGTTTTCCTAAAAAAAATCGTCGTGAGTAAGTCCATATTGAAAAGGTTTTTCATTTTAAATGTAATGTCGTCCTCAATAAATTCTGTAGATGTTAATGTTTATTATAGAGAACCTTCGTTTCCAATTCATCTGTAAGTTATTTTATAAAACTTACAGATGAATCCATCGTCAAAAATAGCCCCAGAAGATATTTATTGTTAGTCGGTTATCTTCGAATTACTGTGTGTCTAATGAGCCGTAGCCAGGTTCCAGAGCTGATGCAGGGTCATACTCCTGCTGGATGAGGCATTCTGGTATGCCGGGCGGCGGAGAGGAGTTATCATCTCGTTTCCTTTAGTTTTTACAATTACTTTTTTATCTGTTCCCAAGTGGTCACCAAAACTTCCTAATCCAATGAACGGTTATCTCTCTCTCTCTCTGTCCCAAAGTTTAATTAAACGTTATGATTTTGTGTATATTTCACTTGGCATTTATTATTCTGAAAACTTCCTGTTTAAAATAGTAAAAGCTGTATTCCCATTGGCTAACTGTAATAAAAGGGGTATACTTTATCTTCCAACCCTAGTTTGAATAGATCATTTTTGAAAAATTTTGAACGTTGATTTCTGGAGCTTCCTCTTTTTATTAATGAAATGATCTTGACCAATATGTTCAGTACAACTGTTACAGTTTAAAAAAAATCATTAAAAAGGGGTCGGATTTCCAGAAACCATCCATAAAAAATTTAATAAATTTATTTATTGTATCTTATTAAAATAATTTTTTGAAATTAGGGTTGAAAAAAGGGTTTTCTACCTATTCAGTACTTCCAGTTGAAGTGATTTCATTAATAAAAGGTTAAATTTCTAGGAGCAGTAACACAAATTGTTTCAAAAATCATGTTTTAAAATTAGGGTTGAAATAATGGTTGAGTTAAGGGTTCTGAAAGGGTTATTCTGGCCGATGAGGGGTAGTCACAAATCACAATCCCTAACCATTTTTTATTGTCTTCAGTATATCCAGTTTAAGAGATTTTAATTAAATTTGGGATTTCCAGGAATCACCCATACAAAATTGTTTAAAAATGGTCTTATGATATAATTGTTTTCTATGTGGGTGACTCAGGGCGAGGAGCATTATTATTCACAATCAGGCGGATAAAAAGGGGGTGAAGAAAGGATTTTATACGATAATTCTGGCTGCTGTTAGGTAGCCACAAATATGAATTTTGATTAGTATGTTCTGTTAAACCAGTTTAAATGATTTTATTAATAAAAGATGGAGGAACTTCAAGAAGTGTCCTGGCACCAATTTTGGAAAAGTACTAAATTGTTTTTGGAATGCGCAGCTTAGCACGATAACGCTTTATGTAAAATATGAATTTCAAGCCTTAAACGGACTTATGGGATTTCCGATGTGATAATCACATCAGAAATCTCACATTATCTCCAAAAAATCCAAGTTAATGAAATGAGCTCAAAAAATGGCATCCCGAAATGCTTGGTGCTTTTCTTGGCTAAAGTGTAGTCAACCCGAAGAAAGTGTTAATGTTATGAAAATGTAGGATTACCTGAGAAATTTTGCTGTAAAAAAAAATTAAGACAAATCTGAAAACTCCATTTTCATATCGTGGAAATGAACTAACTTATGTACATGTTAATACAGTCTTGGCCAAAAGTAGGGAGTGCATTACTGTTTACCGATTTACCGTATTTATCGTATAAAATATATTTAAAATTTATCGGTAATAATTTACAAATTTACCGATATTTTCGGTAAAAATATATTTATAGGACGCATTTCAGTGCCAGGCCGCATTTCAGGTATAGAGTTCACTAAGTAATTATTAAGTAGACGAATGTAGGTATACTTACTGAAGATTTATATAATGAATTTTATTTAATGAAATGAAAAAAAACTTATACAGGGTTGGCGCGTGGACTGACAACATTTTTTAGAAGGTTGGGGGGGGGGGTCATTTGGATGCTTTCATCCCATTCAACTGATGTTCTAAGTGGAAAAGTAACAGAAAAATTACTTATGGGCTTCTAAATCCAAAAAAATTTGTAGATTTATGAAAATCGTCACCATCTAAATTAATTAAAAAAAACTAATGGTTATTTTGAAATTAGTTTTGCTTTAAAAAATTCTCTAGTTTATGCCCTTTCCAATAGTATACTGACATGACATAGAAATCACTCGTTTTGTGGTTAAAATACGATATGTTATTTTGTCAGAGTTATTTGTACCAGGGTTAAGAAAATGTTTTTTAAGTTATTGATAAATTTAAAAAAATATCTAAAATGGGTGTTAATTGTCCTGTTCAGTCAATATATCACTATCTGCTACCGGAAGTGCTCGTGTGTTTCACTTTGTTCTTGTTAAATAATTGCTCCAGGTCACGAAAAAGGTTGTAATGCTAGACGGCTGGAGTTTTGTAGATTTAAGGATTTTGTGTACAAATGAGTCTAACTTCAATCGTGAGGTAATTGTGAATTTACACAATCTACTTCATTGGGGCAATAACGACCACAATCCACACAAGAAAAGGCTGGATTCTTTCCAAAGGAAATTCAGCGTTACTATTTGGGCTGGTGTTATTTGTCGAAAACTTTTCGGTCCATATTATGTGTCAGAACGTTTTTCCGGAGATATTTTCCTCGAATTAGTGCAGAATGAGCTACCTGAGCTGAATTTACTAGTTTTAGAAGATTTTCTGATTGGTAGCCTATTTATTGGCTCGCACGGTCCCGAGATCACAAACCCTTGGATTTCTATGTCTAAGGACGTGCTAAAATTTTGTGTACGCAACAAAGGTACCCACAAGAGAAATTTTAATTGAAAGGATATGTGGCGCATTTGAAAAAAAAAATAAAATGCAACTTTGCACAACAACCGTGGAGATTAAAAAAAGATGCCGTGCATGCATATACGGTATTGAGGAGGTCATTTGGAACAAAATCTAATAAATGAAGTTGATTTCAAATTTATTAATATCTTAAAAGGTACTTTCTTAACTCTTGATTTCTATATGTGAGTATAATATTGGAAAGGGCAAAAACTAAAGATTTAAAAATAAAGCTAATTCCAAAATAACCAATAGTTTTTTTTTAAATGAATTAAGATGGCATTTTTCAAACTTCTATAAATTTTTTAGGATTTGGAAGCTAAAAGTAATTTTTCTTAAATCAATTTTATTAAATAATAATTTATTTCAAATAATCACCTTGCAAAATACAATAAAAGTTATTTCGTGTCTCTTCGACTACAAACTCAAAAGTTATGACCATTTAAATGCGAGATTTTAGGTTATTTAAAACAATCTTAAAATTACTATATTTCATTTACCGGGCTACTTAGAAAATCAATTCCATGGGCAGAAAGCTTCTAATTGACCCCCCCCCCCCCTCCCCCCAACCACTCCAATCTGCCAAAAAATGTTGTCGGTCCACGTGCCAAACACAGTGTATATAAACAACAATTTTGTGATATGAATTTCAAATTATATAATGAATTTATTGTATTTATGTATTTATTTATTTATTTACTATTTTATTAATTTTTCACTAGCTTACCTAAGGCATAGTACTGTTCAAATTGTTATTTAAATTCAATTTACCGGTAAATTTTCGATAAACTATCGATCTTACACGAAATTTACCGTTTACCGGTAAATTGAAAAATCGGTAAATTTGCACTCCCTAGCCAAAAGTATTGAGCACCTATATCTTACAATTTTTTGGGAGTATCAATTTGAAATATTTTACTTTGGTTTTTATCAATTGTAATGGTGTATTGTGATTGTTCCGTATATTGGTCTATTTCAGCACTCTCGAATTAATTACACAACCGTAGGAAATTCTTCCATTTGCGTCAATTTGTATGACAACGACCATGATAATCGACACCTACTTATACACAATCAACTTCCCAACCACCCCATACATTTTTTCTTTCCTTTAACGCTGGATCGCGGATAAATTTGAATTTTTGACTTATAGATGGCTAAAGTGTAAGAATCACAACAATCAGTTTCAAACAGACGAGATTAATGATTTGAAAAAATCAGTCTTCTCATCAGGTCGCGACGACTGATGTTGTTTATTACATTGAAATATTGTCTATATATATAGAGCAATACCATGTAGGTGTACTACTAGCGAATTACTGTAGTTGTACTACTAGCGAATTCGAGAGTGCTGAAATAGACCAATATACGGAACAATCACAATACACCATTACAATTGATAAAAACCAAAGTAAAATATAAAAAAATTCGTGAATTCGAAAAGTTAATTGTTAAAATAGAATATAGATGGAAATGTGAAAGAATCAAAATTTCGTACGCTACGCAGTAATTCGCTAGTAGTACAACTACATGGTATTGCTCTATATATATAGACAATATTTCGGTGTAATAAACAACATCAGTCGTCGCGACCTGATGAGAAGACTGATTTTTTCAAATCATTAATCTCGTCTGTTCGAAACTGATTGTTGTGATTCTTACACATTAGCCATCTATAAGTCAAAAATTCAATTTGAAATAACTTGTAACAATTTTTTTAGGTTCACATTACTATTGAGTGGGTCCACCCTTTGCCTTAATTATGGCAGAAATTTTTTTGGGTAGAGAGCTTACAAGTTTTTTACATTCTGCAGGACGAATAGCGCTCCATTCTTGGTGCAGACAGTGTTTAAGTCTTCTTTGTTATTTATTGTGTAGCGCCTGATTCTGCGTTTTAATAAACTCCATAAATGTTCTGTGGGATTCAGGTCCAGGGGCTGGGCAGGCCACTCCAGAACCTCAATGCCATTTTCTCAAAACCATGCCATTGTGCGGGCAGATTTATGGCATGGCGCGTTATCCTGTTAGAATTTAACGCTATCCATGTTTGTATCACCAAGAAGTGTTAAAATTGAGGGCAACAACGCAGATTATAGGACGTTTATGTATTTTGAAGATTCATGTGGCCCTAACACACGAACATTTCACGAACTCCAGAATTAGTCATGCAGCCCCAGACCATTATGATGCCCCCCGTCGTGTTTTACGGTTAGTACCACACACTCTGGACTAACTGCTTTGCCTACCCGACGACGCACAAAAGGCACACCAAGTGTACCAAAAATCCGAAATAAAGAAAATGTAGAGACTTCGGAAAACTCAAATATTTGTATCGATGAATTTATTTTAAAATGATATTATTTAATATTATTAAGGCACAAAATTGTCAACTTACTTCAAAGTTCGATTCGGCTGACCACACGATATTTGACCAATATTCTTCGGTGAAACTTTGGTATTTTAAGGCCCACTTATACCGTGCCTTGGTTTTTTTCGGAGAGCCAAGGTTTCTTCCTGGCTTTACAGCCTTTCAAACCAGCTTCCTGCATCCTTCTGTGAGTGGTGCGAGCAGAGATTGGTATCTTAATTTCTACTGACAACTCAGCAGCGAGGTTTGAAGAAGTTTTTTTCCCAGTTTTTAAAGCTTAGCTCACTAACTTTCGGTCGTCACGGTATGTGGTGATGCGTTTGCGCCCGGTTCTGTACCTATTACTATGTGAACTACTAGCGGTGAATCGCTTAATAGTATATTGAACAGATCAGCGTGAACATTTCCCAGTTTTAGAAATCTCTACTCGTGATTTCCCTTGCTCATGCAGAAGCTGTATCTGCACACATTGTTCTAAACTTAACTCTTTTGTTTCGGCATATTCCTATAACATCACTAAATTTAACAAATCAAACCACAAAAAGCGGATACTGTTAAAGTTAGCCGAAAGATAATGCAGATAGTGTCTTGAATACAGCAAAAATCAGTCATAAACTAGAATTTAGGATGAATTTAGGATCGGGTTATATCTTTCGGGTGAAGGAGAAACTATTTCAGTTTATAGGAATTTAAAAATCGATAGGAGCGAGAGTATAAAGAGAGTTTAACTTTCTGTTGAATCAGTCAAGACACTATCTGCATTATCTTTCGGCTGGCAAATTTCGGCTAACTTTAACAAGGTAAAAAGCGGACTAAATCACTGGATGTGTATACATAATGAGCGAAAGTAGTGAACTAACGAATAAATACAAAATGGGAAAATAACAAATTTTATTGCACCAGATGGTTTATTGCCACACCTGCGGTGTGAGTCACTGTTTTTAGTCCTTTTTAGATGTCGAAAAAATAATAAACAAGTAAAAGGGGTTGTTTTTTTATACTTATCTTGTATGCCCGAAATTTATAGGGTGCTCAATACCTTTGGCCAAGGCTTTATGTTGTACACGTAAAACATTTTCATGTGGGATTATTCTAGCAAACTTGAAACTCTGAGAAGCTAATAACAAAGATATTGCACTAGTGGTATATACGGCCAGTTAAGTCTTTGCTAAATAAACACCAACGTTTACATGTTTTACCCACATGATACGAAAATGAGGTTAATGAACCCATTAACATAACCAAAACCTAACGAACTATGTATACAGATAGTGCAATAAATCTCTGCTATTAGCTCCGCATAATTTTAAGTTCCGCCAGATAATTTTCCAAGGTTGCCAAGAAGTTGGAAGTCCTAAAATTGCATGTAAAAATCGCATGTAAGCGTTAAATACAATAAAATCCGATTTTATAATGCGGTTGACAAATGCGTGACCCGTGAAGTATCTAACAAAAAATAACACGTATACGTATATAGTTCCAATTGGAAAATATGGCGGAATCAGAACAGCCGTCATATTAAATTGTTTTAGTATTGGTGATTTACACTGTTAATATTATATTAAACAAATTCTTAATTTACATAATGAAATTTAAAAAAGATAATATATACAAAAAAATGTTAGAGAAATCTATAAATAACTTAAAGAAAAAGTTAACAAATAAATAAAATTATCAAATCAATTGAAATCATTTGAAATATTTCACTCAAAATATTGAGTATTTTATCAATCTGCTGCCCTATTCCTGAATACGATACGAAAACGAAAGTACAAGATTCTTATTCGATTTTAAATAAGAATAGTGTGAATCTGATTCAATTCAAATATGAATCTTGTATTTTCGTTTTCGTATCGTATTCCGGAATAGGGCCGCTGGACAAAATGTTGAGTATTTTATCAATCTGGAGAAAATTTTCCGGTATAAGGTTTTTCCGAGCGGAGAAAATGTATAATAATAATGCAGTTTTGTTATTGCTGGCTGGCATCAATCTCTGGAAGTGTCTTTTTATTGGCCAAGTGGCCCTATTCCAGCTTTCCCTGGGAATTGGGAAAATATTTTGCTGTAATTGCATATTTCAATAATTCCCAAATATTTATTTCCCGTTCCCAAATGTATATTCTGGTAGACTGGGAATAATTTTTGGGGGAACATTTTTTTATTTTGGTTTTTATAAAGTAAAACGCATGTTGCGACCTTATTACCAGATTAATTTATTTTTAAATATAAATTTGTTAGAAAAAATAATGTTTAAAACTTCGAAAAAGTAGGAAATTCAATTCCCTAAAAAAATAATGGGGACAAATTAACGTCAAAACTGCTATAAAATGGAATTATTTTTTCCCAATAAAGAAAATTCCCAAACGCCAGAATACACTTTGGGGAATAAAAAATTTCCAACTTCTGAAAACCAGAATAGGGCCACAGATTGATAAAATACACATTATTTTGATCGAAAAATTGCAATAAATAATTCTAATATTTTTTCTGTTAAAGCTTTTATAACACCTAATTTATTCTAATAAGAATTTAATATTGAGTGGTGCTAACACATACCTAATCTGGATTTTTTGTTGGGAAACTTCATATCGGTTAAATGCGTAGTGAATCACAATAATTCGCTAAGACATTGTGATTATGATTTTTATGTAAGTTCAAAGTATTTTTAATATTTTCGTAGTTTGGTCTAATTTAAAAAACTCAATGTTTCATTAGTTCGAAACCAAACTTCCACAGTCTTGGTAACTTCATCTCTATATATACACTACTCGACTGTAACATCTGGCTATCACCTAGAATAACCTAAAATTTGAAATAGTTTTAGTTACTCAAATAAACACCAACGTTTACAAATTTTAATCCATTGGTGTGCAGTTGGTGATTTCAAGTTTGTCTTAATTTTTTAACAGCAAAATTTAAATTTCGGGATAATCCTTAATATTTTATAATTAACACTTTTTTCGGGTTGACTACACTTTAGACAAAAAATGACACAACAATTTCGGGATGACATTTTTCGGGCTGAATTTACCTTAGAACATCCTGTTGGACAAATTTTACTATAAGACGCACAGTGGGATTTCCAAAATGGGATGTCTGGCCTGATTGTACCATTGAACACTTAAAAATAACCAAATATGCCAGGTTGTATTATTAGAAGAGAATTGCGTTAGAGGATAGACCAGGCACATTTCAATAAACTTGGATATAATTTAATCTTGTGTTGAGAAAAATTAAAATTCCAAAATAATTCACCAGTATGAAATATAATGTCTCTTATTTTTGTGGATCACATTTAAAAAAGATCGATTTTACATTTTAAATTTTATTTCAAACACACGTTTTATGAGTTTTGATATTTGAAAATAGTTTAAAATAATTGAAAACTACTTAATTTAAAATGAACAACTGCATGGCAAATAAAACGTAAATATTTTTTTTGTTTATTCAAGTTTCAACAATTTTAATAGTAAAACTTTTCGTTTCAGTTAAAAGCATGCTGTTGTGTCCATATAAACTCAAAATAATATAGTTTTCGCGAACAAAATTAGTTTAACATTTAATTGAACTTTTATAACGAGAGATGATAGAAAAATGCGGTCATATTTAATTTCAGTAAAAGCCAATATGCTGGTGCATCACATAAATCATAATATAATGTCTCGTTATACTATAAAGAGATATATTTCAAAGTTATTTTTCACTTATCCAAGTTTTAAAGTAAAGTTAATAATACAAAATTATAAGAGACTGTTGATGATTTTTACCAAAATTTGTTTTTTAACTTAGAAGTCAGCATCAAAAGCATTCCGTCCTCACCGCTTTCAATGACAAACACGAAAAATGTTTTTTGTACGTACCACGAAAAATAATTTTTGTTTTTCTCGGCACTGTACTTTTGAACCAAAGCACATGCTGTTTTTAGGTTAATGCAAAATTTTACTCTCCTGTTTCTCAATAATTACTTAACTAATTTTAATAAGGGGAAAGGGAATGAAAACTTAGCGGTGTGGCCATTTTTTGTTCTTGGACTGTAGTATTCTTTAAATATTAGCTCTAGTGCCAAAACTTTTAATTCAGATTTTTTTGATTATAACACCAAAACAATAACAATAGATCAACAAAATAAATAATTACAATGAATTCTAAAAAAATCTAATACAAAAAAAATCGTTTAGTAAATTTAACTTTTACGAGCTAACCCATTGATTGTAGAGCTTAGCGAATTCCGGTAATTTAAGTTTTTCTCACCAAACAATAAATCTCTTTCAGTCGAGTCCTCATTTATTAAACCCGGTTAAGCAATTCTTGATGGCCTTTTTGATGTTTTGCACCGAAAAATAATTTTTTTCTTCTTGAAAATAGAGCACATTTGGTATAAATTTGACAAAATAGACTTACAGTCTCTTATATTTTAGTATTATTAACCAACCGTACATTACATTAAAAATTCAAATTCAATTGAAACTTGGATAATTGAAAAATAATATCTTTAGAATCTCTTTTATAGTACAACGAGACATAATATTATGTTTTATGCGATAATCAGTTTTTACTGAGTTGACTAAATAAGAATTGAAATGGCAGCATATTGTCTTAAAGTGAAATTAAATATGACCGCATTTTTCTATTATCTCTCGTTATAAAAACCCAATTAAATTTTAAACTAATTTTGTTCGCGAAAACTATTATTATTATGAACTTATGGACACACCAGCATGCTTTTAACTAAACCAAAAAAGTTTTGCTGTTAAAATTGTTGAAACTTGGATAAACAAAACGAAAACTTTTTTACGTTTAATTTTTATTGTATTAAAAATAAAAATTCTTTTTCAAGAGAGCTTTTTATAAGTTAGCATAATACGAAAGTTCAATTATTATGTGAAAGGGTTCATAATCGCAATTTGTATACGAGTATTGTTTTGTATGCAAAGAGAAAATAATATTAAATTTGAATACTATCAGGGTACCGAACAGAAAATACACTCTAGGAATGCTCTTTCCATTTCAAATATACTTATAAATATTTTTTCACCACTCTCGTCTTTTATGTTCAATATATAATTTTCTTTTTTATTTATTTAATTGAAAAATATACATTTTTTATGTATTCTCCATCTTTGTAACCATTAACGTAAAAAAATGTTTTTATTTTCACTCTGCTATTTTAGTAATAATAATAATAATGAGCTTAATGCAATAAAAGATGAAAACTTTAATTTCCGTCTTGTACATTTTTCTTCCCTTAAATTTTGTTTTATTTAATAATTTATTATTATTATGTATTTTAAAATATATTTTTTATATTTTCTTCATTTTCCATTTAGATCACGCTTTGCCGAATACCGTTTTTTTCATTTTATTTAATTTTTATTTTTTACGATAAAATTGTATACGGGTACGTAGAGGAGAGGTGATTTCTATAAAAAAAACACTGCTAGAAAATTGAAAATGGTGTCGACTCTGTTATTGCTATGTGTGATAATATTGTTGACCTAAAATGACTCTATTTTTATTTTTTGGATTGTGTGGCCTGAATACTGATTATTATTTTTTATCGTGGTGTAAAGACAATTTGATATTAATTCGGTTTTGATTTGTGTTGGTATATAGGAATGACTTTTTTCCGTATTGTGTATACGTGTTTTAATTAAAAACACGCCACGTCACTTTATAATTCCTAACTAATTTTCGTTTATCGCAGGTTTTTTCGGATTCAATAGGGTTCAGTAATTTTCTTTTGTATCTAGCGAAGAATATTATGCGTTCCTGCAATAAAAATCATTTTTGTGGATTAAATGTGATGGAGAACACAATTACCAGACTAATTCATTTTGCATTTATCCAGACTACCGAACAATAAAAACCTCATTTTATACTATAGAGACACAAAGCTTTTAAGAGAGATTTAATTTTTAATGTTTTTAAATGGTTTTCACACATTCTGAATCACCACTATATAAAAAATATTTAAAAATTTTAACAAGATTTTAATATTATTTATATAAAGTACATTGTGCAGAGAACGGTTGGAAAAAGCTCCAACCAACCATAAATTTGTACATGTTTTATTTCACAAATACACAGAAATATCTATGTTTTGGGTATATAAAACATTTTTTTTTTATTTTGGTTAAATTTGTCCTTTTTGAAGTTTCTTTTTTTGATATGAAAATTATTTTCATTTTCATGATACGGATTACATACTTAAGTATGTTATTGTAAAAGAGAAAATTTCACAAATTAAAACCACAAATCATATAAAGTAAAAAGGAAAATTAAAACCTTTGTCAAACAAACACAAAATATAATATTTGCTATTCACGTATTTTTTGATACCATCTGTTGAAGTTTAACATCATAGTAGAGCGACTAAATTACCTGAAATTTTAGTTTTTCGAGCTTGCCGAAACTTACCCACCCTCTTCGTTTGGAAATGAATTTTACTTTTCAAAATAATTAATTTACGGTCAATCGTCGATTTAAAAATTCAAACACCTGTCGCAAAATTTTTTATTCAGTAGAAATTTAAAATATTTTATGAGTAGAGAGCAACGCATTAAACATCTCGAAGAGTATAGTACGACAAAATAACAAAAATTAAAAAATCGGGTAGTCCACACAAATTTTCATTGTCTAGAAAATCTAAATGCCGGTGTTTTAATGCTGGCAATGCCATATTATGCCCGATTCTAGAAAGATAAAATTCATTTCATGTTATTTTAGTTCCAGCTTCCTATAATAGTTAGCATGGAAAATGTTAAAGCAACATAACATCCTTGAAACATAAAATTTTTATGTTTCAGAGCCGGACCAAGATCGAGCAGAAAAAAGAAACAAGTACCTCTGCAGGAATTTATTTGGATATATGCATGGAACCATGCCAATGTTTGAAAGAATATCATCAAGAAAATCAACTTGACATGCTTTGACCAGACGCTAAAATGCTTTTATTTAGAGAAATACTAACTCCACCATCATCTTTTGTACGAGTACTGTGAAACGCCACGAAACCATTTAAATTGTAAAATTTAATCTCAAAGTCATATAATCATATTTCACCAACCTGAGAGCTATTCTTAAAATATTAGATATAAGTATTAATTTGTGGCTCTGTATTTAAAATATAGGTAACATTAACATTAGAAAAAATTCTTGGTGCACTTTGCAGCGTGTATGGGCGCATTATCCTGCTGAAATGTTTAACGTTCACCGGACATATCCTCCCCAAAAATTTACTAAAACGTCATCTATTAATTGCACATACTGCAGAGAATTCATTTTATGGGACGCAAAACAAATTGGGATCTTGCCACGATAGCAGAAACCACTCTATGTCATAAGTGACTCTCCTTGAAAGTTGTGCGAATGATGTGATTGAGGTTGACTCACAAACATCTTGCCAATAATTCCTTGGTTCTCGCACACTTAGGCAAACAGTGGCTCATTGTGATACCACAGGATCCTATCTCCCCAGTTCCGAAAGGCTGTCCATACCGTACACACCTAAATACTTATGCCTTCTGCATGATAGTGCCGGACACGAGAATAGCAAATAATGTAACGTTTCTTCCTCCTCTTTGTCTAACCAACTTCTACAATAATCATTCGTCTGTAGACCCAGCCTTTTCGCATGTTCCCCTCTACGACCAATCTTACCTGTCGTTTTCCCAGGGATACTAGTGCTTTGGAGCGCCGCAAGTCCAGTTTTGGCCAAACCAGTTTTGCTACCCTGCACGTGAGGGTGTTGGTCCACCTCTCGTTTGTCAAAGCGATTGCCTTTGTACTGAGCGATTTAAGCGCTGCTATAGGCCTCCCCAGACCTGCCCTTACCGGCTGCATCTGGTACCGTACCTAGCTAGTTTGTCCGCCCTGCAGTTTCCCGTGGTGTCCGAGTGACCAGGGACCCAGATTATCTGGATGCTGAAATACTCGCTCATTTCATTAACAGATGATCAGCAATCCAGCGCCACCCGTGACTTCAGACAAACCGCCTCTAGCAACCTGACTGCCGCATGTCCACATAAATCGCGATATCCCTCACGGATACCACGTTATGCTTCAACCATGTGCCGACTTCGCCTATCACCACCACTTCAGCCTGGTACATGCTGCAGTAGTCAGGGAGACGAACAGAAATATTAACATTGAGCTTCTCACAGAAGACTCCAGCTCCTACTTTGCCGTCTAGCTTAGAGCCGTCCGTGAAAAATTGCAGTGCCTCGTGTTCCAGTATTGATCCGTACCTCCAGGATTCTCTCGAAGTACAGATGGTCCGGAAACCTTTATCGAAACACAACGTTGGTTTCATATAATCTAAATTCGCCAGTTCTTTCCTTAGCGATCTAACTATCGTCGAGTGTCCCGCCTGAAGACACTTCCAATGAGAGACCGCCGAGAGTCTCTAAGCCACATAGGCTGCCATCTGCTTACCAAACAATTCGATTGGAATAAGATGGAACATGACCTCTAAAGTGTAGGTGTTGACCTAAGCGCTCCGCTTATAAGCATGCAGGCTGTTCTTTACACCTTGTTCGTCATCTTTATATATGTTACCTTCTCCAGAGCTGGCCAACACACGCCCATCCCGTACGTCAGACCAGGTCTTACCACTGCCACTGGTCTTACCAGAGCCAGTGTATCAGCTCTGGCTTCAGTCCCCATCTCTTACCTATGGTGTTCCTACACGAGTAAATAACTACATACATTAGCCTTATTCACCCTTTCCACAATGTTAGGCTTCCAGCTGAGTTTACGGTCCATTATTATGCCCAGAAATCTCGCTATGTCAGCAAAAGCCAGATTATTGCCGTTTACGGTAGGAGGGCTAACTACCGGAATTTTGTATATCTTAGTAAATAGTATCAGCTCTGTCTTGAAAGGGTTGATCCCTAATCCACATTTGCTGGCCCATTTCGTAATGGTCAGGAGTGCATTCTGCATAACATCTCTAACCGTGTCCAGATATTTGCCTGAGATAGATATCGCTATACATCATCTGCATATGCTACAACCCCTATGCTATGAAACTCTTCCGAGTAAATTGACTTCTCAATCATGCGTACCAGATCGCACAGAGCTGTGTCCACCGACTTTCCCTTACAGTACGCATGCTACGACATTGCCCAATTCCTGGGCTCAATTTTTGATCGAATACCTATGTACATCTTCCAACCTTTCCAAGGTTTTCAACAGAAAGGATGATATAACTAAAAGGCCTCTGACCTCCGCCCATTTCCTAGTAATACAGACTAATTTCATACATCCCCTGAAGATATCCTCTAGCCAAAGGAGGATGACTGCCGAGTTCCTTTGGATCTCTGCTGATATAATTCGATCCGGGCCCGCCGATTTATAAGGATTAAAAATCGTTCAGCGCCCACAGGCTTCGCTTCCTGTCCGCGATGCTTTTCATCTTTATTGAAGATATTACTCGATGAGCTCCAGGCTCCATCTAGTCATCAAAGCTTCCCGGAAAATGGTTCTCGATGAGGAGCTCCAATGATTCCGCACTTGAAGCTGTCCATGACCTGTCCGGTTTAATTAAATAACTAGGACTGATTGGGTTAGTAGCTAGAATTTTCCTGAAGCAAGAAGTTTCAGAGACTTCCTCCATCCTACAAAAGAAGAGTCTCCAAAACTCTTTTTGTGCCTTCCTCAACTTTTTGTTTGTATTTTTTAGGGCCCCCTTATAGGAGTCGCTATCCCGAATCTTGCTTTTGTTTTTAGCTTTATAAAAAGCTGTCTTATATATCCCCTCCAATGGGTTCTCAACTCCTTGGTCCAACATATCGGTTTCTACCTGCCCCTAGGCTTTATTAGGGGGCACGCAGCATTAAATGAAAGATTGCATGCTTTTGTGATTACATTCTTTACTCCAACACCTCCCCATATTTGTTCCAGTTTGTCCTCCTGCGATCCCTGAAGGCTTTCCGGGCAACAGGTTTAAGGTCGAGGATATATGTTACATATCGATGATCAGAGAATGAGTGCTCCTTCGCCACTCTCCACTCTCTGATCATTTGAAAGATCGTTTCTAACGCAAAGGACACATCTAAAACCTCCGGTCGATTTTTAACAATGAATGTCGGTTCTCGTCCAATATTGCAAACTAAAAGGTTGGTATTTAATAAGTAATCAAAAAATAACTCACCCCTCTCGTTGATGTCTGTTCTTCCCCATGTTGTATGATGCTCGTTTGCATCACATCCGGGTATAGCACTTACCGTTCTTTGGTTTGCTTTCCGGATCAGTTCCCCCAGGTTATCCGGTGGAATCTCCTTCTCGTGATTCATATAGGCTGAGGCCGGCCATAATTTTTCACAGCCAGCCTCACACTCACATCCCCACTACTAAATTGAGGAAGAAGATATTCAGATTATTTTTCGCTAAAATACACGATCTGATCTTCACCACTGATCCTTTTATTGTTAATCCAAGGTTCTTGGATTAACACCAAGTCCTCATCTGATTAAGTCAGTCTGAGAACAAGAGCTACCGAGGCAGCCTTCGTATGATGCAGGTTTATTTGTACAATATTAACCACTGAAGTCTACCTTACTCACCTCTTCCTGCACTCCCTGCATCGGGATAGTGCCATCTGCCTCGTTGTTTCGGCCACCATTCTCCTCCCGTCAAGAGTCTGACAATATGTCCCCATCAGACTCCAGAGAGAGGAGGCTACCTCCCCTTGCAATGGTTGTCTTCCACCCGCTTGATCATCTCCTGCTGGGTCCATTCGCCGGCGACCCCAGGCTGGTCTTTCGCAGTCGCATCGGCCTAGTCCTTTTTATATATTTTAAAGGTGATCGACCCGAACCCGAAGTTGATCACCCCCTTAGATTTTGCAAGGGAAGCCAGGGATTATTTATTCATCAGCATGGCCAATCTAAAGCCTCATTTAGCCTCCTTTCGCTTTACAATCCTCCAATCTTCCGTTGGAAGATCAGCATTGCTGGCCCGAATGATCTCGAGGATCTCTTCTTGCTTATCCGGCTCAGTTGGTAGCCATACGCATGTCCTCGGCCTGCTCGAGATTTCCTCCCTGCAGACTGCCTCAAGCCTTGTGCCCTGCCACACTCCGTCTACTTCGGCCACATCCCTTTTATACAGATCGACCGATCTATGATCCGAGCACGTAGTCAACTCCATGCCCCTTGGTACCATCCCGCATCTCTGCAGGACTGGGGGGATCCCGGATTTTCTCTCATGATCCTCATAAAAATGGAGTTTAGTGCATTGTACACTACCCTCCACTTCTCTGACCTGATACTCCCATCTTCCTGACTCCTGTCAATGACTGCTAGCACCAACACGTGCTCCTTTAGGATCTCACTGAATAGCTTCAGTTGTTGATCTCTAGGAGCCCCAACGTCTTGTCTGCTTGCACCTTGGCTAGCTCCACGGCCCCCAGCGCCCCCCACTCCCCCTCCCCCCTCCCTCCAAACGGGAGCGCAGGAAGACGTGACACCCAGTTCGCCATGGTTAGTAGTCGATGGTTTAGGCCGTCCATTATCCACCACCTGTGACCCCCTCGATAGCTGCAGCTCATCACGAATCATCACGAGTTTTGGTCCTTGCCTTTTTATTGTGCAATATGTTTGGGGATTTTTTGGTTCGCCAAAGATGGTAGATTGTATTTTTATTTCTTCGTAGTTTTGTGGCTATCAGACGAATGTTAGTACCAGATTTCCTATATCATTCGATCGTTCATCGGTTGATAGTTGCATTCCTCGTGGCATAATTTTTTAAAAATTACTTTTGAGTAGCAAAAAATTATACTACTTTTAATGTAAAAAATAAACTTATGCTCCCGAACAATTTTTTTTCTACATAATATTAAAATTATCAGCAAAACACTTTTAAGGACGCATTTCTCCCATAAAGCTATTTCTTTCCACTGGCGGTTGTTAAGAACAATAAATCAACATAAAGGTAATACGAAAAAGGGACAAAAATAAATTTTAATTTCAGTTTGTTGAGTATGTATTGACAAATTTTTCCATGTTTTTGAAGAAAACAGTAAAGATTACTTTGTCGCATATGACAATTTCGCATAGTGTAGACTCAACAATATTCGGCAGGTGAACCAAAATTGTTCTTTATATCACTTTCCATATCAATTTGCTAAATTTAATAAAAACAAAAGTAAATCTATTTAAAGAAGACAAAACTGCTTATATGTCAAAACGATTTCCCAATGAAAACTCGATAGCAACATTAAATTTCTCGTCGAAATATTTACCAGAAACTACTTGACAAAAAAAAA
This sequence comes from Nephrotoma appendiculata, assembly GCA_947310385.1. NCBI lineage: Eukaryota > Metazoa > Arthropoda > Insecta > Diptera > Tipulidae > Nephrotoma > Nephrotoma appendiculata. The sequence goes on along the minus strand of OX371224.1, from coordinate 138,092,000 downwards.
ATTATTTTTAATAAAAATGATGTCAAAGAAAAAATATCATATGTAACTCGGTAGTTAATGTCGATTATCAATCTCGTTCAGTCACAGCCTGCAGGCTGCGTCACTATTCTGGAGCTCCCTTGAAATAGGGAATTGGGAAAAATATGTACATAGCATTTTTGCCTAAATTATATTTTTCTAGGCTATTAAAGAAACTTTTGTTCCACAAATATATAAACTAATTTCAATAGTAGGCTAGAAAAATATGATTTAGACAAAAATGCTATGAAAATATTTTTGGCAATTCTTTATTCCCAGGGAAAGCCAGAATAGTGCCACTGAAGGTAATTTCTTCACTCGTGTTAAAATTTCCTATTTTACTTCCTTGAGCTTTATTACCAAACACTATATGTTTACAATAAAATAAATTGTATTTGATACAAAGAACAATTATTTAAATTAAACATTATTGCAATGTATATTTAACCAATTTTAACTGTAAATACTTATTTCTTTGTGTGCTAAGCCATTTTAAACTTGAGTTTTTCAATTTCCTTAGAACAAGAATAAGTATTATTTTATATGACAACGGACACTAAATATTATCTTAACATTATGGAATTATCATTATTGATTTTTCCGCGAAAGAAAATTATTTTTTTTGCAATTCAAAAGCGACTGGGAAAATAAATTGGAAGAGCGATAATCATACCATTTTTTTATATTTTTGTTCTCTGTAGCATTTTAAATAATTTATGTTTTGTAAATTTTCGCTGACTTTTTAAGATGTTTTTATATAATTGCTAAATATTAGGGTTATCGTTATACATAATAAATATTGCACAAAGCATGAGAAAGCAAATTTTAGTTATCGACATATAAACCCAGAAGTAATGTTGCAATGATACATAAATAACAGTGTAAGATCATTATAATTCAGCTTATTTGCCATATCTTGGTTAACCTTCGAAAAGCTTTCTTGTACCTAATTCAATAAATTTTAATGAATTTGAACTTTAATTTTTTGTGAAAAATGACACAAACGACTTCACACAGATAACCTCGGGTACTAAATACAATAAAAATTTTCTTTTTGGGGCGAAATTTTATTATTTAAATATGAAATGAACATAAAATCAATTTACTAATTGAAAGCAATAAATTATTTTTTTGGGGTTTTTTGGGAGAATAAATTTTCAAATTCTTGATCTATAACTCTTGGTCTAATCCAATGAATAAATAAAATTTAAATTTTTAATTACCGGTCTAAATTTTTCGTTTATTATTTAGTTTTCATGTGTGAGCTTTCGACATTTATTTTGTGGTTCATATACAAATATTTTATGGAATGTTATAATATTTTATATTTATGTTTCGGTTTTATGAAAAAATTCTACTACATACGAGTCTTTATAGCTTAATAGTTATAAGGGAAATAAAATCAATAAAGCTTATAGTAAACTCTGATTAGAATTTGGTAAATATTGTAAAACTATTTTTTATTTGTATTTGTACTTTAATAAAAAAAAATTACTTTGTCTAAACTTTTAAGAGTAAGTCATTTAATAAATAGCATTTTATATTCATTTTTATATGATGCCAAACTTTTTTAGTTGTGAAAATTATTTTTTATTTTGGCTTCGAGCTTTTATACTTTCTGCAATATTTTTTTAAACCATTGCAAAGTGCAATGAATCTTGTAAGATTTCTATTTTTATATTCTCATTTCGAAATATTTCTTGGAAAATCTGACAAGGAAATAGAAAACGATGTGATACTTACAAGCATAGCATATTCTAAACACCTAACATTTGGATTGATTTATACTCTTATTTATAAGAAGTGACTTATATACATTTGTGGGGTATAATATATACAACAAGGGATTATAAAGAAGGATGGGATGAATGAATCGTTTGTTGTAAAAATGTGTTTAGAAAAAAAAAAATAGAGACTTTTTACGTCCGCCCGCGAACTTTTTTTGTTTGTGACAGAACCCAGGTTACCCAGGAGGTAATCTATTTTCTGTAACTTAGCTTTCCTAGCCTTAATTTTAAAACCACAAAACAATTTCAATCGTGGCCTAATCTATACTAAACGTAAATTTGAAATTTATAGAAATATTATGACCTGTCTCGCTCCCATTACGGAAAATAGTGAAATATGAAAACTTTCATATATACACTTCGTATTAATTGAAATGTAATTTATGATTTTTCCATATAGCGCATTTTCATGTCACGTAGGAGAAGTAAAAAAAAAATACAAAAAATCTAGCTCACGAATGTGAAAACAGGAAAATAATAAAAAATTAATTATCTTGCTATATTTTTGCCTAATTAAAAAAATAGTCACATATATATTAATACAAATGTTGTGCTTGAGCAGCTGCTGTGATAAGCTATGATTTATGGCTGTGAACGAATATTATTTTGTAAATTCAAGCAAAATTTATGTTTTATGAACGTTGTGCCATAAATCCTTTAGTCATTTTAATAATAATGGTCTAGCATCGACACACTACTGTTCAATGTTTTAATCAGCGATTTTGATGTGTGCGATTAAATCTTATCTTTCACGTTTCAAAATACTAATTAATATAACCAAACCACTCATAATTAAAATGTATCCTGTATTCTAAAACGTTTGATATAAATCAAATTCATTCGATTCAATAGTTCATTCAAGTATTTCTAATAATTTCTTAACGAATATAAAGTTATTATCGCTCCTAAAATATTTTTTAATGTTTCAAGATTTTCTAATTTTCCTAGGTTAATGTCGTTTGTTTAAAGCTTAACGGACTTTAGGAGTAGATTCACTCAATAAAAATTCTTAAACCGTTCGGGTTCTATTATTGCACCGGAAGTGTTAAATTTTATGGTGTCTTTTAAAATCATTATTTACTTTATTTAATTTATTTTAAGAGAAGCAACTCAAAAAAAGTATATAAAACAATCACTTAACACTTAACTATATCAAGGCAAAGAAAATACGAAAAATGTGGAAGGATTCGCACACTACGAAAAACATTTTAAAATCAAATAAATTCGTTGATTATAGATATTCTGAACAGTAAAATGAAGTAAACAAAAAACGCAAGCACTCAATAAAATTTCAAAAAACAGCCACAAAAAGTTACAGATGTAGGAGGGAAGCATAGGGGTTCATTCGAATTTCACTTTCGACGCTGGGCCCATCTTTTTACATATAACACGATGGAGAGATAGGACAGGTTATTTAGATATTTTGTAATTGATCTGATTTCAAACACCTAATTAGTCAATAGTTAGTATGTTCTTAGTAAATAGAATGTAATGGTATACATTTTCAGCATTCAACATCCTGCAAAAAATACTTAATTAACTAGATGGCCAAATGTAATGGTACAATTCCTAAAATACATTTAACTATCATTATTTGAGGCTGCAATAACAACATTGAATATTTGATATAGTTTTAAAATCTTTGATATCTAAATAAATTAATTTAGAATAATATTGAATTCTAAGTAAAATAAGGCAGTTACTCAGGAATCTGTAAGGTGATAGAAATAAATAATGAGTAGTTGACCCATAAATAGAATCCTTACATATTTAAATAATTTAATAGTTAGTTAACACATATATTAAATATTTGATTAGAAAATGATTATATTTTTATTATTTTGTGTCAAAACAAACTCTCTTATGTAGTTATTTCTATCAAATTAGGTAAAATTACATATAAAACATCACTCAATTCGCGAAAAAATTAACATTTTACGGTATTGGGATCTATCCTTTGAAAATTTGTAAAATATTAAAGAATTATAAAAATTAAGATCCGGTAGAGGATGTAGGAACGGAAAAAAAACTATGTTTCTAGTGATTTTTTCAAATCGCTCTACTGAAAAATTAAAAGTTTTGAGTTGTGTCACTGTTGCAACAAACCTAAATATGATAAATATTTATTGTTTTCAATTCACTCAAACTACTGTTATATTTTATATATTGTCGCCCTCGTTAGCTTAGTAAGTAGTGTGCTTGCTCTGTGACTCGGGCGTCCCGGGTTCGATTCCTGGTGGTAACCACTAAAAAAGTTGATACTGAGGGTTTTTAACGTGTCATATGCCATTTTTAGATTTTCAGATTTACAGCCATAGTAGTTACGGCTTTGTCCTTAATATTTTATAAGTTTTAGAAAATATTTTGACTTGGATTAACTAAACTGCAAGATCTTTACTGAAATTTAATTTAAGTTAGTAATCTTCACTACCAGCACTCCAAAAGCCATGTCATTTTGAATAACTGTAACTTTAATTTACGAAATTAATTAATACTAAACTAATTAGTACTTAAATAATTTAATTAAAACTACAATCTGCAGTTTTATTGCACCCGCCTGAATCCCATTTTAATAATATTACGATTCCCGTTACAAAGAAATAAGTAAGTCAAACCCAAAACTAGATCCAACTTTTAAAACTAAAACAACACACTATCAACCCATCTAGAATTAACTGTTTTTAAAATCAATAGAAGATAAAATCAGATAGTTGGGTACATTTTACTTCCTCAAAATTAAATCGAAATTAAAGTCAAGTTATAAAAATAAAAAGACATTCCATACAGCCGTGAAAACTCATAATCGTAATTAAGATACAAATTATACTTATGTTCCCCCAACATCAAATGAATTTCATGAAACCCGAAATTAATACATCAAAAATTTCACACTAACAGCACCATATATGTACAACACACACGATTCACAAATACTCCCACAACGCTAAAATCCCCGCCAGTATAATATATATCAAACAAAATGGCACATAGGTGGCATACGGATATATGAATCTCAGAAAAAACAGAAAAATAGCGTCGATCTTCAAAATCTTCAAAATTCAAACCCTCCTCTTAGCAAATACAACAACAAAAATCATTTACGAGGGTAACAAAACAAATAACAGAATTAACAAAGTCCATCTCTCCCAAACCAAACTCGATTAATTCATTATATCAAAAAATTTAGTAAGTTACGCATCTATTTGTCATAAAGTACAGTTTCAAAGTACAGGGTCAGTCAAGGTGCACCCTTGTTGGGTGTAAATTTTTGTTGAGTGTAAATAAATCATCTCTTGTGGAAAAATCCAGAAGAAACAAATTATTATTTTTGAGCAATATGATTGGCCGAAAAAATTGTCAGAACGAACGAACGAACACCAACCATATATCCAGCTTAATTTTTTTAATTTTTTGTGGTTCTTTGTAAATGCTTAACTTTTCAACATCATTACAAAAAACAGCACAACAAAAACAATCAATCTACAACACCAAGTGTCTCGACAATTTATGGAATCAATTACCAACATCCGGAAAAAGTAATGAAACAATTGCTCAACTTAGAAATAAAAATTTGTATTCAACGTGTCAAAAGTTTAATAGACGAACTATTCTTGTTAGACAATAACTTATCGGTGAGTCTTACCTCTAATGATTACCATTTTCTTAAAGGCACGCAATGTGAGCAAAACAAAAACATGCATAGCATACATAAAAATAAGTTAACCAAGAAATTCAATAACATTACACTGTGCTAGTTGAAAAATGCAACAAGCTGGGCACCCGGGGGGTAAACCTAATTCGACTATGCTGAATTCATTGGTGCTAGTCCCATTTCAAAGTTAGTCCCCATTTTTGAGATATCGCTTTCGACATATTTTGCCTCTGAGACAAATATTTGTCAAAATATACACTCATATTCACGTTGATAGCTCCTGAACCATTAAAAATTTCGTCATGCTTTCTTCAGCAAAGTTGTTGCGCAAGCCAAGACCAACAACTTTGCTGAAGATATCAAGACCGAAAAACGACATCTACAATCACATTTTTGTGTTATTTTATTTTTTTGCGTTTCAGCAAAACGAAAATCTTAATGGTTCAGGAGCTATCAACGTGAATATGAGTGTATATTTTGACAAATATTTGTCTCAGAGGCAAAATATGTCGAAAGCGATATCTCAAAAATGGGGACTAACTTTGAAATGGGACTAGCACCAATGAATTCAGCATAGTCGAATTAGGTTTACCCCCGGGTGCCCAGCTTGTCACGCAAAAAAAGTTTGAAATTCAAGCACAGTGAACGATGAACAATGCGAAATTATCTGTAATGAAAATTATTTAATTAACCTAACCAACATAGAAATTCCGCAAAACATAAAAATATTACTCTCATTTGGCCTGAAATTGGCAATATCTACCAATAACTATAATTTTCTGTACTTTTCCCTTTTAGCAGACGTAGAAAATTTGATAAGTACTGATAATTTCATAACACAAACCCATAAATGTGAACTAGTGGCTCTAACGATGAACAAATTTGATGAGGAACAATGGAAATAATAATAAGAAAGACCCATATACAAAGTTCATCACTAAAGCCAATGATAGTTTGAATCGTTTTCTGAAAAAAATAAAGACCTACATGTAGTAGAAAGTTACAAAAGCAAAAAAACCATCATCATGATGAGAAACGAATATGATGAGAAAATAACCGATCACAAAAAAACCTACCACCAAAGTGATCAATAATCTCAAAAAATTAATTGACTATCTCAATATCAATACCGATATCCATAAACAAGGATATCCATAAAGACCTATCTACTATAGATTCACCGTGTTACAATTTAGCGAAATATTTATGCCATATATTAAACAATTCTACAAAATACAGTAGATATAATATAAAAAATTCTTATGAATTGTAAGATGTGATCGATGGCTTGACACTCCAAAGCAATGATATTTTAGTCTCATTCGATGTAACCTCATTATTTACCAACATAACTACCGAAAAAGCAATCAGTGAAGTAAAGAACAAATGGGAAGAAATAGAATTTAAATGTGACTTAGACCTTAACACTTTTCTGAAACTATTAAATTACGTTATTGACAACAACAACTACTTCAAATATAACAACACAATTTATAAAAAGAAATTTGGCCTTGCGATGGGCAATCCTTTGTCACCAATACTGGCGGATCTAGTAATGGAAAAATTGTTCAATGGATGTCTACCACAACTTGAACATCAACCAACTTTGATTAAAAAATATGTAGATGACATTATTCTAGCTATCCCCAAACAATATATCAACGATACAATTCAATGTTTTCATACATTTGATAGACACATTAGATTTACTATTGAAGAATAGAGAAATGGTATATTTCCTTTTTTAGACATGACCTTAATTCGTAACAATTGTCATATTAAAACGTGTTGGTTCAAAAAAGTCACTATAGTTCAAATAGAGTTTTAAATTTCATCTCCTCACACCCCAAGAATATGAAATTCAACCTGGCTGTCTCATTTGCAAAAACAGTACTATTTTTATCGAATAGTGAATTCCATAGCGATAACATCAATATCATAACTGACATTCTACACAAAAATAATTACCCAAACAAAATCATCAGAAAAGCAATAGCAAAAGCAAAACAACTTAATAATAATTCACAACCACAAACCGTTAAGTTTAATAGTATGACCTATGTCAACAATTTAACCCAGCAGATTGTGAAAATAATCAAACCTAATGAAGCCCACAAAAATATTAAAATTAGTTTTAAAATTCTGAATAAATTAAAAAAATCGTTTACTAAACTAAAAACAAAATATCAACGGATCAACTAACAATAAATTACGTACTCGGTTAGAAAAACATCAAAGCGATGTAAGATGTTTAAATCGCGGTACAGCATTAACATCCCACGCACTCGATAATAATCATGTTTTCCAATTCGATCAGGCTAAAATTCTACATAAAGAAACAAAACAAAATAATAGACTTATCATAGAATCAGCAGAAATCGCATCTACTAATAGGAAACATTAATTTCAAGACCGATACCAATAAATTATGTGAAGACTTCAAACGAAAATCCAAATAATTTTTTTTTTTCCAATCAGCACCATCTAACCTACGGCATGTTTATCACCCATCCTATGTTCTGAATGTCCCTATCATATATCCAAGACGCATTTTTCATCGTTGTCATATAAATTTTCAATTGTTATTTTTAATAATGTTACAATACCGCAATACACACAGCTCATCATAAGGCCCGTTGCACATTTCAGCTAAGCTAAGCTAAGCGATGTGAGCGATGTTCATCGCTCTTGGTTGTAAATAAAGAGTTTTAATGGACCGATGCATACTTGAGCTAAACTATGCAAGCTATGTTTTTCTGTTTTGACCGATGCAAACTAACTTAGCTCGGGTTGTCTTTGGATTGCAAAAGTCAGTTATATCGCTCACGCATACATTGTTATATTGTGTACATATTTATAACATATTGAAATTTGGATGACATTTGAGTGTGTTGTTCCCGCCTATTTGATTCTAATAATATTTTGGCAAGCACAGCATTTTATTTGCATTGAAATGTATGTGTGAGCGATGTAAAGCGATGTAATTAGTTCAAATGTGCAGCGGAATGAACTGTGCGAGCTAAACTATGCTAATAGAAACTACGTTTCTCGCTTAGCTTAGCTGAAATGTGCAAAGGGCCTTATGGAGGGTTATTTCAAGGTGAATTTCAATGTTTGTATTTTAGGTAAGTCAAATTGTCGTGTTATTTGATGTGAAATATTTTAGGCAACGATGAAAATATGTAATTTTACTCTTTACTCACTTTCTCTACTTTTTCTGCATCATTTAAACTAAATAAAGCTGGCAACAACGTTGGCCAAAAAAAAACTCTAAGGATTAACCCTTTAAATGTCCTGATGTTAATGCGAAAAACTTCTTTGTGAAATTCGTTAATCAATTCCTTCACAAACAATTATATGAAGCATAGTAGAAAACATCAAAATTAGTAATTCTATCAATACACAAATTTAATCTAAGAAGGTGATGAACATTTCAATTTGATTTGAATTGTTATATTCAGATCTCAGTAAACTTTGCTTGGATTTGTCAATTTGGTTTTATATCAAAATAAATCGAAAACAAAAAAGAATCGAGAAAACATTTTTGTTATTCATAAGTGCCCAATTTTTGTTTTATCTGTTAACTTAAAACCCGCTGAAGATTTCGCGATTAAACAAAGTTCAGAGTGCTCTCGTGAAGTTTCACTGAAATAGGTACAGTAGTCAAAAAACCTCAAAATCAGTATTAGTTCATAGATGAACATGAAATTGCAACTAATGCTTGCTTCACGTATGCGATCAAAAAATGATTCGCGAAATGAAATAATTTTAACTTTGGGAAAATTTTGATCGGAAGCATCCAACATAATAAAAAAAATAACAAATTATAAGTAATAATGCGAAATAATTACGCTCAAAGATTGGCTTGATTCGCGAATCATTTTTTGATCGCATACGTGAACCAAGCATAAGCTACCGCAAAATTAAATAATGTGCGCTATAAATATCATGGAATATTTTTTTCTGCCAATTTAGTACGAGTATAACGTAATTTTATTTAATTTTATATTTAAAAACTAAATACGAAATGTTATTTTATTTTAATTTATCATAAATTTACAACCATGAGAAACATAAATTATTTTTAATGTTTGAACATACGTTACGTATGTATATACATATGTGTACAAATATTCATAAATTTTATAATTAGAAAAATAATTAAATTAGAATCATTAGTGCATATAAATATTTGTTTTGCAAATTTATATAAATCCCAAAATTACTATTCTGATGAAATTTAATTAAACGACTTTGATGTGAAATTTTATAACGAATTGAAATATTTATTTTATTAAATTTTATGTAATATAAATGTACCAAGTTTCACGTCAATTGTTTCAATTTAATTATAACTAGCAGCAGGTCGATACTGCCTTTCCTATAGCAAAAAGGAATTAGGAAATATATTTTCATAGTATTTTTGTTGCAAACATTTTTTTTCTGGCATACTATGGTAAACAGTTGGTGTACAATTTTTAAAAAAAACAAAATGAAATTGGGAATATTTTTCCTACCTAATTTCGATACGAAAAAAATATCTCCTAAATTATAAAAATTTAGATCAAATATGATTTCTCAGTAGGCCAGAAAATGATATTTTTGACAAAAACGCTATGCAAATATATTTCGTAATTCCTTTTTCTTATTGGCGATTTTCATCGAATGTAGATAGCATTGGTTTCTACGTCTACAAGGGAGACGAGAATTGTCAAATTCATTGTTATGACAGTTTTAATCCCCCTTGTTTCATAGCAAACTACGATTTACATTTTGTTCACCAGATGTCAGCTACTTTGTTGCAAACCGCGGATAGGAAAGCCAGAATCCATCTAATAGAGTGTAAATATGAAACCGGAATTTTTTAGTAAAAAAGTACACGTCCATCGTATGATAATCATTAAGAGTATCTTATTCAAAGTATTGCCCATTATTAGTTATACATTTTTCCCTCTTTCTTTCAATGCGCGGATGCCACGTCACAAGAACTTCTTCTTTTGAGGCAAACCAATTACCGAGCCAGGTAATCGAGTTTCTCGAGATTTCCTAGTCACGATAGTGCGGCCGATAGGTTCTCGCGGTTGATACTGTCATATGCCTATCAGAAGTCTATTATAGTTGATGTATGATTATATTGTACTTCCAACATTTTTCTAATTTTTTCCTAATGGTGAAACACTGGTCAGTAGTCGATCGGTTGGGATGAAAACCACATTGATAGTCGCCAATGATGTTTTCGGCGGGAAGATTGAGTTTGACAACTACAACGTTAGATTTGAAGCAAGAGCTCCGCATTGGATCAATTCTGCGGGGTTTCTGTCGTGACTGAGGGTCTTTCCATTTTTCAATCTACTAACAGCTGCATCTACATACTTCCTACACTGTGGAATATTCGACAAAGACCACTTCACCTGGAAGAGCTATTACTCTAATGGGGGTCCCTTCGTCATTCCGATTTGGCAGATTTTGAGTAGCTTTGTTAGATAATATCAGCCACGTTTGGTCTCAGGTCTCCATTCTCGTCTTTGATGGCTATACTTCTTGGGTGCAAATTTTTAGTAAGATTCCTGGTGCTAGCAAAACAATTTGAAGCTGATATGTTCGATGCATGATCTCATATGTTCGCGCTTCTTTTGCCGGAGGTACTATAGTCGTAGCTTTCCTAGTACGGAAATATACTTGTCGAGAAGACCTCGACCGGCTGACTGTATAGCGAACCACTACATTTGGATGTTAAGAAGAGCTTATTCGTAGTTACTGTGCTGTTCTAAATAGTTGGTGACAGCTGATTGGTAACTATGCAGTGATGCTTGTTTGATCATATTTGCTGGTGGACTGTCTCTGGAGACCATAACATGATTGATACAACTAAAAAGCGTAGTTGATACTAAATTGTGCGGTACGGTCAGGCCAGTGGCGACGGTGCGTGTATATACATTAACGACCGAAATATTAAATTTCTTAGTGCGGAGTCGTCTGGCAGTTCAAATCCGCTTATTGATAGGGCTAAAGTCGATTATATGTTGCTTTACGCGCCAATGGATGGGGAAGTCAACTCCAAATTCTCCTCCATTCTGATGGGCGCTGTAATAGTGAGTGTGACCATTGGTGGTGACATTGAACCCACTCCCAGACCATCTAAACTCCTGTAGTTTATGTACGTCTAATGTGTCACTCTTTGCCTTTCCCATTTTTAAGCCAAGTCCGTGCACAATTTCCGAGGACGTGTCTGTGATGCATTCGATATGCTAATCCGAGGTTTTTACGTAGGGTTCATAACTTATTTGTTTGTATGAGGGAAGTTTAGTAGTCTGTCGCTTAACCCGCTTGTTACTTGTACTGGTGAAGAAAAACGCATCCTGGCCTACCTTGAACATTAAGTGAGCACATACTGTTTATAATAAACGTGTCTTCCTAGCATTGGAGAAATACTAAGTTTTCAATCGTAAAATACTGTTTGGGCTATTATTTATTAATCCATTAATTTTATGCACCAAAATATTTGTTACTAAATTTATTACAAAATAAATTAAAAAAATTGGTTGTTCATCACTAAGAAGAAACTAAGTGAACATAATCATTTTAAGAATGCAAAATTATTACAGATTTAGTTCAGTTCCAGTCGCCGTGGCATACTTTTTATTAGATTTGAAGTGGTTTCAGTAAATTCTTGTTCCGATACGTGTCTTAAGTTACTAAAAAACGGTTTTATTTGAGCGCACTTTATTTAAATGGCAATTTTTCGTTCAAGATCGCTCACAGATTTTCTATAGGATTAATATTCGGGCTTTGGGAAGGCAAATAGTTTGATTTTATTTTTTATAAAATATTGCGTGGCAATGTTAGCAATATATTTGGGATGATTGTCCGCTGGAACAGAAACCTCTGTGGTAACCCAATTTTGCGTATTGCAATAAGTCACATATAAGCCAGCTGTCATAATAGTTTCAATTAATTACAAATTATCAACTCCACTTCCAGCGAAACACCTCCATACCATAATGGAGCCACCGCCGTGTTTTATTTTGGCTTTTTTATTTTGAACTGCATAAGCGGTTCCAGGATTTCGACTCGATCACATTATTCCAAAAGTCAAAGCCTTTATTTCTATATTCTTCATTAAATTTCATTTTTTGATATTTGCTTTACGTATGAAAGATTTTTTTGCTGGTTACAGCCAACTTTTACTTTTTCCCGTGATGTCAACCAATTGCAGAATGCAGACGATTTTTTTACATTTCCAAATTCTTCATTCTATAAACAAACTTTTCTTGCGCCAAACAATATTACGATTATTCCACAATCCGTCGTCTCAAATCAATTGATTTGTTTTGCTTCGGTGCATGAACCAAAAAAAATTTCAACAAAAGAGCAGTAATTTTATTAAAAAAAAGAAATAAAATCATTAAATATTGCAAAAACTTACCTTAAACCAAAGTTTATACAAAAACAAACTGGGGCGGAATCATGAAATACGACCGGAAAATTTAAACAAATTTAAAAATATTTTCAAACTTATTAAATTAAAAGTATTCAAATTTACCATGACGGATGCGGACTGATGTATAAATGAAACTTCTATAATATTTGAAGAGCAATGGCTAATCTCCTACAAGATTTTCAAAATTCATTTTTCTTGCCCCAGGTTCGTCGCCGTTTCATTTTATGAGAAGGCATTGAAGTCTTTTGTATTTCAAAATTGTAAAAATTCCAAAAATATTTATATTTAATTATTTTGATGTCTACAAGGGAAAGATCATGAAATCCGACCAGAAAAATGAATTGTTAGAAAACATTTCATTGGACAAACCTGGATTAAACATAAAAAATAGTGTTAATCTAATTTGCACATCACCCAGAAGATACATATCTACGCAGATAAAGAGAGAGCGCAATATACATTTTATAGGAAAATGAACTAGCAAGGAAATAAGCGAACACAGAACATGCAAAAAAAATAATAATGCCGGGTGCAGTGACCTCGAAAATTAGGGTGTTCTAAAAAAATTGTGGGTGTTAACTTAATTTTGGCATCCTCTGTATAAATGCAAGCCGATTGATATAAAAACACTGTTCGGTGTCCTCTAACTTGGAAAAGAGTCGCTGAATTGTTATTAGTTTTAGGGTGCCAATGACTCGTCATGACCTGTAGTGTCCATGAGTATAACTGTAATGTCTTCTGTTCGGATCGACTACAGACCTGATTAATTTAGAGTCACTAAGCGAGAACCGCTAGGTTCTACATACAAAACAAAAACACTAGAAAAAACATTCGAATAAAACTGTGTTGGGTTTTGACTGATTGTTCCGCAATTTCTAAAATTTCAATGAAAACTTGATTTTTTAAGCATTTTTGTTAAAAAAATGCTATATGGTTTCGGTTTGCCGTCTGTCCGTCTGTGTCTACTATAACTTGAGAACGGATAGAGATATTAACTTAATTTTTTCACTAAAAGTTCAAGCAATTCATGGGAAAGTGCCCTATTGATTTGGACATTTCTGTATTTCAGGGTGTTCGGAGATATGTAGGGTTTTATTAACCCCCCTCCTTAAAATTGATAGAATTTTTTTTTTATTTTCTATACTATTTTGATTTCATAGAGCATGTGAATGTGAAATAAAAATATATTTCGTGTGGATGTGGGTTTGTGTGGATGGTGTGGTTATGGGGGTGGTAGGAGTGGTGGTATGGGGGTGGAGGGGCGGATGGGATGAAGTGTTTTGGGTTTGGTGTGGGAATTGGGATTTGATGGATGAGGGTTGGTGTGGTGTGTGTGTGGGAGTGGGGATGGAGGTGGTGTTGATATGGATAGTGCGGTATAGGGTAGTGCAGGTGAGATGAGTTTTAGGGGTTGGATAGTGGGTGTATAATTTTTAGGTGTGGTGGTTTGCGGTTGATTGGGGTCGGTTGAGTTATGGTGTATTGAGGTCGGTTGGGCTGGGTGTAAGGGGGGTTAGGTGGGTGTGGGCGGATGTGGGTGGGCGTGATATTTGAAATACGCAAATCACACATCACATCTTTATAGACAACAAAAATGCTTATAGAGTTCGGTTCCGAACCTTTCCCGTCTTTTTGGATATAAATTTCTATTTTAATTTAAAAGTTTTTTTATGAATGATTTTACTGGGTTAAAGCTAAACACAGTTTTAATATAATTTTTATAATTTTGTTAATAAAACCCCGATGTTTCGACGGTGTATTCCGTTCTCAAGGGATATAATATTTTATGAAAATTTGAGAAACAATTTTTATAAAAAATTATGGATACTTGATTTGAAAGTAGCTTGATTCAAAACTAAAAAAGCATAGTTCAAACTATACAAAATAATTACGGAAGATTTAGTGAAAAATGGTTATCAGGGCAACGTCATCACTAGGAATATGGCTATCGATAAAAATAACGTTTCGGAAATTAATTTAGAAAATACGTGCGATAAATTTTTTATTTCAATTCCATAAGTGAAAATTCTATTTGAAAAAATTTATGTTACAAAATTATAGTATACAACTCGTCGGCAGACCATTTAAAAGTTTAGATATGATTTTATTTACCAAATTAAAGACAAAATTTCAAAAATTTTGCAATCAAATTTAATATATAAATTAAAATGTTCACGTGGAAAAGAATATGGTAGACAAACCAACAACATGTAAAGATGAGGGTGCACCAGCATAATATTGAGGCTACCCATGATTATATTTCGACAAACAGTGCAATAACGAATCATCTTAGAGTAAGTGTTGTCTCAATATCTATAGATGATGCTGTTGTACTTGATAAGGAACCAAATCTTACTAAACGACAAATTTTAGAAAGTATTAAACGAAATTTATTAAACGTCCAAGAAGTTTCCAAAACTTTGTTGAATTACTACGATAACATTATTTTATAGATACAAAATTGTTGTTTTAGTCAAATACTATTTTTTTTATGTTTCGATATTACTTTGTATAATTAGAACTATGTTTTTCGTTTTTGAATCAGTTATTTCAAATTTTCATTTCAAACTAAGTTTCCACAGCTTTTTATAAATATTGTTTTTATAAAAACAGTGTGAAGCTCTAACCCAGTAAAATAGAATAAATATAAATTTCTGTTTCATTTCCTTTTTACAAGACTATCTTAGTCATTTGAATGCCTCCATCCCAATAATCTTTCGCTTTCAGCACTTGTTAAACAATATATACTATTTACGCCCTAAAGGTAAAAGCAAACCGCACACTAGATCGACAATAAAATAGAAATTCAAACTAAAACTGTGTTATATGGAAAAAATGGAAATCAAGTGTTTATCCTTTCTTTCACCACAGGTGAACATTAGAGAGAGGTAGTAGACAAAATCTTGTTTGCGTTTTGTGCCTAAAACGATATTTGCACTCGAATGATTGCAAAACTTGCTCGTTAAACTATAAACCATTGACTGAATAAAAACAGTTTTATCTTAGAGTTCAATAGAAAATGTAGTTTATTGTTAGCGTGGTACATGTTTTTAATTTACGTGAATATAAATTACATACGCCTATCAAGTACACTGTAATATGTTTATATACTTACTGTATATGTAAAAGTACAATATTCAATTAATATTTTTTTAGTAAAATTGCATAAAATATAGAAAAAAAACAAAATGTGTTTGTTACACTTCAATAGTTTTATTACTACAAAATCAGTGAGCTTTTTTATGTTATTATAAAATAACAGTGTAGCTATATAGTATATGAACAATTGGATTATGTGCGATATACAATAATAAATTTATAACAAATAAATCGTAAACAAATAATATTTCATTTCCATGTACCTAGCCAATTATTACAAATTTATATTATGTTATGTTGAGATGCATTTTGTGTATTATCTACGCTATCGGCGAAATGCACTCAGTATTCATTTAATTCATATTTTATGATACAGAGCTTTTTAAATAAATAGTACTTATTGTAAAGCTTATCATCAAACTAAATTTGTATAAAATTGTGCAAAGTGAATTGTTTTTTTGAAAGCCTTGATGTTAGTAACGGATATACGATATAATAAAATAATACAAGCTTTTTTGTAGGTGAAAACGATAAAATTCAAAAGTAATAAATATTTTTGTTTATGTGCGGGGTGGGAGGTGGCGTTGGTATTTGCTTTCATGTTACCATACAAAATATTTTCACAGTCCGAAAATATTTTATGATATAAATATTTGTGGGAATAAGAGAATCGCTGTCGTATGCTTAGAAGAGCTTTTATTTATTATATACAACAAAACATGCATTAAAAATAAAAAATATTATATTAAACTTCCTTCAGGCTGATGAAAATATTTGGTTTTGTTTTGTAAATAAAAAAAAATAACAAAACATTATGTTATAAATTATAAAGTTTTAATGTTTCATGTACTCGTTTACATGTACCATCAAATTTTTTCTCTCCTTTGCATTCTCTATGCATAATTTTGAATGTAACAGCGGCCAACTTTTACGTTAGCTTGAAATGATATTTACCAAAACAATGTGTATTTTGTAGCCCGTTACATAATTTTGTGTGAAAGTTTGTTTTTACACGGTTAAATAAACTTGGTTAAAATTTGAATGAGGTTACAAAACTGGTTTTATTAAATATGTATAAACTAGTTCCCGCCCAGGTTGGCCATTTTTAAATTTTATAAACACCTTAAAATATCTCAGGTCGCCATTAGAATTTCAACTCTTGACTTTTCGAATCAACGACTTTCGTTTATCATGTGAACTATCAAATGAGTGCGTTTTGTGACAAAATTTCTCATAATAAAGTATTAGTATATCCCAAATAGGATTTTTTGATTTCAAATAGGTTTTGACACCGATACAAAATTTTGGTTTTGAAACCAAAACCTTTAAATAGGGTTTGAGACACATTTTTAATGCGTTACGAAACCGCAGGCAAACACTGCTTTTTCGGCCACGTTTTTTGATTCCATCTCGTTTTATTTTTACTGCTGAAGAACCATATTGCAAAAGTTTAACACAATTTTCATTTTGTGAAAACGGTTTTAACCGAGTTGGAAATTCATATTAAAACTAATTTTAAGTTTTATTGAAACAATGACGGACTTATTTGTTCTTGGCTACAATAGTACTAACCAAACCCTAAAAAATATTTTTTCACACCGCTTGCGAAAACTAAGAAACACCAAAAAATTATTCAGATCAATTTCAATTCAAGTAAGAAACAATCTAGCCAAGACCCTTGTTTTATAAAAGCTTAAAATGAAAATTCTTTATAATATATATATTAACAAAAAAGTTTGACAACTATGTTCAATTAAAATAGTAAACTTAATTAATATTTAAAATAAATTCAGGAAATGTTTAAGTAAAGTTGTTTTAGTTACGAGTCTCACAAGGAAGGGTCTCCAGGTGTCCGGCCCCGATTTCGATGAAACTTTAATATGTTGTAGAGGAGTGAAAAATAAGTGACACGTATTTTTTTTAAGTGCTCAATCCTCTTCTAAGGTGGTGAAAACCGCCCTTGAAATTGGGGGTAAAAAAGTGACTTTCGATAATTTTCCTCAAAAAACATGAAAAAATCTGCAAGTTTTTTATTCCAAAATAGGTTTTTCAGAAACTTAGATTATATATTATTTTTTCAAGAATTTTGGTACAACCTAGGGGGTGAAACTACCCCTAAGAAGGGGTTGAAAAATCAAAAAAACTGTCTAAAAAATCCAAATTGATGCGAAAAATTCTGGAAAAAATTTATATTACTCCATAAAAAAAATAAGGTTGACGGGTTCGAGGGTTTTTCGAAACCACCTTTTCTCAGGGTGTTAACCACCCCTAGAGACGATTCTGTAAATTCGCTCAGGACATCTGATTTTTTCGACTGAAAGTTCTTTATCCTCCTCAATTATGATCATTAACATAGATTCTTACCGATATTATTGATGTTTAGGGGCGAAACATTCCCTAACGGGGGTGAGATTTGTAAAAATTGTTAAAAATTCCAAGAAAATTTCGCGATTTGGTGGAATAATTCTAGAAAAAATATATAAGACCGTGAGATTGGGATAAAGGTTTGCACGTTCAAAAATTTCATGAATCATCCGCTTTGAATGGTTTCAACCGCACTTGAATTTGGGGGTGTAAGAGCGACTCTCCATAATTTTCTCTACAAAACATGAAAAAATCCGAAATTTTTTTACTATGAAATACGTATCTCGGAAAGTCAAGATTTTTATTATTTGTTCAAAAATTTTGGAAATCCCGGGATGAAACAACTCCTAGGAGGCGGTTGAAAATCACAAAACTTGCATAAAATACCATTTTACTTTGATTTTTATCAATTGTAATGGTGTATTGTGATTGTTCCGTATATTGGTCTATTTTAGCACTCTCGAATTAATTACACAACCGTAGGAAATTCTTCCATTTGCGTCAATCTGTATGACAACGACCATGATAGTCGACACCTACTTATACACAATCAACTTCCCAACCACCCCATGGAACAATCACAATACACCATTACAATTGATAAAAACCAAAGTAAAATATAAAAAAATTCGTGAATTCGAAAAGTTAATTGTTAAAATAAAATATAGATGAATAAAAAATAAAAACGTGTCACTTATTTTAAAATACGTGTCACTTATTTTCCACTCCTCTACAACATATTAAAGTTTCATCGAAATCGGAGCCGGACACCTGGAGACCCTTCCTTGTCAGTGCCATTTCTTTGAATCACTTCTTTCAACCGACACAGCATTCATTATACTAATTTCCTTGTATTATCCTGCTCTATTTTGTTCCATTCTATAAACATTTTTAGCTGTAGTGCCGTTTTACTTGAAATGATGGGTTCTAATTTTTCGTTCCAAAATGAGCCATAAATATTCTATTACATTTAGATCAGGTCGCTCCAACCGTGTTAGGAGAACCTTAGGGCAGTTGTAAAGTAACCAATTGTGATTTGTGCTTCGGGTCGTTGTTTTGGTAAAAAACTTAGAGGTGTATTTAATAAATAACTTGGTCGCACCCTGATGAAAATTTCCTTTTAGGATTGCTAAGTAGGATTTTTTTTTCATTCTCCATCAACTCAATGTTTCCTTCACCGTTATATGCCGTACATCTCCAACGATTGTGTGCCCTCCACCATGTTTTACAGTATGAACAATATTTTTAGTTTCCAGTTCCATATTGGTTTTTCACAATACTTTTGATTTGCCATCTGAACCAAAACTATTATATTTGCTCTCGTCCGGAGATCTGACTTCAGGTGTTTGGCGCGTGAACCGACAATTTTTTTGGCAGATTCTGAGCTTTGATTTCATAGAACTAATGTCATAGAAATCACACATTTTGTGGTCGAAATAAGAGAACAACTATTTTGCTGGGGTACTAAAATACCATTTAACTTCATTTATTACATTTTATTCAAAATGACCTCCTCCACTCCGTATGCAAGCACGGCATCTTTTTGTTATGTACACGGTTTTTGTGTAAAGTCGCATTTAAGTTTTCTCTTCAGCGCACCACTGTTGCGTACAACAGTTCCTTAGTACGTCCCCGGACGTAGAATTACAGGGGTGGGAGGGCTGGGTACCGTGCGGGCCAAGGAATAAGTCCAGATGTACCAATCCGCGAGTTTGGGAATGAATCATCCAAGCATTATCTTACCGTTCGTAGGTACGACTTCCGACACATAACCATTTTCAAAAACAATCGGCACATCTTCATCTAAAACTGGTAGAATTAGGTCAGGTAGCTCATTTAGAACAAATTCGAGATAAATATTTCCGGAAAGGCGTTCTGGCAAAAAATATGTACCGATAAGGTTTCGACCACTAATACTAGCGTAAATATTAACGCTGAATTTCCTTTGGAAACAATCCCGCCGTTCCTTGTGAAGATTTTAGCCTTTTCTGCCTTAATGGTGCAAATTGTATAAATTCACAATTCCCTCACGATTGAAGTTGGCTCATTTATCCACAAAATCCTTTTCAAAAATTATCATCCTCAATATTTGTATGCAGCATAAACCTACAAAACTCCAGCCGTAAATTATAAAGTTTATAACACGTCATTATCTTATCATCCTCTTCGAGACCTGGAAATAAAATAATAACCCAGACAAAATAGTATCTCTTATATTTTGACCACAAAATTAATGATTTCTATGACAATACAGTATATCATTGGATATGGCATAAACTAGAGAATTTTTTAAAACAAAACCAATTTCAAATAATATTTATTTTTTTTATGAATTTTGAAATAGAACTTTTTCATACTTTTACACTTTTTTTAGGACTTGGAAGTCCATAAGTAATTTTTCTTAAATCAATTGTATTAAATAAAGATTTATTTAGAATAAAATCACATTGCAGAATACAATAAAAGTTATTTCGAAGTTTAGGACGAACTCATATTGTAGTTCTATTTTCATCATTTGAACCAAGTTTGATCAAAATCGGTTTAGAAATATGAATAGCTTATTTAACATCAAATGGCTACTCCACTGGAAGATTTTTTTTTTGACTAAATTTACTAAATTCCACCCACATACTAGAATACCCCCTACCACAAAAGTTTATCAATATCATATTTGCCTTTAAAAATTGTTTAAACGGGGATTCCTAATAGTTTTTTCACAAATCAGAATTCATCGCAATCGATTCTTGTCCCATGTAAAGCTCTCCTATAAATAAGTTGTTTTTAAATGGAACTCAGTCAACACCAAAAGATCCCCTAAATGATTTTTTCGAATTCATTTCAATAAGTTTCTGACATTTTGAAAAGGTTCCTCGCTCCCTAAACAAAGACCCTGCGCTTTTGATAACCACTCGAAAGGCATCTCACCAATTTTTATCAAAATAGACATACGAGTAGCAGATTTACTCCCTGTCGTAGTGATCTGTACACATTCAAAAGTTTAACTTACTTTCATTTATTCTATTATACAGCTTACTCTGTTGAGATACGATTCAACAGGTATGAATAATTGACATAAGGTTTTGCAGGCGGAGTATACTCGTCAGACCATACTTCTTATTGAACTTCGTATAGTTTCACTTTCTAACTATTTTAACTAAACTAACTATCACCGGTGACAGGCCACTCGCGAACTAGATACTGGTTCTTATTGGATTTTTATTAAATTGTAAATCTGACCGGTACATAGATGAAGCGAAATGAAACTAAAGAAAATAAGCCCCAAGTTGTATAATGTTGATGTAGCAAAATGTGGTCGAGAGGTGCCAACAAAATGGATCACAATAATTTCTGGCTTTATTTCGTCAAATGCCATGAGGTTGATTAAACGAGTCATTAACAATAATAAATGCTAAGAAATTTTGACTTCGATACACTTAGCTGGTGTATCTTAGAATTAGCCTATAGGCAATTTGATATAAATGCAAATAGATTTTGGTTAAAACAAATTTTAAAAATGTTTAACTAAACCTGTACTTCTGGTATCGGTTAAATAGAAAAATTTAAAAAATATTTTTAATAATTAAATAAACTGCGTCTTGGTTGATTGGAATGAAATGTATACCAAAATAACACAACATACACTCCCATAAATACATTTAATTTAAAAAAACACTCTCTAAAAATTTTAATTTCATATTATAGAAAAAAAATTGAGTGAAAGTTATGAAATGAAATTCTTTAAAACAAAAGTAAATTCCAACTGACTATAATGTTGCACCAGCACTTGTAGCACAAATATGTTATACAGTTTGACAATTTTTTGAGGTTCCCGCTAATCTCCAATTCGTGTTTGCGCTGGCACTGGACAAATCAACACCACACTTTTCTTATTTTTGATAATACTTATTCTGGCGTATTGAGTATTACTGGAATTTTTCTTTCAAATTAATTACAATATATTAAGATAGTTCAACTCCGAGGAACTACCCCAAAAAGGGCAACAATTTAAAGCCCATATTTTTCATTACACCACGTTTTTCTTAATTTTGCTGTTATTACTTGTATTGTACTGGGAGCGGTACTAGATTTTTTATAAAGTAATTAGAATATAGTTTAATCTCCCAAAAACTACCTTTTAGGGCGCAACCCTTTAAAAGCTCTATTTTTCATTAGACAACGTTTTTTGAATTGCTGCTCCTTTTATTTTATGGTACTGGGGGTGTTACTGGAATTTTTTTAAAAAATGAATTACAATATATTGGCATTGGCATAGTATAATCACCAGAAAACTATCCCAGTTATGTCTGTTAATATTGATTGTATAGCACTGGCGGCGATACTAAAAGTTTTTACAAAATAATTATAAGGAGTTACATTCTGTTTTCGTCGATACTTCAGCTATCCGGAGACTCACTCCACAACAAAGAAATTCGGCAAAAGTCTATTAAGGCTAACTTTTATTTTAATTAAATTAAAAGTATTAAAATATAAATTTTTTTATATTTAAAATGAAACACCTGTCTGTGTTCAACGTTATAAATCGTATACTCTGTTCCGATATTTATGATAAAAATAATATAAGTATATAAGCAATTGAAAAATAATATAAGTATACTATAAGTAATTGTATTTATTGTCGCATCCAACGTAACAATAAATTACATATACTAACTATATATAGATTATATATAGAAGACCCGATTCTTTTACAAAAAACAAATTTATGTTATATAGTCGGACAGTAAATAACAATAATCTATATTTATAATTGATGATGTTAATTTAAATTTAGAGATATCCGAACATACTCGTATTCCCCCACATTAAGGAAATAATGACTTAATTACTTAAAAACAGGACAGAGTTTTCCAATAGGTTTTTTGTAGATCCAACGTTGGGTGTTCCCGGAGAACACACGAACGAGTCCATCAGCGCCGGGGTGAAGGTCAAATATACGTCCTAAAGACCAGGAATCGGATGGTACATTTTTATCTTTGTCGAACACGATGTCATTCCTTGCGATATTCAAAAATTTGGATTTCCTTTTCGTCCGCTGCTGCAACGTGATTTTTTTACGTTGCAACGTAATTTCCAAATATTCCAAAAGCCATTCATCATATTCTTTAGGAGCTGCCAACGGTTATTGTAGGATTTGGCTCCATCAGAAGGGGCATCAGGAAACATGGTTGGTGTCATGCACAACTCATGCACTTTCTCATGAGTCCTGGGACCTGGAGTCAATACTTCACAATTCTGGGAAAATTGTTTATCCATAGGTTGCGAATTTAAAAGGCATTCGATCTGACATAGAACGGTGCAGTATTCCTCGAAAGGTAGCGCAGATTCTCCAATTGTGCGAATTAGGTGTCTATCCATCAATTGAACACCAGCTCCCAAGATGCCACAAAAATGCGGTGATCATAGAGCTACATAGTCCTTATAAATCTTCGCACTTCGTCCGTTTTTAGATTTAACTTTGACAGGTCCCGCAAAGTCGACACCTATTAATAATGGTAGATTACCCATCTGTTGTACTCAGACGTTGGCGAGTGCAGATGATGCAGGATCGAGCAACATGTTCAACCAGATTTTTTGCTCCAATTATCCAATGATTTTGTCGAATGATGTAGTTGTTGTTGACTAGGATGAAGGTATTGCTTGTGTAGAGTCCACTTGAGTATCTACGTAAATGGATGGTGAGCATCGATAATTGTAGGATGTTTGGTATTGTATGAACAGCAAGTAGTCAAACCGAACCGTCCATCAACTTTTAGTGTTCCCGAACGTAGCTTACTTCCGCATTTCAAATCGGACCCGGTGGTGATTCGCTTAATATCTTTTGGAAAACATGCATATTGAGTTCATCGCACGGCAAACATTGTAGCGCGTTTGATTTGAGAACCTGTTAAATACAGAGAAAATTGTTTACTTTTATGTTTGTCAAAAAATCGATAACACTGAGCAAATGTTGGAAATACAAAATAAAATTAAGACGACTTCTCGAATAGTTTTGGAATGGCGGAGAAATCGATTAGATTGCTAGTTAGCGCAGCATAGACGAACGATTTTTAGTGTTCCAAGTCATCAAAGCTTATAATGGAGAGCTGGGCATCAGATAATTTCTCCTCTATACTTCCCAGTACCTTTGAATTGTGTCATGAAGGTTGACGTGGCATATACTTACAGAGCCATTAATTGAATCGAAATTTTGATCAATTTCCAGTGTTTTACCAGAGATGAAGTAGCTGAAACATGTATTTTGAGCGAAAGTCAAGTTGATATTTTTCCGCACGCAGTAGTTTCATAAAAATGTCCGCTCCAAACAATATATCTGACGGACTCGAATGATTGAAGTTTTGATCAGCTCAATGTAATGAGTGAACGTTATCGAATTTTGGTTACTTCACAGTGATCAGAAGGGGGAGTTCAGAAGTTAAATTTTTCATTAGGAGAGCTCTCAACAATAAAGAGAGATTATCGGATGATAATATATTCAGTGGTACAGATCCTTTGGTTTTATCAGCGCTAATGGAACCGAGATGACCTTTAATATTTACACAAGCATTGTTGCGTGGAACATCATAGGATTGAGTACATTTTTCCGTGATCAAACTGATTTCTGCTGCTAAGTCTAATAAGGTTCTAAATTTTTGATCAAACCTTTTGGCATCCTGCATAACGATTAAAGCAGTTGGTAATAAGGTCAGAGAAGATTTAGAAACCCCGGGAGTTAGTGACTCAAATGAATGCGCTGAATTAGTAGTAGGATTACACGCTGAACTTGAATTAAATTTTAATGAATGGTTCTGTTGATAAGAGTGAATTGAAATAGAAGATTTAGATGAATTGTTGTAAGTTTGGCAGACAGGATGAGTTGTTAGGTTTATCATAATTTATCAAAGGTGAGCTAGCCGCAGCGTAAAGACTGTTGATACTGATTGGGCTTTTATTGTGTGACGAATTTTCATGAAGCAAATAATTTTAATCACATGTCCTACAGGATATGCTAGATGAACATTCGGACACCATATGATTGCAATTTAAACAATTCAGACACAGACAACAATCCTTCGCGATTTTAATACGGCTGGAAACATTTAAATTCTTAAACTTAAAGCATTTGTAAAGAGGATGGTTACCTTTGTTGCAGCATGGACATTTATAGTTATTGGTGGTTGTATGCAAATTAACTTTCGTTGGGATCTTCGTTGGATGTTTACTATGCACTGTTTTACTAGGTGCCTATGATTCAAATGTGTCACTCGTTTATCTAGGAATCTTTAAAATTCCTCGTCAGTATAGGGATATTTTTATCTACCGAAAATTTCGCCCACTCCTCTTTAGTCTGAACATCAAGCTTATCTAAAATGAGAAAGATTAGCCAATTATCGCGTTTTGCATATTGCGTACCCAAGCACTTTAATTCCCGAATAAAGCCATCGGATACGTCAGCCATTTTACGAAGCTCAAAAACACAGAATTGTTAAAGAGCTTGTTTCAAAAATTTGTCAATTAAAGCATTCATAACGGTTTTCTTTTTATCGTACCTGGCCTGTAGCTTATCCCAAGCTTCTTGATAATTAATATCAGAAATTGGGATATAATGGATCAAGTCAGCAGCTTCATCTTTCAAAATACTTTTCAATAATTGAAATTTATGAGCATTGGATAACGCGTTGTGTGAGTGAATGGATGATTTATAAATGTCCTTGAACGACGGCCATTCACTGTATGTTCCAGAAAACGGTTCAATGATAACACGTGGAAACTGGAAGTGTAATATCTTGATTGGTTTGAGTCAAAGTATTTTACTTGAGATCCTCGAAAAACTAAGTTTGCTGAGCGTATAGATTATCAATGGTTTTGTTGAGCAAATCAGTGTTTGGAGGCTGAGGGCTATCACGTATTTGTCTCTGTCGAATTTCTCGCACAAAAATCGCCTTTATTTTGAAATTCTTTGCCTCAAACTCATCAAATTTGGAGCTTTGATCGGGAAACATGAGAAGTTTCTTTTCGATTGTAACAAAATCCTTAAAATATTCCTCGCTCTTCAATGAACGAACTTCGATATCTTCGAGTGTCGTATCATCATCGATTGCGACCGCAAAAGTATTAAGTTTGGTCAAGGTAGATGTACTTGTCACTCAATAGTTAGCTTACATTCACTGTTATATTCACCGTTTACAAATATGTAAATAAGTTCCATGAAATTGGGTTTAAATTTATATAAAAATTAAATAAAACAAATTTATAGTCGGACATTAAATAAAAATAATCTATATTTTTAATTGATGATGTTAATTTAAATTTTGAGATATCCGAACACACTCTTTAGAACCCGTTTTTCTCTGTATATGTAATAGAGTTGCTATACTTGTAACGGCCCACCCTCAAGTTCAACGAAACAGCCCATTATGTACGAGAAATGGGTGCTTTCGTTTTTATTAGTATAGCCTTCACAAAAAAATTCGTACCTAATGATTAAAATTGCCTTTCTTTACAAGAAATTGGTACCTCTGATTATATTATAACAGCCCACATTCACAAAAATTTATAGTAATTCGTTGAATTATCTTCCTATACAAAAGACGTGCATTCCTGAATTTATTACAATAGTACAAATGAAATTTGTAACAACAGCCCAGACCTTCAAAAATCGTTAATAATACATCGAATTGCCTTCCTGTTTAATAAATGGGTAACCACTAAATTTATTACAACAACCAACACCAACAAATATCTAACAAAAATGATGGAATTACATCCCTGTACAAGAAATGAGTACCACTGAATTCATTACAGCAGCCCACACCCACAAAATTCTATTTTAATAATATTACTTAGGCACGTAATCTTACTTAGGCATGTGCTCGGGAATCTCTGAAATTTTTACTATTCGATAGAGAATATCATTGAGGGAAACCGGACAAGTGGTGCAGTGGTTAAAGCTTCGGCACTTGGACCGGGAGGTACTGGGTTCGAATCCCATCAGAGGCTAGATGCAAATCGAATTTTCATCATCGATTACAATCGGTGATGTTAATAAACACACCTAAGACCCTCTGATGGAGTGCAGAATTCAGCGCCGACCCACCTTCCATGTCAATGTACTACAGGTTGACATGGAGCTTGCAATGTGCAGGTGGTATACTGTAGTAGTGTGAGTAGGTGAATAGGTGAATGGGTTAATGATGTGGCGTGAATGCGTGGTATCACAATGGGCCAAAAATGGCCTAAGTATCAACCACTGAAACCTGAACCTGATCATTGAGGGAAATATAAAATTCCAAATCATTTCAAAAAATTTATCTCGGCCCCATACGGAACGCACAGATGTGATCAAAATCGTTCTGAATAAGTATTCGATGTATGAACCCAATTGTTTGCCTTTAATTTTAAGTGCCTGTAGAACATTGAGTATGTTTTGTTATTTTGGCATAAACTTCACTCCGATTATTGGTTACTGGTCCCATTACTTTGCGTGGTCTATCGACGAAAATATAAGTTAAACTTTTTAATGTTTTATTTGTTTTACCATGTAAAGTAATAATTGTTATTCAATATGAGGAACGCAAAGAGTTGTACAGCCGGTACTTGAATCATTATTAAATACAAGATTGTTGTAAAAAGCTGGATTCAATTATTTTATTTCAAATGGCCCGTTTTAGTTGCGGTGTTCAATTTCTATTTAATGAAACAATTTGACATATAAACTCATTTTCTCTATGGCCCTCCACCACCCTCCTTTGATTATACTGAAAATTTAAAATTACGTAATTGGATATTTTCGCAATGGTCGTATTATGTCCAAATATCAAATTTCGTAATTTATTATTTTTTTGATGGACTTTTTTCGTTTTACCAACAATTTAATATCGCCGCCCCGGTGGCAAAGTGTTCGGCATGCTTGCTCCAGCGACCAGAGCTGCCGGGTTCGATTCCCGGTGGTGACAAGGAAAAAATTTCACGGCTAGTTTAGGATCAATGAATTAATCACACATTATCCGAAATGAAAATATGATTATGAAACCTCAATTGAGGCGGCCAAATCCCTTGATGTGATATAGTGCCAGAGAGAGAGAGAGAGAGAGTAACACAATTTAATATTAGGTAATTTGATACTTTCCCAATGACCCACCATTCAACCGCCTACCGGTAACGATTATGAGTGAAATCATATGTCCAAATTTGGATGGACATCCTATCGTGCCTTAAGAGGTATTTTATTCCACCAACACGTGTAGCGAAATGCGAATTTCACTAACAGATTACTCCCTCAGGGGTTTCTGGGCGGTGTTAACAGCCGACTATAGCTCAGGGTACGGGTGTGGGGTTTTCCAGAAACATGAGGGAATATTTTATTACACCGCTAAAAAGGACGAACAGCAACGAATCATCACAGGAGTATTCACCGAACTTATCTTCGACTCATCATCTTAATGAGCTGATACTTCACAGCATTTCAATTAAAATTGGTTAAAGCGGAAAATTATAAAACATTCGAGTTAAATTTTAGATTCAAAAGCCAAATAAACTGTATTTTTATAAAAATTATTAACAAAATTGAGAAGAAAAAAATCAAAGAAAATTCTGTAAGCTAGGATGCATTACAAGTAAATATATAATATAATATGATAATGCATAATGAAATGTTCTTATATGGTAATGGTACTTAGTTATATAGTCCAGACTTAGACTTTGAATAATATAGCATAATATACCTAATGTATCACTTGAATAAATCAAATTAAATTAGATTAATTGGATTCTGACTTTATAAAATTACAATCGGTTGGAAATCAAACCCAAAAAAAAATATCTCTTCTAATTTAATTTCACTTACTCAATTTAATTAGAACTTAAATGGTACCAACAACAAAATTAAGAAATACATATATATTGATACATATAGAAATAAATTGCGAAAAAAATGATTGAAATTGCGAAAATTATTTAAATTATTTAAACTATTTAAATTTAAATTATATTAAAAAAAATATATAAAAAATATTTGGGTTAATCAAGGTACATAATTCATTTTCTTAGATATATAATATTAGTAAAGGCTAATAATATAATGATAAAGGTAATAATATAATTTTATATAATAAACATAAGAGATTAGTAATAATTAACAAAAATCAAAATTAAAAACTCATCCTCCGCCGAATAGTAATCCAAGGGGTGGTTTCCTCTCAATGTCATGTAAAAATACAAAATTATGTACTTTTAATGAGTATTTGTTGGATGGTGTATATATGTATTTATAGTTTGCAAAATTACCGACTTTTGTAATTATCGGTAATTCGGTAAATTTTTCTGAAAAATCCGATTAACCGGGTTTTTACCGGTAATTATAAATTTAAAAAAAAACAGCAAAAACTAGAGAAATAACGCACTCAATAATATTGTATATCTAAATATATGTAAATATACATACTTTTTCAATTTTAGCAATTCAAAAAAGAAATTAATTAAAATAATTAAAAAAATATTCATTTATTTTAAATAAAATGTAAACACTACTATGCCAATTCCCTTAATTCTCTAAAAGTTCTTTTTGCGTAATGAAATAGCCTCGTAAAAAACACATCGTATCCATGCTGTCGTCATTTAAATTTGATCTAAATTTCGAACAGATCAGACCAGCCGCTGAAAAGCACACTCCGATTCGGCACTGTCGGACGAATGGTCAGAATTTGACTAAATACCAATTTTAAATAAAGGGTGATTTTTTTGTGGTTAGGATTTTCATGCATTAGTATTTGGCAGATCACGCGGGATTTCAGACAAGGTGTCAAAGAGAAAGATGCTCAGTATGCTTTGACATTTCATAATGAATAGACTTACTAACGAGCAACGCTTGCAAATAATTGAATTATATTACAAAAATCAGTGTTCGGTTCGAAAAGTGTTTCGCGATTTACGTCCGATTTATGGTCTACATAATCGACCAAGTGAGCAAACAATTAATGCGATTGTGACCAAGTTTCGCACTCAGTTTACTTTATTGGACATTAAACCAACCACACGAATGCGTACAGTGCGTACAGAAGAGAATATTGCGTCTGTTTCTGAGAGTGTTGCTGAAGACCGTGAAATGTCGATTCGTCGCCGTTCGCAGCAATTGGGTTTGTGTTATTCGACGACATGGAAGATTTTACGCAAAGATCTTGGTGTAAAACCGTATAAAATACAGCTCCTGCAAGAACTGAAGCCGAACGATCTGCCACAACGTCGAATTTTCAGTGAATGGGCCCTAGAAAAGTTGGCAGAAAATCCGCTTTTTTATCGACAAATTTTGTTCAGCGATGAGGCTCATTTCTGGTTGAATGGCTACGTAAATAAGCAAAATTGCCGCATTTGGAGTGAAGAGCAACCAGAAGCCGTTCAAGAACTGCCCATGCATCCCGAAAAATTCACTGTTTGGTGTGGTTTGTACGCTGGTGGAATCATTGGACCGTATTTTTTCAAAGATGCTGTTGGACGCAACGTTACGGTGAATGGCGATCGCTATCGTTCGATGCTAACAAACTTTTTGTTGCCAAAAATGGAAGAACTGAACTTAGTTGACATGTGGTTTCAACAAGATGGCGCTACATGCCACACAGCTCGCGATTCTATGGCCATTTTGAGGGAAAACTTCGGAGAACAATTCATCTCAAGAAATGGCCCGGTAAGTTGGCCACCAAGATCATGCGATTTGACGCCTTTAGACTATTTTTTGTGGGGCTACGTCAAGTCTAAAGTCTACAGAAATAAGCCAGCAACTATTCCAGTTTTGGAAGACAACATTTCCGAAGAAATTCGGGCTATTCCGGCCGAAATGCTCGAAAAAGTTGCCCAAAATTGGACTTTCCGAATGGACCACCTAAGACGCAGCCGCGGTCAACATTTAAATGAAATTATCTTCAAAAAGTAAATGTCATGGACCAATCTAACGTTTCAAATAAAGAACCGATGAGATTTTGCAAATTTTATGCGTTTTTTTTTAAAAAAAAGTTCTCAAGCTCTTAAAAAATCACCCGTTATTTACCTCTAATGTTCTGTTCTTGAAAGAAGTCCATCTCTCTTTTTATCACATTCAATAACTCTCTAGGAATATCTGGAGCATGTGTTTTTAAAAGAGATTTATTAATTTTTTAAAGTAGCGGCTTCTGTAAATGCAACTTCTGGTTCTGTTGAAGTGGATAATTTTTGAATTAATTCAACGATTTTTTTGATAATAACGGTTTCGCTAGTTCTGTTGATAATATTTGACATTCATCGTCTTTCTCGCTTGATGGGTCATGGAGATATTGTAATATGTCAGAATAAATATTCCCTCTTTCCGTAATGCTCGCATTTCTTAAGCTCTTTGCCTAATTTGATTTTTGTTTACTAATCTCATCTAGCATAAACTTTAAGATTTGATCCGCTACATACAAATTTACATCTTACGGTAAAGTGCTTCTGCAGCGACTTTTACTGGCTGCAATGTTGGGATCGTAGATCCAAGTAAATCTATTTCATCTTCTGTGAAAATGAAACTAGATTTAAAGTCGACTAAACTTTTTCTTATGTATTTATTTACTTTATAAAATCGCTCTAACATTACTAAGAGACTATTCCATCGGGTTTTGTATTCAATGATTAAGAACACTTCTTTTATGTTTTTCTGTAGATTATTGCTTTTTGTAGGAGACCTACGTAACATTACAATAATTTTTCTAATTTTTTCGATTAGAGAACTAATCGATTCATATTGAAGCACAGTGGCCGTAGTTATTTTTTCGATTATCTCTAAACCATCAAATAGAAGAGTAATTTCGTATATATCTATGTTAAAAATTGGGACATTGGCGTGTAGAATTTGTTAAGAATTAAATTTAATTAAAAAAACTTTATTTTTTGGTTAATTTATAAAAAAAAATTAAAATAACTACTAAAATTAAAACATATCTAATTTTTATTACTCTTACTGAAATACCGGTAAAAAAAAATTAATTTACCGGTAATTCGGTAACGCCTTTATGGTAAGTTTACCGGTTAACCGATAAACCGATTTACCGGTAATGCAAACAATATATGTACTCATATGTTTTGCTAGGTAGCCAATCAAAAGGCTACACGACCGCAAATTTGAATCCAGTTAACAAAAATGTTTTATTTTGGAACCTTCAGGTCGTAGTGTAACGATAATACTACCAACTGTGTAAGACCCGCTAGATCGAGTTTTTAAATTTTTAATGTTAATGTGTGCACAATAGAATTTAATTATTTTATAAGATTTATTATTTTCAATTTGTTAATCTATAGTAAACTTATAAAATTCCCTAAGATTTTTTTTTCTTATTTCTTATTTCGATCGTTCCAAATGAAACTTCTTAGGGTACAAAAAAAATTAAAAGCAAATTAACACTACTCGCCCATTTGGCCCGTTTCTCTCGCTTCACAATTTAGTTAGGCGACACACATCACATGAATTTATTTAACAGTAATTATACAGTACCCTAAATTGATTTCCGTTAGGGTTTCACTGGTTCACATTCATTAGGAATTAGGTTTTAGGAATTAATTTAGATTTTTTTGTTCATATTAAATGCCTAAATTTATCTCTTTACTTTATCACCAAGGAAATTAAACCAAAATTGTTTTCTTCGCTATATAATGTGTTGTCATGCACATATCAATCAAACAATCACAGTGTAACTTAGACTAACGCGATCCCCACACGTTTTATTAAGTCTATTCGATTTTTTTTTGATTTTTTTTCGGTAGCACTATGTATTAACAGGGATTCTTATAAAAATAAATAAATGCAATCACATACACGAGCTAATTATTTTAAGGTATGAGCTTTTTATTAGACTGATCTCGAGTCGTTGTGATTCTGTCTATTTATCAGTTTAGCAAACACAAATGTAGCAGATTTTTTTTATTTTTTTTATCTATTTCTTTTCGGTGTGTTCTGCTTGTATAGGACACACATACTTTTTATATTGGGGATCAGTGTTGGGAACGCTGTACGCAAATGCCGCCGGCGTTACACACGCCTTAATATCAGTCCTTTACCTCTTGAATTTTTTTGGCTTGATGGTATAATTTTTACGTGTGCAAACCCAAATCATTTGTTTAAATTCGATGTAATGTCGTTCTTGCGAGTTTTATTTTACTAGGTGACGATAAATTGTGAAGGAGCATTTTTATTTTATAGAAATAAAAATGTTTAGAATAAACTCCTAGAGCACCAATACATAACTTTAAACTACTTTTGTTTAAATTTTCAGCAGAAATTCGCAGCATTTATAAAAGTGTTTCATTCTAAGCCTTCATATTGGCAATATGTTACACTAAAAATTTGTGTGAGGTATAGTACACGCTTTAGAATCCAAGTATATTAAAATAGTCGATTTAAGATCCAGAGAATACGATGCTCGAACTTTCTCTCGGTAGGTGTTTTTAACCAATTAAAAATTAGAGCTTTCGTCTAATAGAAATATGCTTGTCGACTCTACATTATATTGTTATTGACGAAAGCTTTAGTTTTCAATTCAGAAGTTGTTTACAATTAAAATAGTTAAAACGACTATAATTGAATTTTTTTGACTTATAGATGGCTAATGTGTAAGAATCACAACAATCAGTTTCGAACAGACGAGATTAATGATTTCAAAAAATCAGTCTTCTCATCAGGTCGCGACGACTGATGTTGTTTATTACATTGAAATATTTTTCTATATATATAGAGCAATACCATGTAGTTGTACTACTAGCGAATTACTGCGTAGCGTACGAAATTTTGATTCTTTCACATTTCCATCTATATTCTATTTTAACAATTAACTTTTTCGAATTCACGAATTTTTTATATAAAAAATATAAAAAATTCGTGAATTCGAAAAAGTTAATTGTTAAAATAGAATATAGATGGAAATGTGGAAGAATCAAAATTTCGTACGCCACGCAGTAATTCGCTAGTAGTACAACTACATGGTATTGCTCTATATATATAGAAAAATATTTCAATGTAATAAACAACATCAGTCGTCGCGACCTGATGAGAAGACTGATTTTTTCAAATCATTAATCTCGTCTGTTCGAAACTGATTGTTGTGATTCTTACACATTAGCCTAGCCATCTACAAGTCAAAAAAATTCAAATTTATCCGCGATCCAGCGTTAAAGGAAAGAAAAATGTATGGGGTGGTTGGGAAGTTGATTGTGTACAAGTAGGTGTCGATTATCATGGTCGTTGTCATACAGATTGACGCAAATGGAAGAATTTCCTACGGTTGTGTAATTAATTCGAGAGTGCTGAAATAGACCAATATACGGAACAATCACAATACACCATTACAATTGATAAAAACCAAAGTAAAAAAAAAAAAAAAAAGACTATAATTGGTCAAAAACACCTACCGAGAGGTAAAATACCTACCTAAGGTTCGAGAGAAATATCCATATTTCGTTGACGTATTGCAATGACCACCGTATACTCCGGATCTAACATTCTATTCAGATAAATACATAAAAATAATTAAATTCGTGTATGAAATCCTTCAGAAACCAATTAGCTTACGTTTATTGTTAAATATTAAAAATTTAAATTCGTCCTATCAAAATCAGGGGCCTTATTTGGGAAAATACTCAAGTAGGAAACAATTAAACCACAATAAATAAATAATAATTAGTATAATTATATTCCATTTGAAAAATAATTACAAAACATAAATCATTTTGAAATTTAAACCTCGTCCCACTAACCTCACAGATACGTAATCATCATCAGCTTTCGTTCGAAATCCCTCCCAATAAAAAAAAGTCAACTTCCAAAATTTTGATTTTATTTTTATATCGATATAATGAATAACTATAAAATCAATTAATCTGTCTTCAATGATTAATTTGATTGATTGATTGATTGATTCTGAATGTACGACCAAGTTCTTACACAGGAGTTCCCGGGTGACGCCGGGCCCACCGTACACTCTTTTTTACACATAACAAAACCGAAGGATTGGATAGGTAAGTTAAGTGGGACAGAATCGGCCCGGTTACAGACACCTAGGTATAGCCGATAGTTAGTAACACAAAGACAGCACAAAACTAATCTACTTGGGGAAGGATAAAGGTTTAATAGGTTAAATGGATAATGATGGTGTTGGTCATCAATAATTGCTCCTTTAAAACCGCAACCTAAGAAAAATGTTATTATTTCACATGTATCTGGAAATAACCTAAAATTGAATACTATATTAATAATTTTCGACTTCCTAAACATAATTTATTGATTGAATCGGCCCGATTACATACACCTAGATAAAGACGATAGTTAATAACACAAAGATAATACAACTTATAACTACACAATGAGCAATTAATTTATACCACATACGAACATTCAATGGCCAGCGAGAAACGCAGAATGAACAAGTCCAAAACCGCAAATCCCCAAGACACCCTCCCAAAACAGGCTAAGTTTTAAGAAAATCTTCATCAAAAACACAAACCATCCAACCGCAAAGACGAGAGCAAGAACGCTCTAATCGCGTCCCGAAAATCCACGACTCCGGCCCCATCCACTCCGCACTCCCCGCCGACGACATTGAATATTCACTTATTATAGGACTAATATAATTAATGTAAACTAAGCTAATTAGAAGTAGAATTCCATGATCCCATAGTAACATATCTGATAATGTACCTGAAACTAATAAATTAAATATTGAATAATTAAATAATATAAATTATACCTAGAAAATAATTTTAGAAATTAGAACAGTGAATAAATGAAATTTAAAACGTCAATCCAAAATAAAGTGCTCTCGTTGAATAACGATCATTTAGACTCAATACTCACATAAAAATAATGCTATACCTCGATATACTATACCGCTTTATTAAACCATCTACCTGAGCAACTGAAATTGGAATACGCCACATACCGCTTAATATTAACCCTCGCTCAATGAACATGAATTACTACTGCCATAAAAATTGGACCTCCGCTATATAACGGAAAAGATTTCTACCATAAAGATTGGATTAATACTTCTATATTCTATAACACTAAAAACCAACAGACACATAAAGTATTTGTGGAACTAAACGAAAACAAGACAGCTGCATTCCAATAAATATTGGAATATCATATTTAAGGTTTGAAGCCGTACTGTATTTCCATGGAAGTCATTTGCTCTTTTTCTTGGTTTCCTAAAAATTTAACGAAAAGTTAAAAAAAGAAAAAATAATATCGGGTTTAAAGTGGCACATTTTAAATATTGTAGCAGATTTGTAGTCAATGCCACAAATCCGCTACAACACCCAAAATGTGTTGTGAGTAAAACAAGATCAGCCTCCTCCTCACTATGCTTTGAGATCTGGAATGCTCATAGACTCAGCAGTGAGCACAAACGTAACAATATTGACATCAAACTAAATCAATGCAATATTAACTTTTGTGGTAAATAAGAAACAAACATGGTCAAAAGCTCCAGCGCCACCGAGCACTAAATTTGCCAATGGTAGAACGCTATACTAAGTCACGCTATATTGTTCTATTGATGAACTTAAATGCACACCTTAGTTCAGAAGAGATCCACAAAAATTACTTGTTAGTATTAACCTATATCATAAGATATCATGGAGCATTCAATACAGAACATATATTCGCAAAATCCCCATGCCTATTACTCATTAAAAACCGCCAAAGAGCGATATAACAGTGCAGAATCTGGGCAGAAATCGAAAGATTGTCTATATATTGTTCCGAAATCTTTGATGCTACAAACAAAATGAACGGATGCGAGAAACTATTCATATATAAACAATAGCGGCGAGATACTAATCAGAATAGCTGGCGGTACATTCCAATCTCTAATTGGTTTGATATCTTAAAACTAACAGAGGTGCAATCACCAGCCATAGCAGAGGAAGACGACATTTTCCATTAGGGCTGCCTCCAACATTGGATGAGATTAGATGCACAAGTTAGAGTTGCTATCGAGCACATTAAATCCGCACAAGACGATATTATGGTAGACTTACAGACATTAGTTCAAGCCGCCGATTTATAAAAATCCTCTATCAGATTGAATTCCGTTCAATTTCCCATACCTTTAATTTGAAATCCCCAAAATGTAGATGAATAACGAAAAATTACTCTACTCTGGGTATGCCCATTTACAAACCATAGTTTTAACAAATTTACGCAGTTCATTTGGATTCACGCTACAAAACTCATTATAAAAAATTTTACAAATTTAAAATAACCAAATAAGATAATAATCTAATAAATGATAATATAGAATAATGTGATATAATTTATTATAAACATCTGTATAATATTTTAAAAATCAAGTAAATGAATAAATACAATAAAACAACAAAAGCTGTCATTCAATCAAGCTGAAAGAGCTCACCTCAATCATCTGTCCACTCTATAATGTGT
Source organism: Nephrotoma appendiculata (assembly GCA_947310385.1). Taxonomy (NCBI): domain Eukaryota; kingdom Metazoa; phylum Arthropoda; class Insecta; order Diptera; family Tipulidae; genus Nephrotoma; species Nephrotoma appendiculata. The sequence continues at coordinate 138,054,207 of OX371224.1, read as the reverse complement.
TATACAAGTAAATTTACAAAAACCAGCGGCCCTATTCCCGAATACGACACGAAAACGAACATACGAGATTCTCATTCAATTTTAAATAAGAATCGTACGAATCTGATTCAATTCAAATATGAATCCTGCACCCCCGCCCCCGCCCCAAACAATAACGCAAGCAATATACAATAATCTTCGAATATACTTATCTAACTCTAATAAATAAAATGTTGTACTGCGCTTTAATAGATGAAACATTATGGCCACTCGTCTCACACAATGCATACAGAAAAAGCCAAAATACAAACATACATAATCATATAGTACTCGTATATATATTAAATAATATTAATATAATAAAATGTCAAATTAATTATAAATATTAAAAAAATTGTAAATAAAAACAATCAATCATATATGTATAACATACATATACATATACATATATAACTGATCAAACATCTATAGAAACAGAATCTACTCAAATATAAGTCCCGCCAACTCCACACATATGAAATAAACAATTACTAACTAAGATGTATTGGAAATTTTTTTCTATAGCATTTTTTTTTTAAATAACTAAGTATAAGTGTGTTGGTGCAGAAACAAAAAAAATTAACAAAACAAAATACAAATTTGCGTTGCATTGTTAGTGTAACCAACACACTCTTTGTCAGCTCCTTTAAAATAGGTATCTGTCAATGAGAGGAGTAAGCACGACTCTGATAGAAATATATCCATACCTATACCAATGCCTCTCAGACTACAGGCCGCTTACACCAAATGATGACGAAATGCTATGTCGACGTTTTTGTTGCTTTCTCTAGTTATTTTGTTAGTGAAAAATATCTTAATATTATTATTGCGCAGTCTCGGTTTAGACATAACTTGTCGTCATGTGCGAATCTGTCTTCAATGATTAATTAGTCATAAAAACATATTCATTAGCTTGATATATAAAAAATAAAATCAAATAAAAATCTTGATGGATTGTCCATTTTAACCGCAGCCATTCACATACAGATATACAAACACACAGTATAATTATTATTTAAAGTCAAGTATAATTATCGAAATGTTGTTGTTGTTTTATCATATTATTATTATCCATTATTTAAATGAGATCTTTTATGATTTTATTTTTTCCAACATTACATAACAACATAAAATTGAAATGAAAAATAAAATTAATTATTTTTTTTTTTTTGTTAATTTTTTTGTTTTTTACATTTCATTTCCATTTTTATCTTTAATGTAAATTTAATTGAATAAAATGAATTGGCAAGCATAATAAACAAAATATGTACAGGGTGTAACACAAATTGCCAAAAAGGAGATTATAATCTATAACTTTCTCTTTGCTGACATTAGATTTTGACAGGAAAAGATAACTAGTTTACAATAATTTTGTAAAAAATATGTTTACTCGGTCTGAAGAGATCCGTTTGATTTTTGTTAAGTATGCTATGCAACAGGACCAAAACGAATATGCTCCAAGCTGTTTATCCGCTAAATGTAGGTCACACTATAATCAACGCACGCAACAACAAAAAATCAAACTTTAAGCTTATTTGATAATTTGTCATTTTATTTCATTTCAAGATGGCATTTCGTTTTCGCTGGGGATGAAATTTTAGCGGAAAATTCTGAATAATTGATTAATTACAGATTACTCTAATTATTATATTTTTAATACTACAGATGTTTTTCAATGTTGTGCGTTGCCTATATTGGTAAGCAATGTACTTTAGAATAATGATTGTTGGTTTACCCATCTGTTCTAGAAGTTAAAATTGGATTAGTATAAATCCAATCCATAAAACCACTGCGGACAAATTCTATATAACCAAGTATTTTAATTATAGAAAAAATACTTTTTTAATAAAGGATGATGCTGGAATTTTTAGAAACTTGATAGGTAAATTGCTGAGTTGCTCATACTTAAGATCAACTGTTTACCGATAAGTGAGAAGATGTAATTCCTCAAAAATTCCGGTATCTTTTTTATAATTATTCCAACCTTCAAAAGTTTACTCTAGCATATCCATTAAAAATTGTTTAATGTCTTCTAAATTATTAGAAATTAGTTTTGCATTATCGTATAGCTTGTTGAGTTTTCCGTTTCCCTCAACAACTTGCAAATTGGACCAAACAGCTGCAAGTTAAATTCAACTTATTTTATAAATTCATCATCGAATAACAATAAACTTAACCTAATCTTTTAACCAACAAACCCCTATAGGAAAACAATCTTGTGTCGCATGTACCTTCATTCTGATTCCATTTTATTCAAATGCAGCCTTTTCCGGATCTGAATTCTTTTGAAATGTTTACAGTAGGCAAGCTACCGTCTACGCCATTTGATAGTATGTCTTTTACCAGTAAATTAGCGTCTTCATTTTGTTCATTTTAGCTGCACTGTCAGAGACATCCGCCAACTCCTCCGTCTCGTATACTTCTTTTGCCAATTTGATTGATTATTGAACAATATTTTGAAGTGCTTTACCCATTTCCGATACTTCTGTAAAATCCCAACCATCGAAAAAAAAACTAAACTCCGTTTTCGCTGCGATTGTTAGATGCATTGTGACGATTGATTCTGTTGAAGATGTTTTTTTTGTGGAACACATTTTATGGACTTTATCGAGCCAAGTATTTATCAGAACTTTGCGAGAAGGAATTTCTTTGTAATCGCTGGGCCGCAGGATTTTAACAAATTTTCTAAAATTGTCGGACTCCAACGCTAAATGGAACGTTATATCAAATAAAAAAGGTGACGGGTGTTTCTGAAATAGATTCATCATCAACTTTGTGTAAAACATCTATATAGAATGTGATCGAGTACGAATTTCCCTTCAGTCTCATTTTTGCTGGTTGTTAATAACAATTATTATTATTATTTACAATAGCATTTGAAAACACTAGTAGTTGCCGCGGAAATGGCACATGAAGTATCAGAAATATCAGAAATTTCGATCTATATAAAATATATTTAAGTTATATTATATATGGATTTCAGTGTTATCTGATTTTTCGTCGTAATTCTTTCCGCATTTCCTTCCACCTCACTTACAAACTAACCATAGTTTGTACGTGACGGGGAACGAAACGATGAAAGAATCACGACGAAAGAATCAAAGTGTTTCCAAATTTTTGACATGGTACTTTTGCCGTAACCACACAATTGTGTGGTAACGGCAAAAGTACCATGTCAATAATTTGGAAATGGAATCCGCTGTTAATTGTCGCAATCAATTTAAATTTCACTACGTAGCATAACTTTTACGGGGGCAGACTACGCTGAGAGAATGAAAAAAATCATATAAAATTTATCTCAAAACAATCGAACTAAGATAGTAGGAAACTTAACGGTGGGCTTTTAATCGAATTTCAGTCGTTTTCGATAATTTTTTGTACATATTTTGCAATATACAAAATATTTGTTATTTTCCATCTTGAGTTGAAATCCATTAGTTTCCACTTTAAAATTATTATCACAATTAAATTTTAGTATTATCATATGGTTGAGGAACGAGGTTTTTTGAACTTGCCATTCTTTTAGGAAACTAAACAACTTTTATCGTACATTTACGCATCCCTTTCCCATTTTGTGGAAATACGTTGTCTTCATACTCTACAAAATACAATGTAGTCTTCGAATTATCTACACATGATATAGGCAATGAATTGTTTACGCATAGAGGCACATTACTGGTTGTGTGTAGGGTGTAGCACCTCCACTGTTGTGCCATATTGCCTACACAATTTCACAGCCGCCTTTCTTCCATGGAAAACCACATTGTGCTCCAGTTCTTGCTATAAGTGCTATACGAGGTGGATCATCTTAGTTTACAATGGCAATTGCCGTAATTTCACACAAATAACTTTAATATTTTTTCGATGTCTGCGTTATCGAGTAGATAGACGGTACAGTTCCAAACCAATCATATACAAGTTTTATGCGCTATATAAATTTTATTCCTAAATAAGTGTTCTTATGGAAAATTTCATAAAAAAACAAGTTATTGAAAATTTCGTATTTTAAAATTTAGTCAAATTTTGTAATCGAACCTGCATTGCAGGCAAATAAGACGATCTATTGCAACAACTTGGACGCAGCTCTACTTAAAATTTTACTTAAACACAAAATTTTACTTAACCTACATTCCATAAGCTCCCATAATCAAGTGCATTATTAAGAGAAATTTCCATTTTGCGCATTGTTAAATTGTGGCCTTCAGCTCACCTCGGATTTTAAATAATTTGGATTTAATCCAGAACCAAAGTAGTAATTTTTCTATAAAATGTTCATTACTTTTTCTAATAAACCCAGAAGGATTTGTTATAAATTTTAAATTGTGGTTTCCTCTAAAATCGATACCAATCCTGTAACCAAATTGATTGCAGCTATGTGGATTAGACAAATAACGTCGTTTTCGCTACAAATTAATGGTAATGGTAAATCCATCTCTTTCATTACATAGTATTTGCCTTTTGTGCAAATTAGTATTTACAGCACTTGCAGCATCTTCTCTAGTAATGGTAAACATTTTATGTTCGGTATCATAATCGCGTAATGAAACGATCACCACTTATTGGATTGGTTTTGATTCAGACATTCGCATTTTAAATTTAATATCATTCAGTGTTACCTAAAATACACTCGAGCAATTTTCGTGATCATTCACGTTCCCCGATAAATGAAGTTACTAATTTGTTTACTTAACTTAAAATATCTACAACTTGGTGGCAGATTTTGGTTTGCTTTAAGTTATAACTCTTTCCTTCCGAATAAATATTTTTTAAATTGATTTTTAAAATTTCTTCGAAATTATCGTTGGAGAAGCGAATTAAATTAATTAGGGGCAAGATTTGACTGTCAGTGCTTCATTTGTGATAACAATTTGGGTGTTTATTGAAATAAATACAGATTTAGATTGTTTAACAGGTGTTATGAAATTACGTTTTTGTCGAATCAAAATTAAGTCCGATTGTTCACTAAATTCCAAGGCTTTATCCATAATTTTATGAATATCTAGGTACATTATCAATAGTTTCCCGATCTCACGAATTAATAATTGTTTAATTAAAAGTGTTCTTATAGCTCAATTAGTATTGAAATTTTTAATGTAAATTTTAAAATTTGATCATTTTTTGAAATTATTAAGAACACTACAAACAAATTCATTAGAATTCCTATAACAACAATCTAAATTAAAGCGTTAAGGGGATATATTTGTGTTTCTGCTAGAGTACACTATACCGTTCGTCAATTATGTTTAACTATCAGTGAACTATTTCATCTAAGTTTCCAAAATATGGGAAGACACCATTTTGAATTGGAAAACAACTAGGCGATCCAGTACTGAAAAAATAATAAGGAAAAACCACAAAATGCAATATTTTAATTCATCTACGAATTGTTGATAATTTCTACTCTACAATCTATTTTCTATGCTATTTTCGACACCAATATGTAAAAAATTCCGAAAAAAGCCGTACCTAAATCTGAAAGCTTGAAACTGGTTTACCTTAGCAATAGCTAAAGCCAACCCGGTATCATAGATTTGCTGCTATCCTCTGGTGCCCCATGCGGCGTTGATTTCCGTAGCTCAGCTTAATAGAGGGGAACGGTGTGGGTTTTGGGGCATCCAAGACAACGGCCTAGATTACCGCATTTAATAGAAAAAAAACAAATAAACTGGTGAAGGGTAGAAATTGGGGTATTGGACCCCGAAGTAGTGGGATAGCCTATTAGCCCATTATGAGGGCGGCCTTAACCGTGGTTGTATATGTATAGGAATGTCTAGTCAGACATTTCACCCTAGCCTAACTAATTTAAAACTAATTTGGCTCATAGGCCCTAATTTGTAAAAATGTTAGTAAGAATGGGGTTAACAGTGGAATGCTAACTAGGTCGGCAAAAGAAAAGAGCCGCTTGGCGTTAATCATTTCTTCTTACCTTCCGTCGGCAGCAACCTCACTATTATTATTTTGTTGGTTAATAAAACGCTAGCACTTCTTCTCTACTTACCACTTTCAACACTGCTCCACGCTACTATTAAGTCCAACAAAAAAAAAAAAACACTAAAAAAAACATTCACAGTTAGACTCACAATCACCAATTTTATTTTTCAACACTAAAAATAAGATTTACACAACACCAAAAAAAAATTTAAACAAAAACTTAAACTTAAAAATTAAACATAACAACATTGACCCCTCGTGGGTCTATAAAAAAAACTCTACGCCTCAAACTTAAAACTTGCAAAACAACTGACTGTCGCCAAACAAGAAAAATTGTACTTACTTTTTGAGTTTCGTAGGGAATTTTTTGCGATCTCATCACAAAAATTCCTACGAAAATTGTACACCAACGTGATATCGATTTTGCTGAATTGATCCACGCGAAAATATTCTTTTTCTTTTAAAACATCCGTTGAGGAAGTTCGAACAACAACAACCGCAATGCTCTTCAATATTTGCATCAGTCGTTGTTATTTCCTTATTTAATAAAACAAGTACATTTACTATGTACATAGGCAACGTAATCAAATTACGTTCATGTACACATTTGCGTTTACTTAACTGTGGCACATGAAAAATTCCAAGGTGAATGAATCATATGATACCACTATAAATAAATGGGATGTAGTTGAAGATATTATCTTCGAGGTCATGCCGATGACGAAGTAGATTTTGTTGGGATGGGTTGATAACGGAATTAAGTTTAATTCGTTCTTAACTATAAAGATTACTGACGTATTCCAAGTGTCGTTTAAATCCTGAACACTTTTATTAAAACACATGAAGGAACATAGCAGTCAGCCACGTTCATTCGCACAATATGCCTTTCCACAAGTGTATTGGCACAACTCACCATGGCAGTAAGGTGAATTAAGGCGGTGATTCATGTATAAATTTTATCTGACAGACATAAATAATAATCGCTCTGATTGGTTGAATGTCTGCCATATTTTTTTATCGTACGATAAAAATTAAAAATTGAACACTGCTCAATTTTGTATAAGATTTGACGTCAGTGAGAACAAATAATACATAATAAAAAAAATTCTAAACGAACAAAAATAAAAACACTTTTTAGGTTGCTTGCTTTATAAAATGTCAAAATATATCCATACGACAAAATTTTATACATGTATCGCTTACGTGTGAATTTCATTTTGATTTCCTTTAAATGAGTTCCCGAAATGTTTATAATTTTATTTAAATTGTTTATTATTTTAACGAAATTGAGAATAGGTAGAAAGGGCCGAATGTCGAAGGGCTGAATGTCGAAGGGCCGAATGTCGAAGGGCCGAATGTGTCGAAGAGCCGAATGTGTTGAAGGGCCGAATGTCGAAGGGCCGAATGTCGAAGGGCCGAATGTGTCGAAGGACCGAATGTGTCGAAGGGCCGAATGTCGAAGGGAACGGGCGAAATCGCCTGTCATAATACAAAACACTGAAAACATACAATTGAAACAGAACCATCGACATTGGCGACGATGATTTTTTCGTTGAAATAAATTTCGAGTGTATTTCTATTTTTATCGCAAGCCAAACATTGTTGCCAATTATTTTTAAGTTTTTATCATGTAACTGTCATATTATTAACAATTTTTTTCAATCGATTTTTATTTATTTTATTTCTATCAAGCTTCATCGAAAAAATTCTGTTTTTGTTTCTTGTAAGGTTTAGTGGCCTAACGCCTCAACGTCATGTGCCATTCAAGCATTTGATGATGTAACATGTTTACAAAAAGAAAAAACCCAACAACAACAACAACCAAACTTAGTTTCGTAGATTTTTTTGATTTATAACTTAAATTGAGGATAATTTTATCACAAATCACTTTTATCTTAACATAATTTACATTTTATTTCATAAAAACACTTGGTAAACTTACTGATGGTAAGATATTCCTTCTGAATTTTTTTAGGCGTACTTTTCATAATACACTTCATTTTACTTAAAACTTTGTAATTTTTATTATCAAATGATGCACTACTATATAATCCACTAAGTATTTTATAATGTTTTTATTATTTTAGTATATTTTAATTAATAATTTTAAAGGCACAAAATTAAGTCGTCACTTCGTATAAAAACAAAAAGTAGTTTGGTTGGTTTGTTCTTTGACATATGAGACCGCCATATGCGTTTTTATATAACCATCCTGCTCTGGCTTGTCACATGTGAAATAAAAATTTTATATGGGAAAAAACTTTACATTCATTCTATAGGAAATATATACAGTAGAAATCGGATAACAAGAAATTGAAGGGAATAACAAAATATTTCGTGTTATGAGAATTTCGTCTTAAACGATCTGTTATATCAGTGTTGACGTTTGATATAGCTTTTCGATATTTTAGTGAACTGTTATCCGCTTACCACTGGTGAGGGCTATGACAATAACAGTCTGAAGTGTTGTTTTAAACTACTTAATTTTTATTAGATTCTTTTGGTTTATATACAAAATTAATACATATAATTACAACTATCAAGTTGCCGAGCTTACAATTTTACCTAAATTAAAAAATATGTGTTTATGTTATTAATTATATGGACAATACTTTTGCTGATCTTATGAATTTAATAAGTGTATGCGCGCCAGAAATAATGGAAATATAAGCCGTCAAATAATATTTAGCTTATATGGTTGATTAACCTATTCGCATACTTATTGTTGCTGATTCGACACATATATAATAAATTGTGCCATGTTCAAACCCGTGATTGAACATACTGCGGGGCTGTACAATTGAGAGACCTTGGCCGTGGCGTTGGTCGTTGTGGTGGTGACATGTCTTCGGAGGAAACCCGGTGATTTGTCTTGCGTCTGCAGAGATATAACAAAATTATGACCACTCCTATGATCACCATGGTGTAAGTCATCACGTAATGATGAATGTGATGCCCTCTATTAGAAGAGTCCATTGATTTAGGTAAGGCCGTTTCCTTTAATTTTTGTTGTGCAATGGCCGTTTCAAGATTAATTATGTCCTTATTTAAACTGAGGTCCGCTGAATTGTTGGTGCCTCTCTCTGATGGAATCGTCGGTAGCTCCGATAAATATGATGAATTTTTCAGTTCACTCTGAATCTTTATTGATGCAGCAAAAGAAGAATTAATCATATAGGATTTTTCGTCGATAGTTGTGAGATAGAAATGCCCGTTTTTTAAAGTACATTTCCTATCCAGACTGAGTATCCCAGAATTTTGCAGCTTCATTGTGGTTATCTGACGTTCACATATTAGATCAACGATTTTTGGTGATGTTACTGAAAATAGCCATTTGTTTGTGTCTACTGGCATCCAATAGTTCAGTTGGTGCAATATAGTTGTTGTACAACCTTTCAAATTCTGCGCTACATGTCTTAATAGATTCATTTCACATTGTGACTGATTTGATTGTATGTTGTAAATTGGAGAAATGGTACATAAATATCCAGTATTTTTAATTTGAACGCATTGTTGTAGTTCATCGTTAGTTAGAGGAGCGAAACGTTCTCGATGCATATTTACTATGAGGTATTCTGTTGTTCGCATTATTATGTGTAATTGACCATTTTCGATTTTTGGGATTGGTACTATGTGAAATAATTGATACGTCTCCGAATATGCTAAAGGCATCTGGATGAGAAAGAGGATGTGATTATTCGTGACTCTTGTCTGCACGGTTAGCAGGTTGTGAATGTGCCCAAGGCTATTATCGTCATCGCCTTCAGGGATCATCATGGTTGGTGAAATATAATCCTTAATTCGGTTGATTTCCTCTTTCAATTGTTGAGGGGCCAACAGGGCTGGATGGATATGTCCTTGATGGGCATTTATAATAACATCGATAATAACTCGTTGTTTATCTGCTATTCGCCTCATGATCATCATTATTTGAATAGTATATGTTGTAATAGACTGTACCCTGTCATAATGATCACCATCTATGGATAATTGTTGGATTTTTCCATCGAGATATAAGAACTGCTTGGCGATAATTTTAAAATGATTAGCAGTCGTCTCTCTGTCGTGTTTAAATACATTTATTGCTGAGTCTATGATTGACGTTTGATTTTGGATTAATGCCAATAAATATTCTTCATTATCTTCTGCCTTTTCCAGTTGATTTTCTATATGTGAAGCATCTCTTTGATTCATGATGCCGAACGCATCACCGAGAATGTATCCTATTGTATCACCTATGTCACGTTACCTCAGAGCGTGGTCCTTGTTCGTTGACCTGAGTAGGGCATTTTGCGATGTAATTTCCTGCATTTGTTCAGTTAGCTGGTGTACCACTACATCACAGAGTTTTGGTCTCGTCCCCCCCGTCCACCCCGTCTGACAAGTGTTATTTAGATGACTGATGTAGTATTCTATAGAGCTGATGTCGTCCCAATATCCTGATAGGTTGTAGTTTACAATTATTTTCCACCGCAATGCCATCAGGTTAACAGTTCCGGTGTTGTGGAAATATATGCCGGCGTCCGTTGGTAGCGGTTCTACAGTGCTTTCAGATGTTCCAAGGGAGAAAAGCCCTTGCATCATGCCGAGCATCAAGATTATTAGTCTCATCGTTAGTCCTTTTTTGAATATTACCTTATTGTGATATACTTGTCTTTTCTTTTTAACTTCTCGGGGAGGTTGAACACGTAAAGGTATCGTTGGTTGTTGAGGTTGCTCGACCGGGGAATGTGTATTCGTTTGGTTGGTTTCGTTCTCATGTTCTATTGGTAGTCGTGAAAGTTTGTGAATCGGTCTTTTTATAAGAGTCCCTCCCGGGCCACGAAGTGAGACTACTCGAACCTTTTGGTCTATGCCTGGATGTAATTCCATCACCCGGCCACTTTAATGGAGGAATTTTGTCCTCTTTGATGAGAACCAGGTCCCCTATCTTCATGTTTGGTTGTTCATCTGACCATTTTCTTCTATGTTGAAATTGATTTAAGTATTCGCTATGCCATCTCCTCCAGAAATCTTGTTTAATTTTTTCTACAAGTTTCCAACGTGTTATGCCGTGAATGGTTGTTTCTGCTATTGCATCTTGTGGAATTGCTTTTAGAGGTGCACCGATTAAAAAGTGTCCAGGCGTTAAGAAGGTAACATCTGTAGGATCGGTTGATAGTGGTGCCAGTGGTCTCTAATTTAAGCAAGCTTCTATTAGTGAAGTAACCGTTGATAATTCTTCAAAAGTCAATGTTGCTTCTCCAATGACTTTTATTAAGCATCTTTTTACTGACTTAACTGCCGCTTCCCATAGTCCTCCAAAATGTGGTGCAGCCGGTGGTATAAAATGCCATGTTGTTTCATCATTTGCTAATAATTGCGCAATTTCCTTATTTGAATTACGAATTAGTGAAGCTAATTCGCGTTCAAGTTGATTTTTAGCACCGACAAAGTTGGTACCATTGTCGCTATACAAATCACTGCATAATCCTCTACGTGCAGTGAATCTTTTGTATGCCGCGATGAATGCTTCACTAGTTAGATCACTGACTGGCTCAATGTGTATGGCCTTGGTTGTCATACAAACAAAAATCGCTAAATAACCCTTGTGTGCCTTGTGACCTCTTCCCTTTGTTGTTCGAATCAGAAGAGGTCCCGCATAGTCAACTCCAGTTTTCAAAAATGGTCTTCCGGGAGTAATCCGGGCGGCTGGTAAATTACCCATTAGCTGTGTTCCTGTTTTTGCATTGAAACGATGACATCTTGTACATTTCGATATGAAATGTCTTGTTAGATTCCGACCGTGGATGATCCAGTACCTGGTGCGAAGATGAGCCAGGGTTAATTGTGTTCCTCCATGCATTGTTTGTTTATGTGCTTGTTCAATCAATAGTTTAGTAATGGGATGATCTCTTGGGACAATAATCGGATGTTTCTCGTCGTAGCTCCAAGAGGTTGTGTTTTGGACTCGGCCACCAACGCGTAAGATATCATCCTGCATGAAAGGAGACAAAGATTTAATCTTACTTTTATTTGCCACTCCTTTCTGGTTTGTAAGATCGTAAATTTCGTTCCTGAAGAGTTGCCTCTGTGCCAGTTTAATCAATACTTGGGTAGCTTTTTTTAGTTCTTCTGTCGTGGGAACTTCTTGGTTGTTTACAGTATTCCTTCGGCTTTTGTCAATAAATCTCAATACATATACTAGAATCCTTTTTATTGTATTGAAATTGGAATGCCTTCGATATAAATTCTCAATCGGGTTATTTGATGTCACTGTCGTGGCCCCAACAATCGGTTCTTTCAGCTCCAATTGATCTGGCGTTCCTTCTAGTGTCATTGGTGTTAGTTGGATTGCCGTTTTGAAAACGTGTTGAGGACCGTTCCACCATAAATTGTATATGATTAATTGATTGGCTTCAATACCCCGGGATGCACAATCTGCGGGATTGTCGGATGATTTTACATAAAACCATTGAGATGAGGCAGTTAACTTCTGGATTCCCGAGATTCGATTTGCTACGAATGTTTTAAATTTGTGAGGCTTGTTTTTCACCCATCCCAAAACAATCATAGAATCCGTCCAAAAATAGGTTGGTGTTTTATCGAATTTCATGTCCTGTTGTACCTTGCTCATTAGATTAGCAAGCAGACTGGCTCCACATAACTCTAGCCTTGGTAGCGTTAACTTGGTTGCTATTGGTGCCACCCGGGTTTTTGATGTTAACAAAGTTGCCTTATTTAACGATCTATCGTAAAAATATATTACTGCTGCATAAGCCGCTTCTGAAGCATCACAAAATCCATGCAACTCTCCTGGTAACGTAGAGTTGAAGTTGATCCACCTTGGGATTGATCGCCTCTAGCTTCGGGAGAGAGACATAGTATTGGCAGCATTTATTTTCGACGTCTTCAGGCAGCTTCTCATCCCACGTAACGCCTGAGATCCATAGAGTTTGCATTAAAATTTTGGCTTGTATTAAGGTTGGAGACAACCATCCTAATGGATCGAAAACCTTTGATGATTCGGATAACATCTTTCTTTTTGTCATGATACCATTTTTTTCGTTAAGGTTCACCTTGAATTCGAAGGTATCGGTTGTAGGGTTCCACAGCAATCCTAATGTTTTTACAGTATCGTCGTTGATTATGATCGGCTCGAGAGCTCTCGACTCTGAACCGACAGCTTCTAATAGTTGAGGATAGTTAGACGCCCATTTTCTTAGATTAAATCCTCCGGTTTTAAGTGCACTGATAAGTTGGTTTTGTGCTTTTTGAGCTTCTTCGAGGGTGTTACCTCCTGATAATACGTCATCCACGTAGAAGTCGCTCATTATTATGTTGGCCGCAATCGGGAATTTCACTTTTTCATCTGTTGCTAATTGCTGCAATGTCTTGATAGCCAGATATGGCGCAGATGACATACCGAAAGTTACGGTTGTTAGCTGGTATGATTTTATAACTTCATCTGGCGTCTTCCTCCATAATATTTTCTGATATTGTTGATCATCGGGATGTACTTTTACCTGTCTATACATTTGTTCTATATCTGCTGTGTACGCCACCTTGTATTTTCTCCATCGAATTAAAATTGACATCAGATCTTCTTGTAATTTTGGACCCACGAGTTGAGTTTCATTTAGGCTAACGTTTTTATCGGTCTTAGCTGATGCGTCAAATACTACCCTTAATTTTGTTGTAGTGCTGGTGGTTTTGACTACTGCGTGGTGAGGAATGTAATATTCGTTCTGCGTATGTCCATTACTTTCAATGAGGTGTCCCTGGTTGAAATACCCTTCTATACACTCTCGATATCTAGTAGAAAATTCATTAACTACTGACAAACGTCGTTCTAGTTGAATGAACCTAGCCAGTGCTCGTTTTTTGGATGAACCGATTGATGTTGTGTTTTGTTGAAACGGAATACGTACCATGTAGCGGCCGTCGTTGGTTCGACAGTAATTCTGTTGATAATGTTCTTCACACATCCTTTCTTCTTCTGTCATAAAGTTTTTGGATGATATCTGTTCCACTTCCCAGAACCGCTTTAACTGGTTTTCAATATCTACCAGGGTAACCATGGATTGGACGCTCGGGGATTTTTCGTTTACAATATTTCCAAATATGATCCATCCTAGCTCCGTTTGTTGGGGGATTGGTTCGCCTTGATTTCCTTTTATAACTTGGTTCATCAGGATATTTGGGTAATAATCCGCACCTAATAAAATGTCAATTTTATTTGGTTGGTTGTAAGTTGGATCCGCCCACAGTAGATTATTTAAATGTGCCCATCTTTGATTATCGAAATGTTGTTCAGGTAGTGGCCGAGTTATATTCGGCAATACTAATGCTTCCATTTCCATGGAGAAGTTTGAAGAAAATCGTGCTCCTACTCGTAAAGTGACTAATTTTGTGGCAGTCGTGATATCGCTATCATTTAAGCCACTAATCTCCACATGCGTTTTTATCGGCGGTTGTTTGATTTTCTTCGATGCCTCGTTGGTGATAAATGAGATTTGTGAACCGGGATCTATTAACATTCGTAACAGGGTTGGTTGTTGCTTTCCATTTTGAACCTCAACCATTGCTGTGGCCAATAGTGTACCAGATGGTTGTTCAAATTGGTTTACAAAATGATTAGTCACAATGCATGTTTCGTTTGCTTCCTTTTTTGGATTGTCATCCACCCTTTTGGTAAGCATTGTACGTTGTGGGTGATTATTAGAGTGTAGGAGAGTGTGGTGGGCTCCTTTGCATACTAAACATCGTGTTGATTTTAAACACGGTTGATGAAATTTTTCCAAACATATTTTACACAGATTGTGTTGATTGATCAATCTGCTACGTTCCAATGTAGACATTTGTTGAAACTTCAAGCAGTCTTGAAGTTCATGTGTCTGCTTGCAATTAATGCATGTCCGTTGAGGTTTTACGTGTAGATTTTTAAGTCTTGGTAGTTGTGGAGTGGTGCCTGGTTGTTGAGTTGGTCCGGAATTGCGAAAGGTGAGTGATTTCGGTCTGGCGGCTTCTAAGGCTTGGAATCTGCGCTCCAAAAATGCCAGAAATTCCTCTATTGTTGGCATCTCACGAGGATCAGGAATGGTCATCTCAAACAGCCTCAAACTTTCATTATCTAGTTTTCTGATTACAATTGGAATTACTATGTAATTCCAAGATATGGTTATTACGCCCAAGTTTTTGATGGCATGCATGCTTTCCGTTAATGTATCGTATAACGATTTCATAGTTGTTGCTGATTCTGCATGCATGCTGGGGAAATTCAAAATGTGGTTGATATGTGTTGTTGCCATTTGCCGCTTATTTTGGTACCGATTTACCAATAGCTTCCAAGCATCTTGGTAATTCACCCCTGTTGCTTCCAGATGACCAATGATTCTAGCTGCACTACCTTGGACTGTTGTTTTTAGTTGGTGCATCTTGACGGTGTCGCTTAAATCGTCATTTTCGTGAACCAACTTTCTAAATAAATCGTAGAAAGCTGCCCATTTCAGAGTTTCTCCGTAAAACTGCGGTATCTCAATCCGTTTTAATTTTATCTTGCTTTTTTCACTATCGGTTGTTTGTTGTCCGCGTTCATTTTTAACCAATTTACAACGAAATGTTTCACTTTCGTTGACCAATGCAGAGTAATAATCGTCGGTAAAGTAAGTTGTACGCTCTTCTTCACCTGCCTTTGCGTGCACCAATATGTCTTCGTGCAGTTGTTCTATTTGTGCTATCTTTGCATTTAGCTGTTGAAGCTTATGTTGTAGTTGGACATGATTGCCCTGCTTTCCTAACAGCTCATTTGTATCGGCTATTAACTTATAGCAAAGACGCATTTTGACCTCTTGTGTTTTGTACCGATGTACTTGTTCTGGTTCAAGCGCGTCGGTTGTTAATGGTTTTTTTGTTGGTGATCCCGTTGGAATTGCCTCTCGTGTTGCTATTTCGAGTTTCCTTTCTATCTCACGTTTGAACGTTGTGTACAGTTGTTTTACTGTGTCCCGCTCAGCCCAGTAACTATGCGTTGGATCGTTGTCGAAGTGTTGGTCTTTCATTTCGTTGTCTGCATCCGTGTAACTGGACCACCACTCATCTAGTTTATCCAGTTTATCTTCTAAGTAAACAGTTGTCCGTCTACTTTCGGAATCCTTGCTGTAATTGGTTTTTAACCGCTGCAGTTGTTCGACACGCGTACATTGCTTTTTATATAAAGCATCCATATTTTTATTGTAATGTGGCTCGAAATGATTATGACCAGTAGTTCGAAGTATTTTGTATACCGCCTGTTTTTGTGGTTGTTAGGTTCGATGCCTGTTGGTTGTTGGCTCGAAATTTATATAGTCCGCCGGTTGTTGTTTTGGCGTCGAAGGACCAATGTTATATCAGTGTTGACGTTTCATATAGCTTTTCGATATTTTAGTGAACTGTTATCCGCTTACCACTGGTGAGGGCTATGACAATAACAGTCTGAAGTGTTGTTTTAAACTACTTAATTTTTATTAGATTCTTTTGGTTTATATACAAAATTAATACATATAATTACAACTATCAAGTTGCCGAGCTTACAATTTTACCTAAATTAAAAAATATGTGTTTATGTTATTAATTATATGGACAATACTTTTGCTGATCTTATGAATTTAATAAGTGTATGCGCGCCAGAAATAATGGAAATATAAGCCGTCAAATAATATTTAGCTTATATGGTTGATTAACCTATTCGCATACTTATTGTTGCTGATTCGACACATATATAATAAATTGTGCCATGTTCAAACCCGTGATTGAACACGATCATATGAATGAAAAAATTTAAAGTTAAATGCATACATACTTACTTACATTTAATTCCTTAAAATTAATAAAAACAAGTTACTATCCAAAAATCACATATGTAATTTCCTATAAATAAAAACATTTATACATTATGTAGGTAATGAAAAATACAATTTATTAAGGTACTGCGTTAAAAAATTGCACATTTGTACCTACTTTTCAAAAATGCATATGTACATTATTAAAAAAAAATGGTGATGCTTTAATTCAATTCGCTGTTGTTTCAAAAAGTCTGTAATTTTCTCTTGTACCATTTTATTAACTATGTTTTCCTCAATAACTCAAATAACTTTCCAAGCTACCAAGAATGTTGTGCACTTTTTCTCCATCTTGTTGACCTTCGGTAAATCGACGCAAATCCAGTAAGCACTTACGAATGGTTTCAACTGAAGGTATCGAAACTGGAACATCATCTTCATCCTCTTTACCGCTATCCTCATTTCCTTACCAGTGTGAAGTATTTAACGTTAAAAAAAGTGATCCTACACTTTTTAATGAAAAGTGTACACTCAAAATGTGTAGCTACACTTTTTATCAAAAAATGTAGCTTTAAAAGAAAAAAAACATTTTGAAATTCGAACACGTGGTTTAATTAAAATTATGCATTACAAATAAACAATAAATATTGAGAATCAAAGTACTAAAAAAATAAGTTTATATGTATACTTTATAAAAAAAATTGTTAAAAGTATTTTAATTCAGAAAATCATCGGAACAATGGTTGCCAAGTGTGGAATTTAGTGTATTTAACTAACGATGGCATCTGGAGTTCATGAAAAAAAATTCAAGACAATCTGGATGTTGTGATTGGCGGTGTGGCCCTACACGTGGAAGTATCTTTGGCCAAATTCACTTAATTCTTTATTGTCAAATTGTCTTGAATTTTTTTTTTCACAAACTCCAGATACCATCATAAGTTTAAAACACTAAATTCCACACTTGTCAACCATTGTTCCGATGATTTTAAAATACTTTTAACAATTTTTTTTATAAAGTATACCAAGGTGGAATTTTTACATGATTTTTTATAATCGTTGGTAAAGTAAAGTTTGGAATCCCAAATTCCTTACAAATTCATTTTTTTGATCGATCGCCTCGATCACCATTTTCCAGAATTTCAATTTTTTTTTCTTAACTGAACGGTAAAAGCATTTTGTTTTTACCTCCGCTAGCTATGCTTTTGCTTATTAATCACTGAAGAAGCAACAGCAATTTTAAAGAATTCTAGAGAACACAATTTAAACAACAAGAATTTACAAACACGGTCACCGCCCCCCCTCCCCTCCCGCCGCTTACGCGAATGACACCAATAAATTCAATTTTATGATTACAAACAGAAACAATTTTACGTTGAACGAGAATTATGTACTTACTATTACCAAGTACAAAACAAACTAAAACCATTTCTCTCCAACAAAACAAAATTTAATTTCGGGGAATTCCCTAAAACTGAACGATATTTTATGTTTTATGAAAGCACAGGTATTCAATTATAAAATTCGTGTTAAACGAATATTTCTGTAGTAATTGTATATAAAGGGACTGAAAAAATTGTTCGCGTTAAACAAAAATTCGTGTTAAAAGTTTCGTCTTAAGCGAAAAATTTCATACTAAAGAATATAAAAAAGCTTAGTACCTCGTACAGAAAAATATTCTTGTTGTCCGATATTTCGTGTTATCCTTTTTTGTGTTAACTGAATTCCTATTCCACCTATAATGCTCACTGACACAAACGAAAAAACAAAAAAAAATTAGGGTCAGAATTTGTTTTTTTTATGCGATTAGTATGAAAATAAATTTTGGATGAAAATAAACACTTCAGCAAATGTGAAGAATTTTACATTTCTTTTCAATACCTACTAGATTTTAAAATTTATTTTTTGGTTTTTCTATCCGTTTCGCTAAGCATTCAACATAAAATGAAAATTATTTTACACATGCAGACATAAACTGCACTTCAATTTTGCCTTTAAAGGCAAGTGCAGCTTGAATTTTGTTGCAAAATGCAGTGTAGTCAGAATAGCTTTATGAGTAACCATTGCTTGAATTTGTTTTAATTTTTATATGGAAAAATTTTGGGGGAACAAAATTGACCGCAATAAAATATTTTGCTTCCTCGTTACTGACGTAAAAATATTTATTTTACATATTTAAGCGGAACGTTTTGCAATTGTACGTGGAAAATTAAATTGTTCATCATAAATTTTCGTAACTACTTTTCCCAGAAATTGATTGATTGGATTGTTAGATTACTTCCAGTCTACATTTTTTGCCTGGAAATTTTCAGTCAATTTCGCATTACTTGATGTCACGTCATCTAATTTTAACTTTTCTTGACATGTCAAAATGGCGACTTAAACTTTTTATTGTATTCTTTGTAACGTTTTGTATTGTGTATTGCTTAATGCTCTCGTTGTTTTGGGATTGGGTCTTCTCTAATTTGTGAAATAAAATTTTAAAACACACATTTAAGATGTTTTTTAGATTAATTACCGACATCGGTCGTAAATATCCTATCTATCTAATCACGCTCGGTGATATTCAATCAAAATACAAGAGGAGAATTCGTCCGTATCATGCCACCTTAATGTTTATGTTCTCTTAGGCTGCCATCTATTTAAAATGTAATTTCTCGTTTAAACTAATTTTTAAATTCACGCAAATATTATTTTTAAAACTCAAAATGTCATTGGTTTTTATGACCACGGAAACATAACGTAACATATACATTTGGCAGATTTGATACAAATTGCAATTATTTCAAATTAAACCTGGATCATGATTACAATAATTTATAATTCTGTAAATATTTTCTTATAATAAAAAACTTACAATTGGCATATTGTTCCATAATTACCTGAACAATGTGATAACGTTTCTTTTCTTTCTCTTAATTTTTGTCGGATATGTTTATTATTCAGCGCATCATGATTATGGGCAATTTAATGCTAAGCACTCGAAGACCGGCACACGAAACCGGAAATGTAATTTATTTGTTTTTCCATTTATCGGACTAATAATAATGTTTCAGTCCAAATCATAATTTGTGAGAATTATAAAGCAGAATACAGATCAGAGCGCACACATGTTGCTTTCCAAAATGGCTCATCCAATTACATAAAATTACAACGATAACCATTTTTTCCGATGTAGCTGATGATGATGAATGATAAACGATTGCACGCACTCGAAATATTACTATTCGAAAAAACACGAACAACAGAAATTCCTCCATTGTCATCACAAAAATGTTTTTTTTTTCTTAAGAAACGAAATCTGAAGGGAGAAAATCACGAACACACACAAGCCATATACATACAAAAAATAAATAAATAACAACCCAGCAGAAAATTTTGGTTGCTACCCAAAGCGTATTTTGGGAAAATCATCACACACACACACACAAAAAAAAAATATTTTGATTAATAGACACATTACTCGTATTATTATTTGCTATGAAATTTTCTATTTTCCGATTCACATTAATTATCGAGGTCGTATGTTTGCATATGTACGTACGTGTATGCAGATCGGCATCCAGATAAACCAAACATTTACAAACATATTTTAGTTTTGTTTATCAATTTTACAAATTAAATTTAGAAAATATTTTTAAGAATTTTTTATTAACTCGACTCGTATATTGGCATTTTATATGGGATTCTTGCGACGATGGAAAAAACATAAAAAATGGAAAATTCCAGCTTCAGACGAATCCCAAATATGTTCTCTAATGCAGAAAAACTGTAGAAATTCTTTTTATTATTATTCTGTTTAGGATGTATGCTAAATTAAATTTAAATGTAAATTTTCCATTTTTCTTATGACATGAATTGAAATGTAACTTTGTTTTCTTTTATATATTTACAGCCACTCGACCGTGATCAACCCAATGGTCGGCCACAATGGCGATTTACTGTGTTTGCACAAGACGAGGGTGGTGAAGGTTTAGTTGGTTACGCCGATGTGCAAGTAAACCTAAAAGATATTAACGATAATGCACCAATATTCCCGCAAGGCGTTTACCTAGGTAATGTAACCGAAAATGGTACAGCCGGTATGGTCGTAATGACGATGACAGCGGTCGATTATGATGATCCGTCAGAAGGTACGAATGCAAAATTAGTCTATTCTATTGAGAAAAATGTTATTGAGGAGGAAACTGGAACACCAATATTTGAAATTGAACCTGATACGGGCGTAATTAAAACGGCCGTTTGCTGTTTAGATCGGGAACGTACGCCCGACTATTCGATACAAGTGGTTGCAATGGATGGGGGCGGGCTGAAAGGGACGGGGACCGCGTCTATACGGGTCAAAGATATAAATGATATGCCGCCGCAATTTACCAAAGATGAATGGGTAACCGAGGTTGACGAGACTGATGGAACTAATTTACCCGAAATGCCTATTTTAACTGTGACCGTCCATGATGAAGATGAAACAAATAAATTCCAATACAAAGTTATTGATAATAGTGGTTATGGTGCTGATAAATTTACAATGGTTCGTAATAATGATGGCACCGGAAGTTTAAAAATAGTCCAGCCGCTCGATTACGAGGATCAATTGCAGAGCAACGGTTTTAGATTTAGAATACAGGTGAACGATAAAGGTGAAGATAACGACAATGATAAATACCATGTTGCATATTCATGGGTAACAGTAAAACTGCGCGATATAAATGATAATAAACCTCAATTCGAACGGCCAAATATCGAAGTAATTGCATACGAAAATGATGAGGTCGGTAAAACATTAGAAACCTTCAAAGCAACCGATCCTGATCAGGGCGGAAAGAGTAAAGTATCATATGCGATCGATCGTTCCTCCGACAGACAACGACAATTCTCTATTAACCAAGAAGGCACAGTTACTATTCAGCGATCGCTAGACCGTGAAGTAACGCCACGCCATCAAGTAAAAATACTAGCGATTGATGATGGTATTCCGCCAAAAACGGCAACCGCCACCCTAACCGTGATCGTGCAGGATATAAACGATAATGCACCAAAATTCTTAAAAGACTATCGACCCGTTCTTCCGGAACACGTGCCACCACGAAAAGTTGTTGAAATTTTAGCCACCGATGATGATGATCGTTCCAAAAGCAACGGGCCACCATTCCAATTTCGTTTAGACCCGGGCGCAGACGATATTATCCGAGCCTCATTTAAAGTAGAACAAGACCAAAAAGGTGCGAACGGTGATGGTATGGCGATTGTATCATCGCTCCGATCATTCGACCGCGAACAACAAAAAGAATATTTAATTCCAATCGTCATAAAGGATCACGGTAATCCTGCCATGACTGGTACAAGCACGCTCACTGTGGTTATTGGTGATGTGAATGATAATAAAATGCAACCAGGTTCAAAGGAAATTTTCGTGTACAACTATCAGGGACAATCACCCGATACACAAGTTGGTCGTGTTTATGTTTATGATTTGGACGATTGGGATTTACCCGACAAGCGATTCTACTGGGACGTACAGGAACATCCACGCTTCAAGCTAGATGAAGAAACGGGTATGATAACAATGCGGCAAGGAACTCGTGACGGGCGGTATCATTTAAGGTTCCGCGTATATGATCGAAAGCATACGCAGAATGATGTGCCGGCGAATGTGACGGTGACTGTGCGAGAGATACCGCACGAAGCAATTGTAAACTCGGGTTCTATACGAATAGCGGGTATAACGGATGAAGATTTTATACGCGTTTGGAATTATAAAACACAAAGTCTGTCCCGATCGAAACTCGATCGATTCCGCGATAAATTAGCTGATTTATTAGAAGTAGATCGTGAAAATGTTGATATATTTAGCGTCCAATTGAAGCGGAAGCATCCGCCCTTAACCGATATTCGGTTTTCGGCACATGGATCTCCATACTATAAACCCGTTAGATTAAATGGTATTGTGCTAACGCATCGGTACGATATTGAAAAGGATGTCGGAATTAATATAACAATGGTTGGAATAGATGAATGTTTGTACGAAAATCAAATGTGTGAGGGGTCGTGTACGAATACGCTCGATATAAGCCAGCTACCCTATATGGTGAACGCAAATAAAACGGCCTTAGTTGGTGTGCGTGTAGATGTTTTAGCTGAATGTACGTGTGGCGCTCGGAATTTCTCGAAAGCCGAATCGTGCCGATCTACTCCGTGTTATAATGGAGGTCGTTGTTCCGAGACACATTATGGATTACAGTGTTCGTGCCCGGCAGGATATACAGGACCGCGATGCCAGCAAACTACACGTAGTTTCCGCGGTAATGGTTGGGCTTGGTATCCACCCCTAGAAATGTGCGATAGATCTCATTTAAGTTTTGAATTCATAACGCGACGTTCGGACGGTGTTTTAATCTATAACGGTCCAATGGTTCCACCGGAACGTGAAGAAATTTTAGTATCTGATTTTATACTCGTAGAATTAGAACGGGGTTTTCCGCGGCTCTTAATCGATTTTGGTTCTGGTACACTAGAACTTCGAGTCAAAACTAAAAAGAGCTTAGACGATGGGGAATGGCATAGAATGGATTTGTTCTGGGACACTGAAAGTGTACGAATGGTTATTGATTACTGTAAATCGGCCGAAGTTGTTGAAATGGAAGACGGTTCACCAATACAATTTGATGATTCGTCGTGTCAAGCGCGCGGAACAATTCCACCGTTTAACGAGTATCTAAACGTAAACGCACCACTCCAAGTTGGTGGATTCTTTAGGGTGCAGTTTGATCCGTCGCAATATGCATGGCACTATACTCCAATTGGCAAAGGATTTGACGGATGCATTCGAAATCTGATTCATAATAGTAAATTATACGATTTAGCACATCCAGGCCTATCGAAAAATAGTAATCCAGGTTGTCCACAAACCGAGGAGGTTTGCAGCCAAAGCGAACAAACGGCCCGATGTTGGGAGCACGGTAATTGCGTTGGAAGCTTTAGTGAGGCACGTTGTCAGTGTCGACCGGGTTGGACAGGCCCCGCATGTAATGTTCCTACCGTTCCATCAACATTTAAACAACAGAGTTATGTAAAATATGCTTTAAGTTTTGAACCCGATCGCTTTACCACCCAAATTCAACTACGATTTAGAACACGAGAACAGCACGGTGAATTATTCCGAGTTAGTGATCAACATAATCGTGAATATGGTATACTCGAGATAAAAGATACACGGTTACGGTTCCGATACAATTTGAATTCGTTGCGAACGGAGGAAAAGGATTTATGGTTAAATCATGCCGACGTGAATGATGGTCAGTGGCATGTTGTGCGAGTTAATCGATATGGCTCGGCCGCTACACTTGAGATTGACGGCGGAGAAGGTCGAAGATATAATGAAACGTTTGATTTTGAGGGGCATCAATGGTTATTGGTTGATAAACAAGAAGGTGTATATGCTGGCGGCAAAGCTGAATACACCGGTGTACGTACATTTGAAGTGTACGCTGATTATCAAAAGAGTTGTTTGGATGATATACGATTAGAGGGTAAACATTTACCGCTGCCAACAGCAATGAACGGTACACAGTGGGGACAAGCAACAATGGCACGAAATGTTGAACGCGGTTGTCCATCGAATAAACCATGTGCAAATGTGATCTGTCCCGAACCATTCGAGTGTGTCGACTTGTGGAATGACTATGACTGCGCGTAAGTACCTTCACATATTTAACATTTAAATTAATTTACATTAAAATGGGATTTTTTATATACGACCGTTGGGAGGTGGATGGTAACAATTTCATTGAAATTTATTAACCATCTCCCTGCGAAATATACATTTTTATTATATTCAAATACAACAACAAACATATTTATATATTCATCAGGCACCACTAAAAACAGAATCATTAAAAAATATAAAATATTTATCTTTTTTTGTATAATTTAAAAAAAAAATATTATTTTTAACATTAACACATAATATTTTTATTTAAAAAATATTTTATTTAATTTTATTTCTTTTATTATAATGTAATATAAAATATATATAAATTGAATTAATTTTTAATGGGGGGGTTCATTTGAATAAGTGCCCCGATATTTAAAAAAACATGTAAATATGTTGCGATGTACTCCGTCCCACCCATTTCCTGTTTTTTTTGCATTTTATACAAATTCGTCCAAATTTTGCTGTACGAATTATTTTACGACAACTGCAGGATTTTATTGAACTCCACGCTCCATTTGCAAGACTTACAATTTTCGGTTATTTTTTGGTAGAATGAAATAAGCTTTCTTTTGGTTCAGTTAAATTAATTTTTAAACTTTTTACTTGTTTTTTATTGTAATGGTTTTATTGTGATTGTTACGTATATTGGTCTACATATTTACAGTACTCTCGAATTAAACACACAATCGTAGGAAATTCATTCATTTAAAAATTCTTTAAGAAGACCAATGTAAAAAATAAAAATTCGTAAACACGAAAAGTTAGTTGTGATAATGAAATATAGATGAAAAATGTGAAAGAATCGAAGGCTAAGCAATAATTCGCTAGTACTACAACTACATGGTATTGTTCTATATATAGACTATATTCCAATGTAAATATACCTGATGTTGTATCATCGCGACCTGATGAGATGACTGATTTTTTCCAATCAATAATGTCATTCGTTCGAAACTGATTGTTGTGATTCTTACAAATTTTCCATCTATTCCGTGATTAAAAACTTTAAGTTTATTCCAGAATTTTTTCCAAAAATATTTAAGAATCTATCAATTCACGATACCAAAATTCATCATGATTGGTTAAGAAAAGGCTTACTTCCATCCTAGTTGTCCATATTCCTTAACTTTTTTTAAATATCGTTTTAGGATCCCATTCTCAAATAGCACAAAAAATCATCATATTCTGTTCAGAAATAATCTGAATCCATCCCAGTTAGCCATATTTCAGAAATTCTTCCAAAATTATTTTAAAGCATCAATTTCATCCAGCATATCTAATTTCATCATATTATTTAAGAAATGTCGTAGTTCCGTCCGAGATGGCCATATTAAATTTTTTTTCCAAATATGATTTAAGAATCTCATATGAATCAATGATACAATTTCACAGCATAAACAAAATTGAGATCAGAAATAATCACACCCAATTTCATCATGGTCAGTTAAGAAATGGTTTAGTTCTGTCCCAGACGACCATATTCCAGAATTTCAAAAATCATTTTAGAATCCTATTTCCGTCCACCATACCCAATTTCGTCATGATCGATTAAGAAATGGCTTAGTTCGGACCCAGTTCGCCACATAGCAGAATTTATTCTAAACCTCATTAGGAATTGCATTCCCATCCAGCACAAAAGTTCATCACAATCCCCAGCCGGCCATTTTCCAGGCGACTTCTTCTTTCTCCAATATTGATGCTCTTACTTTTCTTTTTATTTATTTTTTCATTGACTAAGCAGTTAAATGTCTTTGCTCACAACCTCATTTTGGCTGTCATCCAAGTGATACAGGAACTAATTATGTTGATTTAGTATTTGTTGAATTTTTTCTGTTATGGCTGAATTTATTTTATTTATACTATACGCGATTAATTGCGTCATGCTTGAACATTGTCCACTAACTTCTCCCAGTAGTTTTTATATATCGTTGATTTGATATGCCTACTGAGATATTAAGATGTTTGTTAGTCAATTTTCAATTACCTGTTCGTTTACTTCTGTATTCATGTTGATTGGTCTCTACCAGGCCCAAAGAGTGGTAATATTTTGTTTTCCATCCAAAGATGTCAAATGAGATAATTTGAATTTTTCACCTACAAATTTGATCATCTCTGATCTCGATGTTATTTATTTGTGCAAATATTTTTTCAAAAAATAAAATTTTCATTCCAGATGAGATTGTAAGATTATTTTATTTTCTGTCAATTATTGCTTCCAAAATTTTGAGTATGTTGTAACCTTTTATATCATCAAAGGTATTCAGTCCCAAGATACAAAATTTTCGACGAACGCTCGAGCAACTGTATAAATTCCTTGATGACCTCCTGAGGCACTATTATGAAATTCGTCAATTATAGTTTCTATTTCAGATTGGTCTGCCAATTCAACGATATCTTCATTAGAGGTAGACTTTTTTTTCCCTGACAAGTGACTTTCATCACCAACAGAAGTTTGACATAATTTTTGCGCTCTAGTTAGTACATTGACGTTAGTATTTTCATCGGTTGGTTCTAGTCGGATTCGACTCAAGCAATCAGCATTGGTATTTAATTTCCCAGCTTTATGTACGATTTTAAATTGATATTCGTCTAGTTTAATGCGCCAACGAGTGAGTTTTGAAGAGGGGTTTGTTAAACTACATAGCCAAATCCATGGTGTATGATCAGTAACCACAATAAATCCTCTTCCATAAAGATATGGTCGGAAGTGATTAATGGCCCAAACCACAGAAAGCAGTTCTTTCTCAATAGCGGAATAATTCTTTTCTGCTTTATTCAATATTCGGCTAGAAAAAGCAATTGGCATATCGATACCTACTACCTCTTGTGATAATATGGAACCTATGGCAACATCGCTAGCATCACATTTAACCGTGAAATTTTTTGGTATAATCTGGTTGAATTAATATTGGTGGAAGCTTTCTTCGCAAATAGCATCCCACTTGAAGACAACGTCTTTTTTAAAAGCTGAGTTAAGGGTTTCGCAATATTGGAAAAATGTGATATGAAACGGCGATAGTAGCCAGCGAAACCTAGAAACGATTTTACTTCACGGGTAGTTTTGTGTGTTGGTTAGTTGGTTACGGTGGTTATTTTGTTGGGATCAGGTTTAACTCCTTCAGGGTTTATAACGTGTCCTAAATAGGTTATCTCTTTGCAGAGGAACTGACATTTAGTAGGATTAACTTTCAAATTATGTAGACGAAATGGTTAGTCGTAGACAATTACTACATCGTCGAGGTAAACAAAACATTTGATATTTGGGACCACTTAATACACAATTCATTAGGCGTTGAAAGGTTGCCGGGGCACCCTTCAAACCAAATGCCATTCTTCTAAAATGGTAGTGACCAAAAGGTGCTGTAAATGCGGTTTTGTTCGATCTGTTGCATCTAATGGTACCTGATGTTAGTCATCACCTAGATTATTGGTACAGAAGTATGAACTTTTTCCGAGTTGATCCAAAATATCAGTGATATTCGGTAAAGGAAAACTGTCGCCTATCGTGATTTCATTTAATTTTCGATAATCGACCACGATGTGTCATTTTTTCTCATTCGTATTTGATTTTTTTGGAACTAGTAGAAAGGGAAAATTCCAAGGAGATTTGCTAGGCTCAATTACATCATTTTCGAGCATTTTAGTATCAGTAACCTTTAATTTATCACCAGGCAGAAGAAAAATGTCATTGTATTCGCGACATAATTTTAAAATGGAAGATTTTTCTTCCGAATTCAAATGATCATGGTTGATGGAGTTTTCTAAAATTTCTAGTCGATTCTCTAAGTAATGATTCTGTGATTCAATTTGGTAAACGATATAGTTTTCTAATGGATATAGACTTAAAGAATAGTTAGAACATTCACATAGCTCATTCGTAGTATTTAAAATGCTTATACAGAACAAATTATTTTCGTTTTTAATTAGGGCATTGCCGATAAAAACGCCGGGCATTAATTCTTTTGAGCAGCACAAATATTATGCGTTTTCTGTGCAACAAGATGAAAATTGAATTAATTGCTCAGATCTAGGTGACACAAAATTTGGCGAAGCCGGGCATAAATTTATAGAACAGGTGCGAATTGTGGAATTTTTATAAGGTGGTTCTGAAAATCTATATGACATTTGAATTTCGAAAGGATCATCGGGAAATTGTCTTTAACTATGTGGAATCAATGAGAGATTTGAAATGACTCAGATAAATTAAGTTTGACATCGCACATGGCTAAAGTTTGAGTCGAGGTTTAAATTTACATATTTTTTATCTGCAATTGAATTAGTTATTAATATCGATTTAACGGCGGAACTGGATGTATTTAATAATGATAATACATCTTTATTTTGATCGCGAAACGTATCTAAATTTGATGAACTCGGCAAGTCGTATCCGTCTTGTTGAGTTCTCGAGAATTTTCCGATTCGTCGTTGGTGTCAGCATTATATTTGTTAGCATAGGCGCAAATAACGACAGATTTCACTCTTTAGTTTTGTGAATTTTGAGGAACTGTTTGACCTTTCAATGGAGTATTAAAGTTTCTAAATTGTACAGTTATCGAAGGGCCAGGTTGTTGTGAACCTGATTGATTAGAAAAATCAGGGTAACATAGTTTTATAGTTATTATGTTGTCGAGGATTTCTAAGATAACAAGAAGACGCAGTATGACCCATTTTACTACATAGTTGACACTTTGTTTAGGAGGGGTTTGTGAATTGTTTCTTTGTTTATTTAATTTTAAAGCTAATTATTCTTCACAAGCTTTAGCTAATGATTTTTAGAAGTCTTGGAATCGATATGCTTTAACAATTAGGCGTATATTGTCGTGGTTGGCTGCTTAGATGCCTTCAACTCTTATACAAGCTTCATTTAACTTCGAGAGTATTTCCTGAACTCGACGAGCGTAATCTTTGACACATTCATCACGTTTTTGTGCAATGTTTACGATTTTTAATTGTAAATGTTCACTTGAATATAGTTCTGAGAATTCGAAAGGTTTGTTCAAAGGGAATGTCAATTATTTTCGATTTTAGCATGTCTAGAAATACAGAAACGTTATTTTCGGTGACGGTTTGGTAAACAGAGTTACAACAAGGAAGAAAATGTTGCAGCTTGGAGGGGTCACCATCAAAAGTAGGAATCTAGGGAATCCAAGTAGGTTCTACCCGACTTCGTGTAGTTGGGCAATTACTTACCCCCCAGAGACACCCGTAACCTTCGGGAAATGCTACAAACAACCGAAACCGACAACCCTCCTATGCATCTTAATGAAAATGGAAAAAAATAAAAACGTATGTTTGTAGAAACCGGTAGGGTAATGGTAAAAAAACGGAACCGAAAGTCGGGTACCCGAAATTCGGGTAATTGGATTCCCTAGTCGGGTAATTGGATTCCCTAGTACATACGTTTATGTTTTTTCCATTTTCGTTCAGATGCATAGGAGGGTTGTCGGTTTCGGTTGTTTGCGGCGATGGCTGATGGTTTCGGGTGTCTCTGGGGACTACACGAAGTCGGGTAGAACCGACTTGGATTCCTAGTAGGAATCAATTTTAGTGCAGTTTTTAGTTGAAATGACATGTTCTCGAATTGTTCGTTAAAGTTCGAAAAACAACTTTCGACAATACTATCGGAGGAAACAGTATCAGAGTTTATCGAGGGACTCAACTTTTCGGATGATTCTATTTCACAACCAATGACTACCTTTTCGGAGTTCGGATGTTCTTGAAAGTTACTATAAAAATTTATGTTATGAGAAAATTATTTCTCCGCATCCGATCTTAACCGTATACGTGTAGTTTCAGTCATATGCAATTTTGCAAAATTGATGAAAGTTACACGCGAAATGATGATGTGATGGTGTTGGTATTCTAAATACGAAGTGTTGAATATATGGTCTCGTTCTAGATGATGTTGTCCAAAACTAATTAAATAAATCCTTATAATGTTATAGATGTTGAGTCGTTGATGTACTGCTGCTAGTATTTGCCATGTGATTATAAGCCGCCATGTAATTTATCGTAAATGGTTTATTTATTGTAAATAGTTAAATTGTTTTTTTTTGCATTTAATTCGAACAAATGCAAGTATGCGTAAAGGTGGTAGAAGAGGCTGGTGCTTTTTTTACGGTCACTTAAGTTGATTGTTCTGATGACCCAATTATTGAAATAATTGACATCCAGCCATGTAAAAATCTACTTGGGATTGGTTTAAAATATTGAGTATTTGCAGGTCAGCATAATTTAAATATGGAATTTGAAAAAGTAAAAAAAATTAAAAATTCGATTACTAGCAATAAAATATGTAAAAGTTTATCTTGTGTGCAACATAATCTATAACCAGCGAGTCTGTAAGAAATTTAAGTAACAAAGCGACATCTGAAAAATGTATGTTTATTGACATTACTGACCAGCGAAACTCAAAGTACTTTTCGTTCAGTTTCGTTAAATTTGAATTGTCATTTAGCAATCTGTAACAAAAGCTCAAAACAGAACAAGAGCGAAGGCGGCGAGCGAAATCGCCTGTCATATTAGAAAACACCGAAATCATGCAAAACAAACACAACCATCAACGCAGGCGACGACGATTTTTTCGTTGAAAAAAATTTAGAGTCTATTTCTATTTTTGTTGCCGACGAAACAATGTTGCCAACTGTTTTTTATATATGTATAAGTTGGCATCAATTAACCGTCATATTATTAACCATTTTTTTTCAATCTAGTAGCCTAATGCCACAACGTCATGTGTCAAAAACACAGAAGGTTATGCCGTTTGGTTGTTTTTTTATCACCATACACAGACGCTTTTGTTCTGTTAGCTACAGCGATATCGCGGCGATATTTTTTATTTATTCGTCGACGCTCGTCGTCGTCGCTCTTGTTCTGTTTCTAGCTAAGGAGCAAAATGTATCGCCCAAACTGAAGGAAACGTCAAAATTGTATATTTAAAATGGCGGTATATTGGTAAATAATTATGTATATATATCTTGAAATACTCGTACTCGAAAATCGTGGTGTTCTAATTTTGGTGTTAGTTTGTAATTTTGCAGATTGATATTTCAAAATTCAATTGACAATAATAATTGTGTTACAGATTCGCTGGTGAAACTGTCAAATATTCTGTAACAAAATGTTCTCGTTAAATTCTGTAAGATTTCGTTACTGACTCTTACAGACTCGCTGGTTATAGCTATAGCGAACGTGGTTAACATTTTATTTCATTCCAAAACAATTTTTTTCTAATTTCACTTTTTTTTTGCACAGTCATAAATGTTTTAATTTGGTAGAACCCTTTGGAGTTTTTCGACCGCGGGATCCCTCCGCTGCCACCATTTTGTTACGTGTGGAATGAAAAGTTTAGCACTCGTACTTAGATACTCGTGGATATATTTCTTCAACAGTTTTTTTAGTTTCATATTTTGAATCAATTTTATTAAATTTTATAAGACATCTATTTATTCTATATTTTCTTCCATTTCCATCTTTAATTAAGTATGACATATTTGAAAGTTTTTCAATTATTTTCCTGAAAGACCAAATACTATTTGTTTTCATTTTTTTATATAAACACCTGTCACTAACTTCTAAACCCTTTAAATTTCTTGTTGCTCTATCAAACTGTTTCGACATTTTGGTACTTTTCAGTTTTATTTCTTCTTTGAATATATTTCCGCTAGTTATTTTAGTTTTCAGCTAACTAATAAACCGAATGAAGATGTTTTTGAACGTAACTTTCTTGACATAAGCAATTCAGCCGAACTGTTTAATAAACCACTAATATGAGAACTCCGTAAGTTTAATAATGCTATATAAGGATCATTATGTTCTTCCTCTGACTTAATAATTAAATTTTTTTACTGTTTGTATTTCTCTTTCTGCCAAGCCGTTACTTTGAGAATGATATGGGCTTATCCTGTTATGAGTGATGTCCCAGGTACTCATGAATATATTGAACTATTTGAGTTAAATGTGGACCGTTGTCTAATGTAATGGTTAAAGGTATACCATGCTTGGAGAACATATATAATTTAGCTGTAGAATAACTTGATGACTTGTTGTATTATTTAATTAACCAATTTCTATAAATTTCGAATAATAATCAACTAGAACCACATAATGTTTACCTTTAATCTCGAAAAGATCAATGCCAACGTTTCCAAATGGAATTTCCGGTATCTCATGTGGAATTAAACTTTGTTTCGGAATATTTTTACTATAAATTTGAGACAAATTATACATTTCTCAACCTCTTGATAACATCCTTATGTATTCCTGGCCAATATATATTACATACATTTGCCAATACCTAAATGCCCTTCATGTATCAATTTTAAAAATTCCTTTCTCAATTCTTGTGGAACCACCGCTGACGTACCTTTAAATACTAAATCTTTGATTACATTTAGCTTATTTCTAATATTAAAATATTGCCTAACACTATCTACAATGCTCGATTTGTTATTTGGCCATCCAAATTCTAAATATTTACTAATTTCTTGACTAGCTAGATCTTTTCTAGTTGCTTCTTTAAACTCTTCTATTTTTGTTTCAGATAATGCTAGATTTTCGTAGACTAGATTGACATGAATTTGAACCTCTTTATCGAGATTACTACATCCTTCATCACCGTTTAAAATTGGAGCTCTTGACAATGTATCTGCAATATACATATTGTTACCGGGAATATCATTAACTACGAAATCATACTTCTGTATTCTCAACATCATCCGTTGAGTCGGTACTAATGCTAAGGATTTTTTAAATAACATCTCTAAAGGCTTATGATCTGACTCTACTATAAACTTGCTTCCGTATAAATATTGATGAAATTTCTCACAACCAAAAACTATTGAAAATAATATGCTAATATTCTAAAGATTTCCCGTTCTGATTTCCCGCTCCTACCGCAAATTTGCTTGCATCCACGGATAATACAACTTGCTCATTTGAATCGAAATGCGCTAAAATAGGCGACTCGGTTATAACTGATTTCAAATTATTAAAACTGTTCGTATGATTTTCATCCTATAAATGAAATTGTTGTCCTTTTTTAATAGATACCTTAAAACTTCAGTTTTCTCAGATAAGTGAGGAATAAAAGAGCCTAGAAAATTGACAATTGCTAAGAATCGTTGAAGTTCCTTAACATTTACTGGAATTGCCATTTTCTTAATAGCCTTTATTTTAGAAACATCTGCTCTCATGCCATTGCTATCAAAAACGTGACCTAAATATTTAACCTCGACTTGATTAAACCTACATTTATCTTTTTTAAATTTAAGCCCTATTTCCCTTGCTTTATTGAGAGCTCGTGTTTATTTTTCGTTATGTTCAGCTTGATTTCCTCCGTGAACTA
Organism: Nephrotoma appendiculata; assembly: GCA_947310385.1. Lineage (NCBI taxonomy): Eukaryota > Metazoa > Arthropoda > Insecta > Diptera > Tipulidae > Nephrotoma > Nephrotoma appendiculata. Next base: position 138,020,402 of record OX371224.1, on the reverse strand, counting down.
AACTATCATCGATATAGAAAAGAGTTCCAGGAAGTTCTCCGAAATATTCCACCATTACTATATGGAAAATTTCAGGTGCCGCATTTATCCCGTAAGGTAATTTCAAAAATTTATATCGACCAAAAGGAGTATTGAATGTACATAAATCACTACTTCCTTCATGCAAGGAAAGCATCCAAAAGCCGGAGTTGGCATCAAGTGTTGAAAACAGAGTGGATTTATTTAATTTACTCCTAATTTCTTCGATTGTTGGGATTGCATAGTGAGACCTTTTAATCGCCTTATTCAAATTTCTCGGATCTAAATATATCCGTAATCTACCATTTGGTTTTTCTACCACTACTATGCTATTGACCCAATCCGTAGGCTTAGTAACTTTCTCAATTACTTTAATATTAATCATATGGTCTAACTCCTGTTTTAAGTGGTTTTCTAATTTAAAACGAAATTTTTGCGATGGTTCAATTACTGGGCAAATATTATGATCAACAGTCAAATGAATTTTATTGGGTAAAGAGCCTATGCCTTCAATAATATCTGATTCAACAATTTCTTTTACACTAAACGTTTTTATTGTAAGTCTAGTGACAAACTCGATTGTAACCCAATTATTGTTTCGCAATCTAAAAAAATTTTCGCAAAAAAATCTTAAATTTCAACCCGGTTATTAATTTGACACTTAAAGTGCCTATTCCATGGAAAAATTTTACTGACTGTATTTTTTTAATGCAAAAACGAAAACAAAAAAATACTTAAAATTCCATAAGAGTGACAAAGAAAACAAATATCTTTTATTTCATTTTTATAGCAAAATTTAGGGTTTAATTTTGACAGTTACATTTTGACATAACCTAAAATTTTCATAAAAGTTGTAATTTCGTTTCGTTCGTTTCAAACAAATAAATTGTAATCGCCATTAATTTTATCATTAATTTATAATTTTTATTAATATCACCATGGATTTGGAAGATTTGGATTATTTAGATCCACTAAACATAATGAATTTAAGATGTGAATTAATGAATTTAAGATGTATTATCGTAATTATCATAATGAATTTAAGATGTTTGTAATTTCTGCGGACGCTGAATATTCATCGTACTCTTCACCATAGCTGGCAAAAAAATTTTATATCGGGGAATTGCCGCTGTCGTCCAGTTGCGATACTTGCCCAACCCGGATATTTTCCAATACGATAATTTTTTTACTCGGTGCTAATTGTGTGTAATTATATAAATAGATTAATACAAAATTCTCACGTATCTAATAATTTCGTCGACACACAATAAAATATTTTGATGCTACATCCACCAAATAAAATAATGCTCAATCAAACTTACCGTAATTTTCCATACTAATTTATTATTATGTAGTTTAATATAAAATTATTTGTATTTTATAACAAGTATTTAGATTTTTTTGTATATTTGAACACCTAAAAAAACGTTAAAAACATTAATATTCACTAATGTAAACAAAACTCGAATTTTAGGTATCGAAATAAAAAAACAAACTGACATTTGACTATAAAAATGGCGAACGATTTATTTTATGTGAGTGTGAAAAAAATTTCTTATCTTTACATACATTTTTTGTAGATGTGTTGACAATGCTGCCATAAAAAGTGCTAAAGTTTACATTTTTTATAGCACGTTATGGCAGCACACTACCACAATGATAATTATTTTCTCAGTAAAATTTTACTGACAAAAATTTTTGTTTCGTACACAACCAGTAAATCTATATTTTTTCTCGCTTTTATTTTTGCAGTCAGTAAAATTTTCCCATGGAATAGACACTTTTCGATTTATTGATAGTTCCTATAAAAAAATTATCTGACTCGTGTTCATTATCATCAACATGAAGAATTTTAATTCTAAAAATTTCTTCTTAAAACACATTTTTTCGTAATGCCTGATTTTTCTACAGAAATTACATTTAGAAAATGTTGCTGGACACTTAGTTTAATTAATTCTTTTTCAATTTATTTATATTTCCCTTTTTTATTATTATTTTAATTTTGCCACTAATACTAATATTTGATTTATAATATTATATTATATTATATTACCCCTCTACTGACACCATGTTAATTTTTATTTATTACTTTAAATATTTTAAAGATGTTTGATATTTCTTAGGGTTTCAACCATGCTTATATTAAAAACACAACCATTAGACTTCGCCATTAATTCACTTCTTCTTTATTATCTTATTTTTATTTCCAACATAACAATGCCATCCACCGAACTAAATATAACATAATTTAACAATAATACGTAACATAACATAATACATTACATAACTTAACATGATACATTACAGCCCTCACTAAATACTATATATTTCGATTATCATATTCATTTGTGATAAGCAACAAATTCTCGAATAATCCGTTTCCAATTCCACTGTCGTCCAAATTCGACAGACGTACAAAATTTAATAATTCCGCTATCTGACTCTGGTTCTGCGCAAAGTTCAACATATTCACTAATTTCAAAGCATTAAATTGGAATTTAAATCGACGTTCTCGACGAGTAGTAAAAGACGCGAACAGTGCATCATTGTGCACTATCTGATTTTTCATTTGCAACCCATGTTAAGCCACTCGGAACCACCCAACAAAACATTGTGCTACTTGTGCCGTAGTTGATTTGGCTGTAGATGGTGAGTTCCGGCTGCTCATTGTGCAAACTCCTAATGGTTCCGGTTGAAATCAAATAGTGCAGAATGATACACGATGCATTGTGTTTCTTGTGCCATAGTTGGTTTGTTTCCGGCTGATATGTGCTATTGACCCTATTGAACTTATATCTCGACAGTAGTTATCATCGGATTTAGGCTACCTAGCCGTATTTTCCTAATGTCTTGTTGTTTTTATTATTTGTAAACCACTATTCTGAGAAGGGTATTAAGAATTGCTCATCAGACTGGAAACTCAATTTATTTTATAGTTTGCAACCGTTTCTTGGGGACCGTTTTCTTCTTTTACCATTAAATTTTAAGCCTCATTTCGTTGCATTTTTCGCCAGATTATTTATTAGCTGTGAATGCTGTGATTTCGTTCTGTGTGAAAACCATCAAAAACCAAACTAGCACAATATTAACTAAACCGTAACAACCATAAAAATTATTTTTGTTCAAAACTTCTATGGCTTTTCATATAATTATAAAAAATCATTACAAAGAACATCAAACAGTTTGTTAAATTTCGTTTGTGGGATTTATAACCGTAACCGAGAACAAAACAGGAAACTCGTTACATAATTGTAAATACAGTGTTTCGTTGGCTTTATGTCGCTTTTTTATACCGACAACACGCAATACTATATCAAGGGAGTTAATATTCTGGGAATCGATTTTCCCCCGTTCTCATCCGACATTATATAATTTTAAATTTTGTTTTGTTTTTGGGAAATTGGGATTTTATTTTTCATAAGTTGCATACATACACATAAATTACATTAATTAATAATTAATAAGCAACATAAATTACATTTACTTAAATATTTTTAACGTTATATAAATCAATCCGTCCTTTAGCTGTGGTGAAGGTCGTATGAGAGGACCCGAGGGCAAAGGGTGTGTTGATCGTAATGAATGTTTGGATTTACCCTGTTTAAATGGTGCTACCTGTATTAATTTGGAACCAAAACTACGTTACCGTTGTATATGCCCCGATGGCTTTTGGGGTGAAAATTGTGAATCGGTGCAAGAAGGTCAAACGCTTAAATTAAGTATGGGAGCACTGGCAGCTATACTCGTTTGTCTTCTGATTATTCTAAGTACGTTCATCAAAACTTTATGTTAGTTATTGTTAACTTAAGATTTTTTATTTGCTTGCATAATTTTTTATATAAAATATAATTAAAATAATTTTCAATTAGATTTTTCTAAATGTGTTATGTCAAAATATTATTTTACGGTAAATATACTCTTGGAACTATACCTAGACTGTGCTTACAGTAAACAAAAACCAATTTAATTAAATTTAAATAATTTCGGTAAGTAATTTAGAGCTAAAAAAAAATAAAATGCATTCTGTTATTTACGTGCAAGTGTGTGTCCTCCTGAGTATTATAAATGGGGTGGTTGCCTGTGTCGGGCGATATGGAATGAGACAGTTAATTATTAGCGTAAAATTCGTGTCACGTTTCATCAACCATCGCACCCTAACCACACGTATCTTATTTTTATATAATCTCATTTTTAGTGGTGTACAAGACACTGCCTAACATTTTTTTTTTCTATATTTATCTACTTTTCATGTTTTCATTAAAATAGAAAATCCGAAAATTGAGATAAGAGATATAAAATTAAAATGTTATCAGGTTATGGCAATAAAAAAAAAAATCCCTTTTAATTTTAATTTAATTTAATTCAATTTATTTTTCCATTTTTTGTTATTTTTTATTATGTTAATTTTATGTTTCAATTTTAATCCTTTTTTATCGATTTTTTTGTGTATGTTGGCAATCTAGTTGCCGGCCAGGATATATAAAAGTAGAAAAAATAGATAGAATAGATTGTGTTAATGAAAATGAATGCCTGTTTTATCCGTGTCAAAATGGTGGAAGATGTCGAGACCATCATCCACCACGCAAATATGAATGTCACTGTCCAATGGGGTATACGGGAATGCATTGTGAATTAGAATTATTAGCATCGGGCGTTTTAACACCATCACGTGATTTTATAATTGCGATACTCATATGTACCAGCTCGTTGATATGTAAGTACCAAAACATTATTTTTTTTTATTTATTCTAATTGCCAAACAAAAAGCAATTTATTATTTGCGCGCACGCATTAAATTGTTAGAATTTTAATTTATCAATTTCCGTTGTAATTTGTTATTATTGTATACCTAAATAAGAATTTGATCGGTAGGTAAAATTTCTAATCTTATTTTTATTTTTTTGATGATTCTAATCAATATTTTGTTTTCACTCCTCTCTATTTAGTATTAGTACTTGTATTTGTTGTGTACAATCGAAGACGTGAGGCACATATTAAATATCCGGGTCCCGATGATGATGTACGTGAAAATATTATTAATTATGATGATGAGGGTGGCGGCGAAGATGACATGACTGCTTTTGATATTACACCGTTACAGATACCGATTGGGGGCCCCATGCCAGAACTAGCACAATGTCAAATGCCTTGTATGTGTAAGTATTTTGTTTCTGTTGTTTCTAATTATAATTTTTGATAATTATGTAATTTAAATGTTTATTTTTTGTTTCATTTGCATACATAATTAGATCCTGTGATGACAATGGTACCCGGACAAGAGCCAAATGTTGGTATTTTTATTGAAGAACATAAAAAACGAGCAGATAGTGATCCTAATGCACCACCTTTTGATGATTTACGAAATTATGCGTATGAGGGCGGCGGTAGTACAGCTGGATCATTAAGCTCCCTTGCTTCAGGTTAGTCGTTATTTTAAATAATTATATTTTATATTTCAGTATTAGAAAATGTACATGATTATCAAAATCTATATATCTAATTAAAGTACAAACCTACTTATCTTTTACGAACCTATCCGTGTCGATGCGATAGTCAATGTTGGATTTTTAACAAAAATTTTAAAGAATGAATACCTTTTAGGGCCATTGCTGTTATCCTTGCCTAGATTAAAAACAAAAATATTTTCGTGTTCGGCTTTAGGAAAAAATATAGCGTATTTCATATTTTAAATTGAAATTGAACGATTGGTTATTGATTGGCCAAATTGAACCAGTGGACTTGTGATGTTTTTCTATTAGATGGCGTCAGTGCCGATATCCTTGTTTAGTTTCAGAAAAGGGTTTGCGGACTTCATATTTAAAATGAGATTGAACGATTAATGATTGGCATTTTAAAAGTCATTATAATCTATTGATTAACACCTATTAGAAATGGGCAGAATATAAAATACTTTCAATAATGGCCAATCGTTCACCTTTTAAATTTCAATTTTTACTTGCACCTGATATCTACTACTACTCAATGAAAGAAATCCTTCCTCTAGCGTCTTTATTGTGGACGAGCAACGTTGTGCCGTATTGTCTACACCGCGTCGATATATAATACTCTACACGTGTAGAGAATGTATGTAGACAATTAAAAAATAACGTCGACTATGTAGAGAATGTAGACAATATCGAAAATTATTGTTGCCTTTACTAGGGACGTTTTCCTGAATTATTTTGTTATTGGAATCATTTGGCTCAATTTGTACCTCACATTAAAAAATTTGAGCCTAAATTTTAAAATGGCAACGACATTTGATTTGAATTCACAAATTTGAATTTCCAGAGGCAGGTGAAGCTGATCGTTTTTGATTTGCTGATAATTCTGGGCCCTTACTATTGTTTTCGATCGCCTTAATTTTGCGTTCGTTTTTCTATGTTTGTACTATTATTTTCGATAGAGTCGAAAATAAACGACTGTAGGCGAAAATTTACAACGCAAATTTCATCGTTGTTCATTTTCGATTGTCATCTTATGCTTTACAGTTCGATTGTCATCTTATGCTTTACAGTAAAAAAAAATATTTATTTAATTAGAAAATATATTCATCCGGTTGACATTACGATGTAAAAACTGTACTAAAACATAAATTTTGTACTGGCAATACTTTAAATAATCTGTACTAAAATATTGCTACTGATCGAAAGCAAAAGTAAGAATATTTTTCTCAATCGTTCAGAGCTAAGCGATAAAAATCGAAAACTGATTTTGCAAGTGACGTTGACAATTTCAAAATAAACTTTTTAACAGTTTAGTTCGAGTATTTTTTCGAAATTATTACATTTTCGAAAAGAAATGTCCAAATGTTGACATCTAAAAGCGATTAAAAGTTAAATTTCTCTGATAGGAGAAAATACAGTACAACCTCTTTTATGCGGAACGACTGGGGCAAACAATTCCAGGGAGTCAATTCGCGTTCCGTGAAATAATGAAAATGAAAAGTTTTTTTCAATGGCAATCTAGTAGCTTGAATTATTCTCACGTAAATTTTAAATTTTACTGTGTGAAATTAAAATTTCTTATGGGGAATGTAAACCTACTCGATTGCTAATGACAAAAACTTTTCATTTTCATTATTTCACGGAACGCGAATTGACTCCCAGATAAAAGATTTTTCCGGATAAATGATTTTATTAAAAATTTCATAGCAAACAGCATATTATTATATTTTTTAAACTTCAGTGTCATTTATTAAGATTTTAAATTTATTTTAGTTAATTACATAGAAAAAAATTATTTCATTTTTGGAAAATAAGGTAAATAAAAGAGAAAATGAAAGAATACGAAAAAAAACTTATTCCGGATATTAGATATTATTCTGGATAATAGAATTCCGGACAAAAGAGGTTTCTAAGTATTTACTCTATATAATGCAAGTAATATATGGCGATATGAAATCGATTTCTTCAGTTGACATTGGGCGCTTTCAGGTTCCCTATCATGATTAATGAAATCATCGCCAATTCGATTTGAAAATTTCATAGTGCTAAACATTTTCATAACGTTGGCTTCGATTTTACTCAACATGTTCCCAACTGTTGGGTGTCCTGAAAGCACCCATTGTAATAATGCAACGCACATGTTGTCGAAGCCTGCTTACTGCAAAATAATAAAGGTTTATATTATTTCACTCAAACAAACTCTGGTATCTAAATATCTTTTCATCAGGAGAGACAATGGGCGCTTTCAGATCCCTTATCATGATTAGCGTAAAAATCGCCAATTTTTTTTTTTCAAATTTCATAGTACTATACATTTTCTTAAGTGGGTCGCGATTTTACGCAACGTGTTCTCAACTGTTGGATTGCAAAAAAGCCAGGATTTATATTAGTTTTAAATTTATAAATTAAATTTTATTTTGAATCAACATTGTTACAATAAAATAATATTACAATAAAATTATATTAAATAATTATTACACATTTAACATTGGTTAATTCTTCAATGGATAATTCCCCAATGGATTTGGTACAAGGACGTCGGAATCTGTTTCTCAAAACTATGGACCTACGTTGATTTACAGTGGAGAGGCCTTCTTGGGCTAAGGAAAGTTCATGCGGAATGAATCATTCCAAATATGAAAAAAAAAAAACAAAAACGCAAACAAAGGAACTCTCGTGTCAAATCGTGTCCTGGAGAAAAAGAGTTATGGATCAAATTTTTGGACAATTTGCCAAAATAACTTTCCGATTATGTCAGAAATGACAAACAATTTGAACCTTGATCGACATTACGTTGCTTTAAATCAATTACATATATAGATTTTATGAAGAAATGTGCAATGAAAACCAGAAGCAATGTCTTGGAATTAAGGCTTTCACAAAAATGTTCAAATATAAAAATCTGAAGCTATATTCACTTCCAAGAAGGTTCGTTGCGACATATGTATTGAGTATGAAAATAAAAATATCGATGAGACTCAGAAGAAGAAACACGTTGACAGTTGGGATAGCGCACGCAAGAAGCATTCAAATGATAAGGCCGCAGCATTGTAGAATAATTTTATTATGCTACACGAATGCGTGAAATGCTACACAAATGTATTTAAAAAGTAATGTTAATGCCATTACTTCATAATTTACAACTGTGCTAGTCATCAAGCGACATCTTACTGCTTCACTGAAATTAATTGTAAACTATCAGTTAATCTTTACAACAATCCTTCATTATTTCTGATGTTTGTTAATTTAAAAATCGCAATATTACTTTGGCAAATGCTATATTAAACTTAAGGAACTTTAAAATAGAGTAATTGAATATCCAAGTGATTATGTTAAAGCATCCAAGAAAGCTGTATACAAGCTAGAGCCATTTGAAGTAATTAATCTCAATTGTGAGTTTTCAAAGATTTCACTGGCTCAGAATCTCAACACTATACCACAGCCCAACCAAGCAGAGATTTTCATGTGACAGACATAAATGCAATTTTTGCATGATAATGAGACATACAGGTTCAATTAAATTTTAATAATTCATTTCAATACTTCGCAATGAGTTGAAAAAATGACCCTTATTTTAAATTATAGGTTTTGCACTTCAAATTCACGATTTTGCAAATGATATTCAATTTTTTTTAGTTCATTCACAACATTTTACAATTCAACCATAATTTTTTGCAAAGCAAATTCGTGTTTTTTCAAAGTAACTTTAATTAAATGCAAAGTAAATTCAAATATTTTAAACACAAATTCAAATTTTAATATTTCAAGCTCGTCATTTTTTTTGCAACTTTTTGCAAAACAAATTACGTGCTCGCAATTCTTAACCGATTAAGATGGGATTGGGTATATTTAATGGAAATGGGATTCTTAAATGATTTTTGGACGAAGTTCTGGAATATGGCCACTTGAAACAGAATTCGGCCATTCCCTAACCGACATTGATGGGATTTTGTATGTTGGATGAAAATAAGTTACTTAAGGTCGGAAGTCTAATAGGTATGCTGGATGGAAATGGGATTTTTAAATAATTTTTGGAAGAAGTCCTGGAATATGCCACCTGGAACGGAGCTCGGCCATCTCTTCACTAATAATAATGAGATTTTGTATGTTGGATGAAAATGGGATTCTTAAATGGTTTATGAAAAAGTTCTGGAATATGGCGAGTTTCTTTTGATTGAGTTCCCTTCCAAGTAGCCATATTCCAGAATTTCTTCCAAAAACAATTTCGGAATCCCATTTCTATCCAGCATACCCAATTCCATCAAAATCCGGCAAGAAATGGTCGACTTCCGACCCAACTGGCCTAATTCCAGAACTTCTTCCAAAAAATATTTGAGAATCTCATTTCCATCCAACATAACCAAACTTATATCATAATCGGTTAAGAATTGATCGAGTTCCGTCCAGGTGGCCATATTCCAGAATTTCTTCAAAAATCGTTTAATAATCTCTTTACCATCCAACATACTCACTCCCATCATAATCATTTAAGAACTTACAGAGTTTCACCTTATGTGGCCATATTCCAGAACTTCTTCCAGAAACATTTAAGAATCCCATTTCCATCCAACATTCAAATGCCCTTCAATGTCGGTTAATAAATAGCCGAAGTCCGTTCGAACTTGTTCGAAAAATCATTTACCAATATCATTTCCATCCAACATCCTCAATCCCATCTTAATCGGTTAAGAATTAGGAGCGCTGAATTTGTTTTGCAAAAAGTTGCAAAAAATGGCGAACTTGAAATATTAAAACTTCAATTTGTGTTAAAAATATTTGAATTTACTTTGCATTTAATTGAAATTACTTTGAAAAAACACGAATTTGCTTTGCAAAAAATTGAGGTTGATTTAGAAAAAATTGACAATGAAGTATAAAAACTTGTAGTTGACTTGTAAAAAGTTGTGAATAAACTAAAAAATTAAATTTCATTTAGAAAATCGTGAATTTGAAGTGCAAAACAGTTGATTACCCAAAAAGGATTTAAAATTTGTAATATCACAGGATTGCCACTCGTTTTATGATTTACTTTCACATACGTATTGTTGAAAGAGATGAAGAATCGGACATAATTGAACCCCCTGTGAAACGTCTAAACAAAAAACCAATAATTGTCAATCCTGTTTTGAAATAGTTTCAGAATAATATTATATTATAGTTTTTTAGTAAGATTATTTGAAATAAAATTTTTGTTTTAGTTCCAAATTTTTGTTTGCCTTTTCTTGGCATCAAAAGCTTTTTTTGAAAAAAAAATTCCATAAATAAATCAATCATAATGAAAAAAGTCATTCTAGCGCCGGGCAAACTAAATTTGATCGGTTTTTTTTGCTTCTGAAATGTTCTGTTGTCGGATCGATGGTGATCTAATCTCAGTTATTTGATTTGTAAAAATTAAATTATAACTTTCACAATATACGAAATTCGCAGTTTAAACTGGAAAACTGTGAGTTGGCAACCCAGTTGGTACTGAAAATATGAAGGAACAACAAAAAAGCAATAATCTATACATTGTACATATGAATATTCTACATACTCTTCGAATTATCGACATTGTCTACGCCTAAATGAATTGTCTACACTATTTTCGACACCAATACGTCGATAATTCCGAATTACGCGTAGACGCACAACACTGTTGACGAGTTATCAAAGGTTTATTGCAAAACAGTTGGTGGCAGTGTACAACAATTTTTTTTAGTGGACTGGTTCGCTTTCCTTACCAATGGATAAATTTAAACTAGGCATTATATCAATCCAAGGAAACCGTATTGGTAAGGATCTGAGGGCCTCAATCAAGGCATCGATGACATAAAATGCTAAGTTGCTTCTTTACGTAAGGATACTGGGATAAGAGACGAGCATTCAAATCGGATTCGTTATGGACTTTTTAAATAAAACTTTCATCATTGTCCATGTCTTGGTGGTTATTGCCGTTGTAAATTCCGGGATTTCCAATGATGACTATCGCCGTCGCTTCGAATTGCTTCCGTTATTCCCGTATGCCCCTCTACATGGAATGACATTGTTATAACCAATTTCCAATCAGCATAGGAGAAATACTTAATCCGATAAAATCGTCGTATAGTTATGAAGAATAATATAACGATCAATAAAATTATAGTATCGAGTTGAACTCGAACCAGTGACCAGTGATAAACAGTGGTTTATACCTTAATCACTCGATCATTGTTTGTTATATCTGTGTAAAATAGAATTTGTAATAATCTCACCTTAGTTCGTCCCACATAACGTCGTAATCTTTCAATGTGGACCATTTACTTTCACTCATCTTACTTTTGGGGCCTACTAGAGTCCGATATACAACATCGTTAATTCGGTTGATAGTTTTATAAGGTCCATTCGAACTTTGTTGCATTTTAAATTATATTTCTTTTCTTCATTTAGGTTTGCTTGTCGCTATCCGCTCTTAGATAGTATCTCGTTTTCATTCTATCGCTGATTTTTGCGAGGTTACTTCTTACTTTATTATGAACCCTGTTCATTTTCCGTCTGAAATCGGCTACGTTTTCCTTCTGTGCATTCTATGCATTTTCGGGTAACCCAAACTTAATATCACACGGTATACAAGGTTTTCTACCAAACAAAACCATGTCAGGTGAATTTTTAGTCGAATTATACACCGCACTACGATACCTCAACCTAAACATGGGTATACATCGATCTCAGTTATCCTAGTTGTCATTGACTTCTTGCCGCAGATGTTTTTCCAGTGTTTGATTAAACCTTTCTACCATTCCGTTTGACTGTGGATATAATTCGGTGGAACTATTCTTCTTTATGTTAAACATGTTGCACAGTTCTGGGAACACAGATGAGTCGAAGTTTTTATCTTGATGCAAGTGTAGTTCGTGTGGTACTCCAGATCTGTAAATGCATGTTCACAAATATGTCTTTGCTTCTTAATACACAATCGAATAGGCTTCCATTCCAGTTCCAGTTTGTGGTCCTTCAATTATCATTATCCTTTTGTAAATTTATCCAATAAAGTACGTGTCTTATTTTATCCAACGTTTTCTTGATTGCCAAATGTGCTCCAGATTTCGTGGGTCGCCTTTACCGTTATACCGTTATATTTACCGGTATACGGCTACTTTTTGTGGTTGTAATGGGGTCCCTTGAAGTACATGTGGGTTGCTTATTGACAGAAACACAGCCAAAAATGAGCTTCATCACTGAAGATAATTTTTCGTTGAAATTCAGGATTTTCTTTAACTTTAGAAGAGGCCAGAGAAATTTCGGCCCTTCATATGATCAAGGTCATTGTAAGACTGTAAGTCAAGGTCTGTACGCAAAATCGCCACAGTGCGGTTTGAGAGATTCCCAATTCCTGTAAACGGCGTGGAATGAACTGTTTTGGCTCATTTTGAACTGTAGTACTTACGGCTGCGATATTTTCGGTATTTCGAGCGGTGCGTTGTCTCACTGGCACAGGAAAACATCCAAAAATGGTGTAAGCCACGTCAGAAATCCCATTTTGGAATTCTCACGGTTTGCTTATTTTATCGAGTAGTATTTGATTGTGCGATTTTGTGCGTCTAACGGGAAAATTTGTGCATAGAGGTAAGTGGGAGATAATGTGGGATTTCTGACGTGATTATCACAACAGCAATCCCATAGATTCGTTTGATGATTAAAGCATATGTGTTGCTTTAGTTAAATTATACAACACTGTGCATGTCAAAACCAATTTTTTTTTTTCTTTTGAAATTAGGGTTGAACTAATGGTGTCTATGTTCCCAATTCTGCCTGTTATGGAGTATGCCACTAATTAATTCTGGTCTTATTAAGTTATATATCTAGTCTTAACATTATGACTATAAAACTATGACGTTTTCTTAGATAGTTGATCTACTTCAATAGACGTTGTACATATCGCATGTAAATAAGCAGATATAGCCGTTCTAGTAAAAATCCTGACCAATTCTGGAGGAGAACTAAATTGGTTTTGACATGCACAGTTTTGCACAATTAAACTAAAGGTATAAACAGAACCAGAGATACAGCGACACGATACAACGCCTGTCAAATTAAAATACACATAAACCATAGGATGCTAACACAACCAATGTCGCTGGCAACGACGACATTGTCGCCGAATTTTTTTTAGAATCAATTCTAATTTTGTCGTTGGCGCTGCAATACCACCAATATAAGTGTCAGATTATAATGTTGGTAAACACTTTTTACAACTGTTTGTTAGTGAATTTAAACCAAATTTAAATATTGTACACAATGTTTTATGTGAAAAGATTTAAATAGAGTCGATAAAAAGATAAATGAAATATTTTAGGGTTAATTTATTAGTATTTTTCTTTCTTTGTCGCTTCAACGCTGACGCGCTTGTTGTGTTTACCAAAGCGACATCACCGGCCGACAAATGTATTTTGCCGATGTATCTTGTCGCTGTATCTCTGGTTGTGTTTATACCTTAAAGCAAAACATATGCTTTAATCATTAAACGAATCTATGGGATTTCTGTTGTGATAATTACATCAAAAATCCCACATTATCTTCCAAAGTACATTATGCACAAATTTTACCGTTAGACGCACAAAATTGCACAACCAAATATTGCTCGACAAAATAAAAAAAACGTGGGATTTCCAAAATGGTATTTCTGACATGACTCACACCAAAAGTGAATATTATGACTCGAATTTATCCACTATTTATTTATCCACTTCAAGCACTTCTAAAGTTGCGACCGCCGACTCAGAGTTGCGGTAGTAATTTTGAATAATTCCCAAACGTTGCTCATTCGTGAACTTAACCATGATAAATATATTAACCTTGACTGACGTTTTGACGTTGAAGGTGCATTCGTATTAAAATACAAAATTGTTAGGTGGAAAACTCGATATTAGTTCAACTCAGTCAAGAACCGCTTATAGCTCCTTTCTGTTGCGGATATCGTTTGCAAGACATCTGCAACTTTCCCTTGAATAGCAAATATGGGTGTATCAAGGCTGTTCCCTGCGCCCAACAGTTGTGCTGCACTGACGTTTGGAACCGCACTTTAGAAATCTTAAATGGAGTTTCTGATGCTTTAAGATTCCTCTTAGCTTCCGGCAACAAGTTCTATTGCAAATATTTTATTTAACTCGCCATCTTTAATAGTTTGTGAGATACAGTCTTTAAAGAAATTATTTGTGCATCGCAAAAATTTAACAAATCACTCGAGTAAATTTAATATTTTGATCCAAAAATTAACTTAAACAAAAAAATAATTTAGTTGTTATTCAAAATGACATTTGTTCTGTATTTGATTAAAAACAAATTAAAAATTATTCATTATGTCATTAAAAATATAAGCAAAACAAAATCACAAAATTATTTGTGCATCGCAGAAAAATTTTCCCATAAAGGGAATCTCGATTGTTTGTAATCGATATTTTTTAAAATGGGTAAAACAAAGGAATTTGGAGGTCAGGGCCGCGATTTATTCGGGGTGCCTCGATTGCTTATCAAATAAAAAAAATAAAAATTAATGGCAGCTTGAAAACTGTGCAAGGGAGAGGGCGAAAACCCGAAAACGAGATACAACCCCAAAATAAGATAAAAGAACAGTGAATCTCCTAAAACGCAACCACCAGGAAAAAATCAAACAAGTTCAGAATGATATAAATATCACTTGAAAATTCAAAATCTCTCAGATGACTGTACGAAGACGACTACACGAAGCAAATCTCATAGCCTATACTATTCAAAAATTCGAAAGAAGCTGTTCATAAACCATACAAATAAGAGAAAGCGACTAAAATTTGCACACACCTACCAGTCAAAGCCTGTGGAGTTCTGGCGTAATATTTTGTGGACAGTCATGTTTTAGTTTGAATGAAGCCTACGGTAAAAACTATTTTTATTTGACTCACGAATAAAGAAAAGTCGCACCGTTATTATGCCAACTCGCCATAGTGGTGGCGGTAAAATAATGGTATGGCAGTGTTTCTGCGCTACAATGGCGTTGGTAATCTTATAATGCTACCTCAAAAGGTAACTTCAGGTAAGTACGCACTCGGAATTGTCGAACGAACACGCATTAGTTTCCGGATGTGAATTGATCGGCACAGCATTTTTTATTGCAGCATCCAATTCACAAAAGTAAAATCATCAAGATATTTCTAAGAGATTTGTATCAACAAACACTTGCTTGGCCGCCGCAAAGTCCGGATTTAACCCCAATTGAGAAGAGAATATGTGGAACTATTTAAAGCTTGAAATCGCGGTAGAAATTGGAAGGCAGCCAAATGAAGCTTTATTTTATTTATTTTTTTTTTTATTTAAATTATTACAACTGATTACAATTCATCTAGAAATTTTTCTTTCTTAATTTAGTCACTTGTGAATGAGAAGAGGCCCATTGGCCAGCTCCATTTATAGGTTATTTACTGAAGTAGTCTTTGCTCTGGTGTCCTTAATCCATTAAATCAATTGGTTTCGTTCTCTGCAATCGTCTTACTGCATGTGAAGTGTCCAACATACCACGAATCTCTTCATTTACGTGTTGATAGATACGTTGTCCATGAATTACTGCAAATTTTTTTATTTCTTCTTGGACCGTCGGGATATTTAGGTCCCTATTAAGGTCATCATTCCTAATGTACCACGGAGCGTTAACTATACCACGTAGCACTTTGTTTTGAAAAGTTTGTATTATTTTGGTGTTGGTTTTCTTTGTACAGCCCCAGAGCTGTATTCCGTAAGTCCATACAGGCTTTAGCACCTGTTGATACAATAGCAATTTATTTTCGGTTGACAATTCCGAATTTTTACTGAGAAGCCAATACATTTTGCGATATTTGATATTAAGCTCATCTTTCTTCTTTTTAACGTGCTCTTTCCATCTGAGCCTGGTATCTAAGGTCATCCCTAGATATTTAGCATTATTTGCATACGGAATCTGCAGACCGTTAATGAATGACTTTTAGATTGGTGAAATTCATATGCGTGGATTTCGATTCATTGAGCCCGATACGCCACATTTTTGTCCATTTTATGATTTTGTCACATGCTTCTTGGAGTTTCGTTGTCGATTCCTCGATAGTGTCTCCTACTGAGAGAACTGCAGTGTCATCAGCAAATGTTTCAATGGTAACATCGTTTAATTGAGGTAAATCTCTGGTGTAGAGCAGGTAAAGAATAGGTCCCAAAACACTACCCTGCGGGACTCCTGCCGAAATCTTTCTTAGCTCGGAATATTCATCTTCATATTTCACCCTAAAGTGTCAATTCTCTATGTATGATTTTAAAATCATATAATATTGTTTTGGTAAATCTCTATATGGTTTGAAGAGTAAACCTCTGTGCCACACCTTATCAAAGGCCTGCGCCACATCTAAGAAGATACTAGAACAAACCTTTTTCCTTTCTAATGTATTCTCAATGACATCTGTAATCTGCCTATGAACCTGCTCAATAGTTGAGTGTTTTTCTCTGAAACCAAACTGATATTCTGGGATAAGGTTTCTTTGTTCTATGGTTCTTTTCAATCTTTTGAGCAACAACCTTTCAAACAATTTCGCTAGTGTTGGTAGAAGTGAAATTGGCCGGTAGGATTTTTTATCATTCGGTGGCTTGCCCGGTTTCGGAATCATTATTACTTCTGCTACTTTCCACTGCATTGGCACATGCTTTTTCCTGAGAATCGCATTGATTATGTGCAGTAATTTACGGGTGCCTTTTTCAGGCAGCTCTTTTATTAGTTGCCCTGTTATCAGATCATAACCAGGAGCTTTCTTTACTTTTATTTTCTTAATTTCAGCTTTTAGTTCTTTTAATGTTTTAAAAAAAAAAAAAAAAAAAAAAATGTTACAGGCCTGATCTCTTCAAAATCAGTTATTCTGGGCGTATCAGCAGTGTTTTCGTCATTGGTCTGCTGACTGACCTAGAGGTTGAAATGTTTCTTCAAGATGTTCAGCAAACAGGTCAGCTTTATCTTTCGCACTTCTAGCCCATTTCCCATCGTTTGTTTTGATTGGGGGGATCTGCGTTTTTGGTCGTTTTAACCCTTTTGTTGCTTTCCAGAGAGAATAGTCGGTATCTTTAGTTGGAGCTAGGGAACAAAGGTATTTTCCAATTGTTTCATTTTTCACTTTTTTTATGAGTGACTTAAGTTTGATGCACGAGTTGTTTAAGGTGGTTTTATCTTGCGGCGCACTCGTAGTCTGCCATTTCTTTCGGGCTTTCCGTTTTTCCTGCACTAGTTCTCTTACTTCTATTGGATAAATAACGGAGTTTTCTTTCCTGGATGATAATTTGGGGGTGGATTCCCAAGCCGACCATTGTATGACATCAATGAGCTTGTCTAGTTCTTCTTCTATTTCATTTTCACTTTTGATTGGCACTTGAAGTTCTATTTTTTCCTCTACCAACTGCCTAAACAGTTTCCAATTTGTTTTGTTGTTTGTGAGCTGAGGTGAATTTGTTTTTTCTATTACATTTTCGCTAACCGTCATAATAACAGGAGAATGATCAGATGTTAGACTTTCATCATTTTCTAGGAAGATGTAGCGTTCCGATATGCCTTTAGTGATGTAGAAATCTATTAGATCTGGGATTTTGTTAGGATCAATTGGCCATTACGTTGGTTTCCCTCCTGAGTAAAATTCACAGTTTGAGTATTGGCCAGCTGCAAGTAACTCTTTGCCTTTTGGAGAGGTTAATCTTGAACCCCAGAAGGTATTTTTTGCATTAAAGTCACCTCCAATAATGAAGTTACTTCCTAATTTCTGGAACAAGTTAATGTAGTCTTCTTTCTTGAGGTTATACCGTGGGGGGCAATTTATCGCAGATATATTACAGGTGTTGTGACAACCAAATTTAACCGTCACGGTGGTTACTTGCATGGATTCTTTTTCTATTTTTAATTCTTCATGATGTTTTAAATTATCCCTAATAAATATAACTGACCCTCCTCTTGCTCGTTCTGCAGGATGTGTGGTATATGGTAACAAGTATATCTCCCGATTGATACGTAGGAGCTGCTGGTAAGATGTGTTTCTGATATTAAGCATATATCAATTTTCTCGGTTTTTAAAAATAGTTCTAATTCTTCTAGGTGTTGTGTTAATCCGTTTGCATTCCATATGGCAGTTTTGATGTCTGGTTTCTGCTCCGGAATTATGAATTGAACTATTTATTGCATACATTATTTATGTTTAACTATTTTGGGGCTTGGTATTTCCAGCAGATTAAGTCGATCCAGAATTAACTTATTTAGCTTATTCTGTTCCTCAAGGCTCTTTAAAATTGCTTGGACAGTTTTTTTGAAATTTTTAGTACCGTTGGTCTCATTTTCTTTCGAATTTGAAGCGGCCTGAGCATATGTTTAATTCTCCCTAAGCACAGATGCTTCATTTCTTGCTCGATCCTTGTTTGGATGACTTAGAGGGGGTTTGTGTGCCTGATCCCTCATTTTCTGTAGCTGCTTGGCCACCTCACATCCTCGGTAGCTGGCTAGATGCTGCCCATAAGAATTTATACATTTTACTGGTTCTTCTTTAGATAGTTTGCAAGTTTGTGTTGGGTGCTTTTCAGCACATTTCACACATCTTGGATCGCGCGCGCAATATCGTTGCGTATGGTTATAGCCTTGGCATTTTTTACATTGTACTATTCTTGTACTGCCTCTTTTAACAGCTTCGATCTTTACTCGCATGTTGAGTATGCCAGTTATATTGTAAATTTTTTCTATTTGCTCGGGTTTATCAAAGGTTAGCATGAACAGGGGAAGCCCTCTTTTTGAAACGGGTTCTAGTCGGTTCTCCCCGCTACGTCTCTCTCTTTTAATAATGTTCACGGCATCAAGGATTTTAAATCCTTTATTTTCTAGGTCCTCCATTATCTAATTAATTTCACAGGTTGGATGGTGCCCTCTTGCCATGACCTTGATGGGACGATCGTTTTTATTTTCGTACGTGTACCACTGATATTTTTCCATATTCAGCTTCATTGACAAGTTTCTGTATGCGTTTGGATTTGAAGTGTTAATCTTCCATACATTATTGTTCAGAGCAGTAATTGTATACTCTTGTTCCGTAACATTACTCATTACACTTTGGATTTCTGAGTAGTTGCTTACTCCTACTATAAAAATCGGTGGTGGGGCTTTTACCTTTGGCTGTGCTTCATTTTGTTGAGCTGGTTGCAGTTTGAGTGATTTTTCTACTTCGGATGTGGACTCAGCGTCATTTATTGGTGGAGGTGGTTTTTCTTTTGGTTTAGCTGCTTATTGTTGTTCTAGAGCTTGTTGTTTATTGATGATTAATTGTTTTCTAGAAACCTCTTTTGAAGTTGATGGTAAAGTTTCTGCCATTTCTGGTGAATGTTGAGCTTTTCTTTTCTTACTTGGTATTTTACTCCGTTTCAACATTCAATTTGCTTCTCTTTCTAATTCTTCTTTATCCGTATGGAATGGATTAATGTCATCATCGATTGTAGGGCTGGGTGTCTTCCCAAGTTCTGCACTTGTTTCAACTGCTTGTTTGAGTTCTTCATTCTCTTTCTTTAAAATTGTAATTGTTATTTCTCTTAATTGTTCACGGAGTTCGGCATTTTCCTTCTCGTACTGAAATATATTTTCAGTTGAAGATCTTGGTAAATTGGTACTTCGTCCAAATGGGTTAAACAATGATTGGCCCACCCCAGAATCTACTGGGCCTGCCTCCGAAGAGCGTGGATTTGTCAGCATATCTGCTGCTGTACCACCTGGGGTATTACTTTCCGTATTTGTTGTACTCATTGTTTGTTTGAGCCAATTTATACCACTAGCATTTGGTCCCCGGTAACACTTTGCTACTGCCGAAGCAGTACCCGCCCCCCGCCACGAGGACGCGGCTACCTTGGTGTTACCTAGGTGTACACAGAGACAGCCGAAGCCCTCTGAATACCCTAGGCTGAGGGGCAAATGAAGCTTTTGCTGCAATAAAAAATATCGTGAAGTGATTGTAAACAATGGTGGGATACTTCATATTCACTTAATTTGAAATTAATCATTATTCACAAATAATTTTGTGATTTTGTTTTGCTTTTTTCTTTTAGTGAAATAAGGAATATTTTTTAATTTGGTTTTAATCTAACACAGAATAAATGTCATTTCGAATAACAAATAAATTATTTTTATGTTTAAGTTAATTTTTGGATCAAAATTTTAAATTTACTCAAGTGATTTGTTGAATTTTTTCAAGTGATTTGTTAAATTCTATACTTTTTTCCATCTCTGCACTTCCACCTGGACTTACTAATTTTATTTCAACCAACAATTGATGTATTTTTTTCCTTCAATATGGTAAGCTAAGTAAATGTGAACCAGGTTTATTAGGGATGCTGGTAAATATATATTTGGATTCATTTTCACCGCCGCTTAAAGCTGAGATTGGTTTTTAATTGCAGTGGAATTCTAAGTGTGTGCATTTACTAACCGTACTCACTATAATGAACATTTAACGGGATTTTTTTTTAATTACGTTCCTTTATACCCAATGAGAAGTTATTTTGGTGCTCAGAGCAATTTTGACCGTCGTCTTAGCGCAGATAATATTATTATTAGTAGCTATTCCAGTATTTATATAGATGTCTCTAGTTAATTAAACATTTTACAAATATATTTCAAAGCTGAAATTTAAAAAACTGTTGTAAACGTTAGAATCAGTTTTAGGTATGCATATAATTTTCACGTATTTTATTAGTGAGCAACTTACTTTATTATGAATCTACCTAAGTTAGGTCAGCGTAAGAGTCGATCCATGTACTAACAAAAAATTTATGTGATTTGGTATCTAAATATACACTTATTTAGCACCTAGGTTAGTTCGATAATTGCCTAATAGCTAAACAGTAACTTTAAAAACCGACTAACGTAAAATAATGAGAAAATTGAGTGTCTAACGTCATTTTCTTCTTTGCTACATTGTCGACATCAGGGAAACAAAAAATCGCTTTGTAATATATTACGTGTCGATAACATCGTAGATTACATTTCGAATTTTATTTCTCCCAACCCGGATCTTAGTAAGCCATTAACATTCTATAATAATATTTTAATATGTCCAGTATAGAGAACTGCTTGTAGAACTGTGGCCTTATTCTGGTTTTCCCTGGGTATAGAGAATTGGGAAAAATATTTTCATAGCATTTTTGTCTAAATTATATTTTTCTGGCCTACTGTTGGAAATAGTTGGGTGTAAATATTTTTGAAACAAAGATATATTGGGAATTATTTTTCCCTATAAAAATTTTGTGGAACAAAAGTTTCCCAATCAACTTTGTTTCGAAAATATTTATACCAAACTAATTCCAACAGTAGGCCAGAAAAATATAATTTGGACAAAAATGCTATGATGATATTTTTCCCAATTCTCTATTCCCAGGGAAAACCAGAATAAGGCCACTGACCGCAAAAAAGTTAAACTTATTGAGAACTATAAATGTCCGGGATAGTGACACCTAGCGCATTAAAAATAAGCTGATTGAGTCTTTTTTTTAGATGAAATTTTAGCACGGCATATTTTATGCAAATTAAAATTAACATACACAAATAGACCATAATGGACCAAAATGGACCCAGTTCGCTACCTTGTGGTATGCCTGCTGTTATTCTCTTTGGTTCAGAGTACTCTCCGTTATATTTTACACGGAAATGCTGATCTGTAAGATGTAAGATTTATGAATTTGATAGAAATGTTTCAGTAGATCGCGATGCAATTTAAATTCAAACCCTTTTCAAGGATTTTCTCTAAATCCAAATTAGTGCGGTGGAATTAAATTTCGTTCTTCTATTATTGGCTTGAGCCTCTTGAGCAGTAATTTTTCAAATAATTTTGAAATGACAGGAAGTAGTGAAATCGGCCTGTATCACTTTTTGTCGTTTGCTGGTTTGTCTGGTTTAAGAATCATAATTAGCTCAGCAACCTTCCATTGCCGTGGAGCATATTTTAGTCTGAAGGCAGCATTGATTATTTGAACCAGTTTTCGTAATCCCTTCTCGGGAATCGCTTTTACGACTTGGCTAGTAATTAGATATGTATGTGAAGATAGCCCAAATTCCATCCCCGAAAAATGCGATGGCAACACTAATTATTGCTATCATGACATTTTTTTTACTCTCAGCCCAAAAATCATGACATTTTTACTGTCAGCCCCGAAAATTTACTGTCATGACAGCTAAAACTATCATGACACAAATATTTTTCTGGGCTGAGAGTAAAAATATTGGTGAAGGAGGAATATTTTAAGTAATTTTTGATTTTCGCTGTCGGTATATTTGGCGTAATTTTACTTTACGTATACATGGAGAAAATCAGGTAAGGAGTATACATTATTAAATACAGGATTGTTTCCTATCAGTTTTTAGGAGGAGAAAATTTTTTTCGCTGCCTGGGTGTTGAAAGGTTTCTTCCATGTGAGCCGCAAATAAAGTAGCTCTTTACTTGTCACTTTTGGCCCAGGTTTCTACCTCATTTTTAATAGGCGACACATGCGTTTTGGCCTTTTTTCAATATGTTGCTTTCCATAGAGAGTAATCAGTGTCTTTATGTTCGGTGAGACCAATTAAGTACTTGGTAAAAGTTTCGTTCTTAATTTTTTTTATAAGTTGTTTCAGTTTATTGCACAGATAATTGAAGATTTTTCCTGACTAATTTCCTGACTTCAAAGGGGTAATTTTGATTCCTACGGGATTTGGTATGATTAGTAGGAGAACTTTTCCATGCTGCTTGTTGAATAATACTGTTAAATACCTCCATTTCGTCTTCCAATTGTATCGTTGTTTTAATTTGCACTTGAAGGTCTATTTGCTCTTCAATTAGTTCTTGGAATACGTCCCATTCAGTTTTATTGTTTGTTAGCCAAGGCAAATCATCCTTATTAATTATCATTGTGCTGAGTGACATGATAATAAGTGAATGGGTCAGAATATATCCCCTCGCTGTTTTCGAGGCACATGTAATCCTCGGTAATCCCTTTCGTTACATATAAATCAATTAAATCTGGTATTTTATTTATATCAGCAGGCCAATATATTGCTTTACCTCCAGAATGGAACACGCTGTTGTTTACTCGACCTGCTTCGAAAAGCTCTTTTCCTTTACGGGTTGTAAGACTTGCTCATCAATAGGTATTTTTTGCATTTTACCACCAATAATAAAATTGGATTCTAGTGATCTAAAGATTCTGTTATAATCTTCTTTGTTTAGATTATAGCGTAGAGGGCAGTAGATAGAGGAAATACTGTATTCATTATTATAATTAATTTCGGCTTTTACGGATTTAACTTGCGTACTTTCTTCTTCGATACCAGGTTCTTCATAGTGTTTGACATTTTCTTTCACTATTCGTGTTTCCTCCTGGATGAACAGCATGATAACATTCCTAATCACGTGTTTTAATAAATCAAATGCTTTCCGACATAAGGCATATATCTATTTTCTCTAAATTTAGAAAAATTTCTAACTCTGGAACATGCTGCGCTAGTCCGTTCGCATTTCAGGTGACAATTCTTAATGTTCTCCTCATTGTATTATAGGGGGGCTGTTGCTTTGTTAATGGTTTCTTGCTATTCTAGACGCTTATAGTTATAAAGCTTCTAGACCACGTTATTTCTTTGCTAGCCTTTCATTTATGGCTTCAAGGCTTCTACATATCCTTTCGAAAGGATCATCAGTATAATAGCATTAGATGATTGTTGTACAATTTGCGACTAGGTTTTCCGCCCTGTACCTATATCTAGTGGCTTTGGCTCCGCTTGGTTTATGCTTACTTTCTCTCTGGTAACCTTAGAGCTTTGAGGAAACTGATGCATTTTGTTTCTTAGCCTCTGAAGTTCTTTTGCTACTTCACATCCTCTGTAATTCGCAGGATGATGCCCTTTACAGTTTTTGCATTTTGTAGGGTTGTTTCTACTCTCCTTTCACTCTTTTGCGTTGTATTTTCTAGCACATTTTACGCATCTAGGCTGCCGACCGCAATATTTTTGCGTGTGGTTGAAACCTTGGCATTTTTTCCATTGTGCTGTTACCCTCGTATTTTTCTTTAGGGGTTCTATTTTAACCTTCATATTTAGTATTGCTTTGATGTTGAAATTTTTTCTCCTTTTTATTAAAAGTAAGATGATGTGCTGGTTTAGTATTAGTAATACCAGATACAATAGCTTGCGATTGTTGTCCAACTTCAGGCGAGAATTCCGCTCTTCGTTTTTTGGTAGGTCTTTTTTCCTGTTCCTATTCAGTACCCAATCTGTTTCTCTCGCGAGCTCCTCCTCATCAGTATGGAACTCGGTGTTATAACTGTTGTACGTACTTGCTTCGTTATAACTGGTTAGAGAGTTTTCATAAATCTCCATTTCTTTTTTTTGTGCTTCGTTAATTCTTCATTTTTCTTTTTTAGTTTGTCAACTTAGTTGGGTTATAAGCTCCTTAGTTGGGTTATAAGTGTTTTTAAGTCACTTAGTCTCCAACAGATTCCAGCGTTTTCATTTTTCTGCTGATTTGCTGAGTTAGTTTGTCCTATTAGCTTAGGTCATACTGAGACTATGTGAAAAATTTGGGATAAATTCATGGACTAGAATTTTCACTAGAATTTTTTGATTTTCTGCGGCCAAATAAGTGATTTTTAGTTTTTGGCCAATGTCTCAAAAACTTCCACTAGTATCCAATACTTTCGGTTGTTTTTCTAGTAGCTTAGGTACTGAGACTATGTGGAAAATTTGGGGAAAATTCATGGACTAGAATTTTCACTAGAATTTTTAATTTTCTGCTAATTGAATATCACAGCTTTATATCTCTCTTGTAACATTTAAGAGCCATGTACTATGATAATGTCCACTTAAAACTTATGCATATGCATCGGCTTGGCTTCCTTAATTATAACATGGCAGAACTAGGTCTTAAATTTTCCATAAAATTCAGAGCAGTTACTGAATTATTATTCGCAAAGCACCATTTGTGTTCAGTTAAATGTAAAAGCTAAATAAAGTAAATACTATCCTGAATCTGCATTATGTGTGATTTTTTTTCAAACCATGAAATGTTATTGTAATAATTACACGAAGGTCCCGCTTTGCGTTGCTATTCGGCTCCACACACAGACGCAAACTGAATTTCGACGCATATCGAACAATTTAAAATATGATATATGTAGGATAGTTTGCGTTTACGTACGTGTAGAATCGAATAGTTACGCAAAGCGGCTCCTTGGTGTACGTAGTGCTGGTACCGGCTTTAATTTTTTGTTGAAGTTATACAATAAATAAGATAGTAATAATCATGAAATTTCTTCAAATGTTCCATATAGTCTCAGTATGACCTAAACTACTAGAAAAACAACCGAACGTATTGGTTACTAGTGGAAGTTTTTGAGATATTGGCCAAAAACTGAAAATAACTTATTTGGCCGCAGAAAATCAAAAAATTCTAGTGCTAATTCTTGTCCATGAGTTTTTCCCAAATTTTCCACATAGTCTCAGTATGACGCTTACTAGTGGAAAAAATGGCGGATAGACGGACTATTGTTAAATTTCAAGATTTCATATACCGAATTCCTTTACTTCGGAGATCAATCAATTTACCATTTTAAGGATCACTTTTAATATTTTATTCCGCTGAGATTTTTTTTTTAGTGAAAAAATTGGTACATAATGAATGAAAAATTTCCGCTGGTAATTACATAACAAAATTAATTCTCTTTAGGGATAGTGGTGCCACTTGCGGCGAGTAGCGCAATGTCTTTTTTTCCGCTGTCAAAATTCCGCTATCTTATATAGCATCCAGAATCCGTAGAGCCAACCTCCATGGTAGGTGGATTGTCGAGTAGCACACTGGAGTACCACCTGAGGTAATCGCGAGTCCTTTATTTGAGTTCTGTGCATGTTTCCTGCGAGAGGTATTTTATTTCCATCCTACCCTCCGATTCTAGTTTGCGAGCATCCCTCGATGGGGATGTATGTTCAAATAAATTTTACACAGGTGTCATAACATATCGTCGGTACAAAGTTTTATATTGTTTTTTTTTAAATACAGGAACCGATGACGAAAATCATGAATATGACTACCTTGGTGCATGGGGTCCACGCTTCGATAAACTAGCAAACATGTATGGTCCAGAGCAAGCAACCGAATTGGAAGAGTTGTAAAATTAAATAATTTTTTAATAAAACAAAAATCACAAACCAAATAATAATATACGAGATATAATTTTCTTAATTTTTTTTAAACACAATAAAATCAACGACTTATATTAATTAATTATTTAAACGATATTTAACTATTGAAAAAAATTAAGAAAATTAATTTTAAATTTTAAGTTTTTTTTTGTACCAAAGATATTTTTGTCTTAATTTAATTTAAGAATAACAGAATATAATATAATTTTATTTTTTATTTTTATAAATAATAAAATAAATAAGAAAATATGCCAGTACCTTTTTATTTTACCGGTAAACAAATAAAAAAATATGAAACCCAGATAAACTACTAAGAATATTTAAAAATAAAGCAAAAAATTATAGACTAATTAGAAGAAAGTCATTAATGTATTATATTAATAAATGAAAAAATATATGAATTATTATTATTAAATTAATTAATAATTTAATCGTAACATAAACTAAAGAAAATGGAAAAGCAAATTATTATTAAAGATTAGTTTTTAATATAAATATATATATATATAAAAAAAAAGTTTAAATTTTATTAATTAAATTAAAATGAAAAATACATAACGAAATAATTATTACCAAAATAAATATAAATTATTTGTTTCTTTGTTCAATATTAAAAAAAAAATCTAAAATAAAATGTGTACGTACGGTGAGCTTTTATTTTTTAATTTACATAAAATAATTTTAATTTTTTTTTTTTTTAATTATCGGAAAAAATATGCTCAAGCTCAAGTATACTTGTAATTAAACAACAACAAAAATATTTAAAAAATAATAAAACTAATTATTATATAAATAAATATATATATGAAAGACTGTATTTCCGTTTCATATTTTTGTTTTTAAATATGATTTAATTTTATTGATTTTTAAATAAATATATATATATATATTATATAATAACTAAAATGGGAATTATTTTGAAAATAATAAGAAATTGATGATTGAGATTTTTAAAATTAAAATTAAAAAAAAATGATCAAATTGTATATAAAAATTGAATAGTGAAAAAAAACTAAACAAAAAAAAATATAGATAAATTGAATTTAAAAATGAAAATCCGTTTAATTGTATTAATAAAATAATAAAGTAAATTTAATAATTAGAACAAAAATGACACAATTTACTTTATTTTAATTTATTTATTTATTTATATTTTCAAAGAAAAATTAATTATTAAAAATCATTTAATTGGTTGTGAAAGTTTTTTATAATATAAATTCTCTCATCAATTTTGGTTAGGTTTCGGGCAAAATGAAAAGTCCAACATAATTATAAAATATATATGTAATGTATGTATATTCATTATGTGTCATAATATTCAGATCCTTATTATGAAGCTCTCTATTTCCTATTTATTATTTTTATATATTATTATTATTAAATTAAACAAAGAAACTATAATAATTAAACAAATTGCACATAAATAATTAATTTTATTAAGATAACTGGCTAATTTTCATTTTATTTGTTATTGTTTATTAAAATGTTACAACCCAAACTATATAACAATACATACACCGAAGATTGTAATTTAATTTATATTATTATGTTTTAAATTAATGTACTGAAATATTAAAATTAAACTCGGCTATAATTAGATTAAATTTAGTAGGAAAAATACATTTTTATTTTATTTTTTATCTTATCAAAATACTCTAATAGATTAAAAAGCCAGTGCCAATTACGAAAATAAAAACTATTATTATATATATTTAGATTAAAATATATATTAAATATTTTATTATTTTATTAAATATATCCACTTGTTATACTATTCTCATTATTATTTTTAACATCGTAAAAAAAATTTAGCGTCAATTAATTATAAATAAAAAAAAAATATATTTTCTTCAGACATCACCCTCTCTTATATCATACGTTTTAATTTGGAACCACTCACAATGCATAAATAAATAAATTAAAATAAATAAAAATAATTAAAATATTAATTAATTACATGAAATTAAGGCACTGAAAAATATGTTTTTATTGATTACATGAATAATAAATTCAGTAAGAAAAAACAAAATTATAATTAATTAATAAATATATTTATATTATACATGTAATTATTATAAATAAAATTATAAGTTATGTATTTAAATAAATAAATAAAACTGAAGAGATTAAATTATATAAAGTAAAATAATTATTAAAATTAGAAACATAAATAAAAAAACCCTTCGTACAGTATTTGTAATTTTAATTTTTATTTTAAAAATTAATTTTAATTAAAAATCATATTTTTAACTATTTTTAATTTATTATATATAATATATATTCCAGAAAAAATACATAATTATAACTAATTTAACATTATAAAAAAAAACATTTTTTTATAATTTAAATAAATAAAAAAAAAGAATATTTATATTAAAATGAAAATTAATATTAAAAATTTTAGAATAAAAAATAAATGAAGAAAACCAAAAAAAAATATAAAAAATTAAATTTAAATAAATATGAACTTAATTTTAATACTAAAAATGAAAAATGGTAATTTTTAAAAACTAAACAAAAAACGGAAAAAAATTCAACAAAATAAAAACCTTCTAAAAATACATTTAACTCATTTAAAATAAAACATTAAAATTTGTATCAAAACAAAATCATTTAAAAATGTCATTTAATTATATTTTGTGAATTATTTAAAATTCCACACTGCCTTATCAATAACAAAAAAAAATATTTTTTATAATTTTTACCATTTTTTATTTAAATTTTGTTTTGTATGTATTTTAATTTATTCTGTGATTATATTTTTATGTATATTTTTTTTTTCGTATTAGAATCCTATTTAATATAATATAAAATATGATATTTTTTTTTCGTTTTAATTTGTAAGATGCATGTACCATTTTTAAATGATTTAAAAAATAAAGAAGTAAAAATAATTTAATAAAAGAACAAAAATATTTTCAAACAAGTGGGCAAAAAATAAATAATTTAAATAAAAACGAGACAAAATGTAATGTTAAATGGAAATTTAATTTGGATTTTATTCATTGCGAAAACTGAGGTTGAATTATGAGAACTGAGATACTAGGAATCGTAAGTATAAAACATACTCGAGTTAAATAATTTTGTAACGGTAAGTTTAATTAATTTAAAATGATATTTATAGTAATTTTTTATAATTAATATTTATTATCAATAGATTGTTGTGAGATTTTACACTCATTCACAATATGAAGTTAGTGATTAACTATTTTTGGTAATAAAATTACTAATCCCTTGCCGTTTTTCCAGGCGAAAAATATAAAAAAGGGCGGTGCTCAAATGTTGGAAATTTTAATCAATTCTGAAAAGTTAGGAAGTTTTAACTGAGTTTGAGTTTGACTAAAACATTGCCCAGTTTCGAAGGAATCAACGATTTAACTTTTGAGCAAAGTTTAGCCTTAAATAAATACACGCTTTGTTCATAATTTCTTCGTCAGCATGACTTTCTAAGCGCCAATGTTCAAATACAATGAATTTCGTGTAAAAACAAATTCTTGGTTTTCTTCAAAATTAGCAAGGTTTAACCCCAAGCCGGTTTTCGAGGCGAGAAAATTAAAAAAAATTCGGTCATCAAATGTTCTAAATTGTAATCAATTGTGAAAAGTTATGAAGTTTTAAATAAATAACAGTTTGAATTTGATTAAAACATTGCCCAGTTTCGCTGTAATCAACGATTAAACTTTTGAGCAATTTTCAGATACATATTAAAATTGGCGCTTTCTACAACTTTTTTGTTCATAATTTCTTCTTGAACATGACATTCTAAGCACCAGTGATGAAAAAATCTTGTTTTTTTTCAAAAGTAACAAGGCGGCCCGGTTTCCAGGCGAGAAAATTCAAAATAATTCGGTAAACAAATGTTAGAAATTTTAAGTAATTGTGAAAAGTTATGAAGTTTTAAATGCCCGGTTTCGCTGTAACCAACGATTAAACTTTTGAGCAATTTTTAGCTTCGAATTGGAATCCGCGCTTTCTATAACCAATTTACTCATACTTTCTTCTTCAACATGACCTTGTAAGTGCCAGTGATCAAATCCAATGAGTTTCGGGCGAATAAAAAATTCTCCTTTTCTTACAACATTTCGTACATTAAACAAATTCCAGGGGGTCTATTATGAAATTTATCCGTCTCGGATTTTTCCGTTAACGGATATATCCGATTCGACACGGATTTACCCTATTATGAAATTTGTATTATCGGATTGGTAATAAACAAATTGAAGTTAGCAACATTATTTTTTTTTTAAATAATTTGCGGTTACAAAAAAAAATGACATCAATCGGATACAAATACGACAACTAAATAGCAGTCGGATTTTTTGTAGTGTGAACGGAAAAATCCGATTCGATTTTACTTTTTAGTTTCATAATAGCACGGAAAAATCTGAGACGGATACATTTCATAATAGACCCCCAGGTTTCCTACTCCATTAGCACCCATTGAACCCCAAACCATAACATTCCCACTCCCGTGTTTCACTGTGTTACATAGACACAGCGGGTATATTGCTTGCAACTTTTGTGCACAGTGTATAAAATTGCGTTGCGCCTAAACGACTATTACACACAACTATTACACATAACACACATTATGCGAAGTAATATTATTAGTATGATTTGCATTTTTGGGTGTATGCACCCACAGTCTGCAAATCATACGATGGTTTTTTGTTGTTGTTGCATGAGCGGCCTTCTCTTGTGTTTGTATGTGAAATACCGATTTTTTTTTTTCTTATGGTGAAGAACATCAAAATTTGCAAAAAGAGTCATTCGATAACAATCATTGGATGGATTAATTTATGAACATTCCACATAAAGTAAAGTTATTGTTCAAACAAAAAAAAAAGATACAAATTTAATTGTTGAAAGGGTCCATGTTGTCAAACATTTTGGTGATACATTTTTTTTTTTCCTGTAAATGATGATAGTGTTGGGATAATTTGAAACACCCCAAGATACGTTTCATCAGAAAATTGTTGTTAGAAAAGACAAGACCAATACAAGGTGATTTACTATTTTTCTTTTATTTATTAAAAG
The DNA here is from genome assembly GCA_947310385.1 of Nephrotoma appendiculata. Lineage (NCBI taxonomy): Eukaryota > Metazoa > Arthropoda > Insecta > Diptera > Tipulidae > Nephrotoma > Nephrotoma appendiculata. The sequence goes on along the minus strand of OX371224.1, from coordinate 137,988,725 downwards.
TGTTGTTAGTGCTGTTCTGTTACGCATACAAAATTTTGTTTGCTTTGGTCTGTAAGAGACAAATTAAGATTAGTGAAATAAAGTGTGGTCTTAGTCATCGAAACGTTATGGTGATTTTTTGTGAAATAAACTCGCTTAATAATACACAGTCAAGCGAGGTTGGGTTATTGCAACCCAAAGAAACTTCGAGTTGGTCAATTAATAACATTGTGCATTTTGAGTATAGTGCATACAAATCGTAACGTCGACATTTTTATAAGAAGTATCGAATGAGATCGGCACATTAAGAAAAAGAAAAAAAAAACATTTGAACATAAAACCGATCGAAACTATTGCGGCCAATCCTTGGTGCGTGTGCGCATGTGTGGTGTCAATGTACGAGGAACCACACCTAAAGCAATGGTTTGTGGTTGCATGTGTGGTAGGAAAGTTTCTGTTAACTATACCTAGAGCAGCGGGTGGGTATAGCTGAATATTTTGGACGGCAATTTTAAAACATTGTTCGGCGGCACTTTCGTTACAAACGAGTTCCAGCGTAGACCGGCTGATCGAGTGTACCGTTAACCCGAAGGTGGTAGTTTGGTGAAGGCGTGGCAGCAGCCGCATGGATCGGAGGCACTATACGACAACGTTATTCGTCAGAATTTTGGCTAAGTTTTATATATTTTCATATTTTTAAATTTTTTTCTTTTTTTTGATTTTTTTTTTGCTTTAAACAATATTAAAATACTTTTTTTTGGTTTTCAATTTTATTTCCTATTCTATTGAGTTTTGGTATAAACTACAAAAAAAATTTTCGAGTAATCTTACTGGAATACAGAATTAAGTTTTTTTAGAAAAATTTTCAGTTAATCGATTTTTTTTTGTTCTCTTTCATAGCAATATTTGTACTATGGGACCCGGGCAGTACCAAGGTCGTTTGAGCGCTTCATCACCAAGGACACTCCGTCGAGGTAAACAATCATATATACCGTATTTTTTTTTTGGGTTTCTTTGGTTACATTTTTCGGGTAATGCTGATTAACTCGGAATTTGTCTATATTTATTAATTTTCCTAGTTTTCTTTTATAAACAATAAGTTTATTCAATCTTGATTTGAAGTCATACTTTGTTTTATTTTCTTCTCTTTTATAACATTGTATAATGTTTAATCGTAGTTTATTTTTTTGTAATAAAATTTTTGGATTATTGAATTATGTACAATTTAAATCATTCAGTTTATTTATTATTTATCATGAGTGAGTAAAAATTCGACCAAATGGAGTGAGGGGAAAAGGTGAGTTGGGTTGGAGAAAGCTTGCGTAGAGTGTAATTTTTTAACATGATTGTGTTGAGTCGGCCAGAGCACCACCCCACGGCCATTATTACCTCCACCACTGAGCTACCGGCTGAAGTCATGGCGTGCTCTGGTGAACACTTTTTTTTTAGTTTTTTTTTTTTAAATAAAAATATATTACAATATTATTATTAATTTTTTTTGCTAACGGCAGCCAACTTCGATGGCGGTCGTTACAACTGTGGATGTGACGTTTTTTTTATTTAAAGCGGTGTTTGTTTTTTGCCATACCCATCGTCGTCCATCTGAACCTTATATATTGAATTTCTTTTCGCCCACGAAAATTACCTGTTTCCGAAATTCAATTGGCTTAACGGCATATGCAGTTGCGTAGTCCAATCGTTTAAATTGTTATGGAACAAAAACTACTGAAAACAAAAAGAGAATAATTTGAATTAATACTAAGTTAAATTTAAGACAAAATAATGAAACCCACCTAGTTATAAATAATTAAACTTACCTAGTAGCTTTCTACTTTATTTAATGTCAACATCACCTGGAATTATACAAATGTATTAGAATAATTTTATATAACTTAAAACTCAATACTTATCTTAGTTATAGAAGCTATTCAGTTCCACCGATTTAATTCTAAAATGATTTAATGTTGTTAATTTATGTATATAATTTAAATAAGCTAAAACAAATACACTTACCCATTGTTTATGTCAAGCGCAATCATTTTTTGACATTTAACATTGCAAATGTAGTACACAAAGTTATACGTGCGTAAAAAATGGATGCGCTTGACGATTTATGGTTCATCAGTACCATACCTTTAATCTAGATGTCGTGAAGGTGATGAACCAAAAATCGCGAAGAAAAGTAAAAAATTTACAATTGTAATCGTGCTGTCCTGGCAATAAGAAGTCAAATAAAAAAAAAAAATAAGAATATTATATAAAATTTGTTATTTGATTAATTTTCTTTGGAGATATTGCCCATCAGCGAATTAAGAAAACCAACATCCAGCAATACATAAATCAATTGTTTTTTTGTAATGAATGGTTTTTTCTCTCGATACACATCCTTTGTAACCTTTCGAATGTATAAGGTTTCGAATGGTTTGTGGATTAATAGGTATATTATGATATTCGTGCAGGTTTGCAACTATTTTTGGCCCACTGATTTTCGGGTCAGTTTTGATTAGTCTCTCAAATACGCGTTCCTCTCTTGCTGTTAAAAATTTGTTTCGCCCTCTTCCAGGTGCAATTTCGAACGATTTATTATTTTTAAAATTTTGTATAACGGATTGAACGGTGGGCCGAGGTCTACCAACAATTTTCCCAATTTCCGCGTAACTTTTCCCTTCGTCTTTTAATTTCACGATAGGCTTTTTTACTTCAATATCTACTTTCGTATGATGATGTTGAGCGTCCATGCGATTATTATTTATTTAATAAAATTATGCCAACATGTGTAAGCATTAAATGTGTTTTATTGACTAGTAGATAGTCTATTGTTTTAACAAATAATAAAAAATTAAAAAAATATTTACTGTTATCTAAAGGAATGATACAAAGAGACAACTGTATGTGCAATTAATTGAGGTGCAACAAAGGTGTGCATCATTTATTTTTTATTTTAGTTGTATATAGTATGTATATAACAATATTTTTTTGTTTGTATCTGTTGTGTGCTTCCAAACGAATACCAATTAACAATTTTTTTAATTATATATACTATGATAGTCAAATTATTAGGTTTTATTTCTGAAACTTACTGTTGTATGTGCAATTTTTTGAAATAGTGTAAATGGCAACCTGTGTGATTTCAATAATATGAACCAAATGTTAATTAAATTACAAAATATGTCGAAAAAGAAATAACCTTGTGCAACGTTCGAATGTAAAAATCACAACGCTGATCACCAAATGCTATTTAGTCGATATAATTAATATTTTTTCCCTGTTATAATAAAATCTATAAGGAAATCTTAATTTACCGTTAAAAAATACTGCTTAATTAAATAAATTTTTAATAATAATAATTACAAATAAAATAGTATAATAATAACTAATAATAATAATTGTGAAGTCGTACCCTGCTTGGATACGAAAATGCGTTAAAACGCACCCTACGAATGCTTGAAACAAACACATTTTTACGAATTTTGTTTTCAAAATCAACAGTTAAGGCACGTAAGTTTGAACAAGGAATTTTTTTCGAAAAATCTATGAGTAAAATAATCCATGGATTTTTCCATGGTTTAAATTGGTAAGTTTAAACGACGATTAATCGGCGATGTTTTTTTTCGAACATCACACACAGAGTTACCAACAGATGTTCGAAAAAAGAAAATCTCACTAAATCTCTTGTCATTTTGGCATTAACTATTCGCACAACAAATTCCACAAAATCTTCCTTTGGTATTGTTACATTTCATTCAGTCTTTTTTATTGAGTTCGACGATACTATATACAGTGGTACATATTCGTTTAAACGCACTTGATTTTTTTGATGTTTATTAAATTAAAAAGAAAATCGTTTACATTCGGTAACCTTCGCCACATGAAATTAATGTACAAGTTAAACATCCCTTGTTTACGGAAAAATTCGTATTCTTGTTGTTTTTGTAATAATGATTATTGCGCACCGGTGTGAAGTTTTTGGACACTTTTTTTTGGACACTTTTATAATTTGGACAGAAATTTACGCGAGTGTCCAAAAATAATTTTTTTAGATATTATTTCGATTTTGGGTAAATATTTGCACACGTGAACATTTCTAAAAAATGTAAATACAAAAAAAAATTTTTGTTTATAAAAAAGATCAAATTTTTGTATTTCATATATGTACATACATATTAAACTTTTAAGAAATTTAATCATCAGGAATATTATATGAATTTTTGTATAAAAGGATGTTGTTGTAGGTTATGGTAAATTACACAAATCTCAGAGATTGGCTCCCATAGTGACTATATAGGTTCGAAAGGGGATACATTACGGAATTGAAATCACCTAATGCCATTTCGAAATGAGCCGTAGGGCTCTCGTATATAATTTTTGAACATTCACGCTATCCGTGATTTTCATATGAAAAAATGTCGTTGTAGGTTATGGTAAATTACACAAATCTCAGAGATTGGCTCCCATAGTGACTATATAGGTTCGAAAGGGTATACATTACGGAATTGAAATCACCTAATGCCATTTCGAAATGAGCCGTAGGGCTCTCGTATAAAATTTTTGAACATTCACGCTATACGATTTTCATATGAAAAAATGTCGTTGTAGGTTATGGTAAATTACACAATTCTCAGAGATTGGCTCCCATAGTGACTATATAAGTTCGAAAGGGGATAAAATACGGAATTGAACTCACCTAATGCCATTTCGAAATGAGCCGTATGGCTCTCGTATACAATTTTTGAACATTCACGCTATCCGATTTTCATATGAAAAAATGTCGTTGTAGGTTACGGTAAATTACACAAATCTCAGAGATTGGCTCCCATAGTGACTATATAGGTTCGAAAGGGGATACATTACGGAATTGAAATCACCTAATGCCATTTCGAAATGAGCCGTAGGGCTCTCGTATAAAATTTTTGAACATTCACGCTATCCGATTTTCATATGAAAAAATGTCGTTGTAGGTTATGGTAAATTACACAAATCTCAGAGATTGGCTCCCATAGTGACTATATAGGTTCGAAAGGGGATACATTACGGAATTGAAATCACCTAATGCCATTTCGAAATGAGCCGTAGGGCTCTCGTATAAAATTTTTGAACATTCACGCTATCCGTGATTTTCATATGAAAAAATGTCGTTGTAGGTTACGGTAAATTACACAAATCTCAGAGATTGGCTCCCATAGTGACTATATAGGTTCGAAAGGGGATACATTACGGAGTTGAAATCACCTAATGTCATTTCGAAATGAGCCGTAGGGCTCTCGTATAAAATTTTTGAACATTCACGCTATCCGTGATTTTCATATGAAAAAATGTCGTTGTAGGTTATGGTAAATTACACAAATCTCAGAGATTGGCTCCCATAGTGACTATATAGGTTCGAAAGGGGATACATTACGGAATTGAAATCACCTAATGCCATTTCGAAATGAGCCGTAGGGCTCTCGTATAAAATTTTTGAACATTCACGCTATCCGATTTTCATATGAAAAAATGTCGTTGTAGGTTACGGTAAATTACACAAATCTCAGAGATTGGCTCCCATAGTGACTATATAGGTTCGAAAGGGGATACATTACGGAATTGAAATCACCTAATGCCATTTCGAAATGAGCCGTATGGCTCTCGTATACAATTTTTGAACATTCACGCTATCCGATTTTCATATGAAAAAATGTCGTTGTAGGTTATGGTAAATTACACAAATCTCAGAGATTGGCTCCCATAGTGACTATATAGGTTCGAAAGGGGATACATTACGGAATTGAAATCACCTAATGCCATTTCGAAATGAGCCGTAGGGCTCTCGTATAAAATTTTTGAACATTCACGCTATCCGATTTTCATATGAAAAAATGTCGTTGTAGGTTATGGTAAATTACACAAATCTCAGAGATTGGCTCCCATAGTGACTATATAGGTTCGAAAGGGGATACATTACGGAATTGAAATCACCTAATGCCATTTCGAAATGAGCCGTAGGGCTCTCGTATATAATTTTTGAACATTCACGCTATCCGTGATTTTCATATGAAAAAATGTCGTTGTAGGTTATGGTAAATTACACAAATCTCAGAGATTGGCTCCCATAGTGACTATATAGGTTCGAAAGGGTATACATTACGGAATTGAAATCACCTAATGCCATTTCGAAATGAGCCGTAGGGCTCTCGTATAAAATTTTTGAACATTCACGCTATCCGTGATTTTCATATGAAAAAATGTCGTTGTAGGTTATGGTAAATTACACAAATCTCAGAGATTGGCTCCCATAGTGACTATATAGGTTCGAAAGGGGATACATTACGGAATTGAAATCACCTAATGCCATTTCGAAATGAGCCGTAGGGCTCTCGTATAAATTTTTTGAACATTCACGCTATCCGATTTTCATATGAAAAAATGTCGTTGTAGGTTATGGTAAATTACACAAATCTCAGAGATTGGCTCCCATAGTGACTATATAGGTTCAAAAGGGGATACATTACGGAATTGAAATCACCTAATGCCATTTCGAAATGAGCCGTAGGGCTCTCGTATAAAATTTTTGAACATTCACGCTATCCGATTTTCATATGAAAAAATGTCGTTGTAGGTTACGGTAAATTACACAAATCTCAGAGATTGGCTCCCATAGTGACTATATAGGTTCGAAAGGGGATACATTACGGAATTGAAATCACCTAATGCCATTTCGAAATGAGCCGTAGGGCTCTCGTATAAAATTTTTGAACATTCACGCTATACGATTTTCATATGAAAAAATGTCGTTGTAGGTTATGGTAAATTACACAATTCTCAGAGATTGGCTCCCATAGTGACTATATAAGTTCGAAAGGGGATAAAATACGGAATTGAACTCACCTAATGCCATTTCGAAATGAGCCGTATGGCTCTCGTATACAATTTTTGAACATTCACGCTATCCGATTTTCATATGAAAAAATGTCGTTGTAGGTTACGGTAAATTACACAAATCTCAGAGATTGGCTCCCATAGTGACTATATAGGTTCGAAAGGGGATACATTACGGAATTGAAATCACCTAATGCCATTTCGAAATGAGCCGTAGGGCTCTCGTATAAAATTTTTGAACATTCACGCTATCCGATTTTCATATGAAAAAATGTCGTTGTAGGTTATGGTAAATTACACAAATCTCAGAGATTGGCTCCCATAGTGACTATATAGGTTCGAAAGGGGATACATTACGGAATTGAAATCACCTAATGCCATTTCGAAATGAGCCGTAGGGCTCTCGTATAAAATTTTTGAACATTCACGCTATCCGTGATTTTCATATGAAAAAATGTCGTTGTAGGTTACGGTAAATTACACAAATCTCAGATATTGGCTCCCATAGTGACTATATAGGTTCGAAAGGGGATACATTACGGAATTGAAATCACCTAATGCCATTTCGAAATGAGCCGTAGGGCTCTCGTATAAAATTTTTGAACATTCACGCTATCCGATTTTCATATGAAAAAATGTCGTTGTAGGTTACGGTAAATTACACAAATCTCAGAGATTGGCTCCCATAGTGACTATATAGGTTCGAAAGGGGATACATTACGGAATTGAAATCACCTAATGCCATTTCGAAATGAGCCGTATGGCTCTCGTATACAATTTTTGAACATTCACGCTATCCGATTTTCATATGAAAAAATGTCGTTGTAGGTTACGGTAAATTACACAAATCTCAGAGATTGGCTCCCATAGTGACTATATAGGTTCGAAAGGGGATACATTACGGAATTGAAATCACCTAATGCCATTTCGAAATGAGCCGTAGGGCTCTCGTATAAAATTTTTGAACATTCACGCTATCCGATTTTCATATGAAAAAATGTCGTTGTAGGTTATGGTAAATTACACAAATCTCAGAGATTGGCTCCCATAGTGACTATATAGGTTCGAAAGGGGATACATTACGGAATTGAAATCACCTAATGCCATTTCGAAATGAGCCGTAGGGCTCTCGTATATAATTTTTGAACATTCACGCTATCCGTGATTTTCATATGAAAAAATGTCGTTGTAGGTTATGGTAAATTACACAAATCTCAGAGATTGGCTCCCATAGTGACTATATAGGTTCAAAAGGGTATACATTACGGAATTGAAATCACCTAATGCCATTTCGAAATGAGCCGTAGGGCTCTCGTATAAAATTTTTGAACATTCACGCTGTACGATTTTCATATGAAAAAATGTCGTTGTAGGTTATGGTAAATTACACAAATCTCAGAGATTGGCTCCCATAGTGACTATATAAGTTCGAAAGGGGATAAAATACGGAATTGAACTCACCTAATGCCATTTCGAAATGAGCCGTAGGGCTCTCGTATACAATTTTTGAACATTCACGCTATCCGATTTTCATATGAAAAAATGTCGTTGTAGGTTATGGTAAATTACACAAATCTCAGAGATTGGCTCCCATAGTGACTATAGAGGTTCAAAAGGGGATACATTACGGAATTGAAATCACCTAATGCCATTTCGAAATGAGCCGTAGGGCTCTCGTATAAAATTTTTGAACATTCACGCTATCCGTGATTTTCATATGAAAAAATGTCGTTGTAGGTTATGGTAAATTACACAAATCTCAGAGATTGGCTCCCATAGTGACTATAAAGGTTCGAAAGGGGATACATTACGGAATTGAAATCACCTAATGCCATTTCGAAATGAGCCGTAGGGCTCTCGTATAAAATTTTTGAACATTCACGCTATCCGCGATTCATATGAAAGAATGTCGTTGTAGGTTATGGTAAATTACACAAATCTCAGAGATTGGCTCCCATAGTGACTATATAGGTTCGAAAGGGGATACATTACGGAATTGAAATCACCTAATGCCATTTCGAAATGAGCCGTAGGGCTCTCGTATATAATTTTTGAACATTCACGCTATCCGTGATTTTCTATGAAAAAATGTCGTTGTAGGTTATGGTAAATTACACAAATCTCAGAGATTGGCTCCCATAGTGACTATATAGGTTCGAAAGGGGATACATTACGGAATTGAAATCACCTAATGCCATTTCGAAATGAGCCGTAGGGCTCTCGTATAAAATTTTTGAACATTCACGCTATACGATTTTCATATGAAAAAATGTCGTTGTAGGTTATGGTAAATTACACAAATCTCAGAGATTGGCTCCCATAGTGACTATATAAGTTCAAAAGGGGATAAAATACGGAATTGAACTCACCTAATGCCATTTCGAAATGAGCCGTAGGGCTCTCGTATAAAATTTTTGAACATTCACGCTATCCGCGATTCATATGAAAGAATGTCGTTGTAGGTTATGGTAAATTACACAAATCTCAGAGATTGGCTCCCATAGTGACTATATAGGTTCGAAAGGGGATACATTACGGAATTGAAATCACCTAATGCCATTTCGAAATGAGCCGTAGGGCTCTCGTATAAAATTTTTGAACATTCACGCTATCCGCGATTTTCATATGAAAAAATGTCGTTGTAGGTTATGGTAAATTACACAAATCTCAGAGATTGGCTCCCATAGTGACTATATAGGTTCGAAAGGGGATACATTACGGAATTGAAATCACCTAATGCCATTTCGAAATGAGCCGTAGGGCTCTCGTATAAAATTTTTGAACATTCACGCTATCCGCGATTCATATGAAAGAATGTCGTTGTAGGTTATGGTAAATTACACAAATCTCAGAGATTGGCTCCCATAGTGACTATATAGGTTCGAAAGGGGATACATTACGGAATTGAAATCACCTAATGCCATTTCGAAATGAGCCGTAGGGCTCTCGTATATAATTTTTGAACATTCACGCTATCCGTGATTTTCTATGAAAAAATGTCGTTGTAGGTTATGGTAAATTACACAAATCTCAGAGATTGGCTCCCATAGTGACTATATAGGTTCGAAAGGGGATACATTACGGAATTGAAATCACCTAATGCCATTTCGAAATGAGCCGTAGGGCTCTCGTATAAAATTTTTGAACATTCACGCTATACGATTTTCATATGAAAAAATGTCGTTGTAGGTTATGGTAAATTACACAAATCTCAGAGATTGGCTCCCATAGTGACTATATAGGTTCGAAAGGGGATACATTACGGAATTGAAATCACCTAATGCCATTTCGAAATGAGCCGTAGGGCTCTCGTATACAATTTTTGAACATTCACGCTATCCGATTTTCATATGAAAAAATGTCGTTGTAGGTTACGGTAAATTACACAAATCTCAGAGATTGGCTCCCATAGTGACTATATAGGTTCGAAAGGGGATACATTACGGAATTGAAATCACCTAATGCCATTTCGAAATGAGCCGTAGGGCTCTCGTATAAAATTTTTGAACATTCACGCTATCCGATTTTCATATGAAAAAATGTCGTTGTAGGTTATGGTAAATTACACAAATCTCAGAGATTGGCTCCCATAGTGACTATATAGGTTCGAAAGGGTATACATTACGGAATTGAAATCACCTAATGCCATTTCGAAATGAGCCGTAGGGCTCTCGTATACAATTTTTGAACATTCACGCTATCCGATTTTCATATGAAAAAATGTCGTTGTAGGTTACGGTAAATTACACAAATCTCAGAGATTGGCTCCCATAGTGACTATATAGGTTCGAAAGGGGATACATTACGGAATTGAAATCACCTAATGCCATTTCGAAATGAGCCGTAGGGCTCTCGTATAAAATTTTTGAACATTCACGCTATCCGATTTTCATATGAAAAAATGTCGTTGTAGGTTATGGTAAATTACACAAATCTCAGAGATTGGCTCCCATAGTGACTATATAGGTTCGAAAGGGGATACATTACGGAATTGAAATCACCTAATGCCATTTCGAAATGAGCCGTAGGGCTCTCGTATAAAATTTTTGAACATTCACGCTATCCGTGATTTTCATATGAAAAAATGTCGTTGTAGGTTATGGTAAATTACACAAATCTCAGAGATTGGCTCCCATAGTGACTATATAGGTTCGAAAGGGGATACATTACGGAATTGAAATCACCTAATGCCATTTCGAAATGAGCCGTAGGGCTCTCGTATAAAATTTTTGAACATTCACGCTATCCGATTTTCATATGAAAAAATGTCGTTGTAGGTTATGGTAAATTACACAAATCTCAGAGATTGGCTCCCATAGTGACTATATAGGTTCAAAAGGGGATACATTACGGAATTGAAATCACCTAATGATATTTCGAAATGAGCCGTAGGGCTCTCGTATAAAATTTTTGAACATTCACGCTATACGATTTTCATATGAAAAAATGTCGTTGTAGGTTATGGTAAATTACACAAATCTCAGAGATTGGCTCCCATAGTGACTATATAGGTTCGAAAGGGGATACATTACGGAAATGAAATCACCTAATGCCATTTCGAAATGAGCCGTAGGGCTCTCGTATATAATTTTTGAACATTCACGCTATCCGTGATTTTCATATGAAAAAATGTCGTTGTAGGTTATGGTAAATTACACAAATCTCAGAGATTGGCTCCCATAGTGACTATATAGGTTCAAAAGGGTATACATTACGGAATTGAAATCACCTAATGCCATTTCGAAATGAGCCGTAGGGCTCTCGTATACAATTTTTGAACATTCACGCTATCCGATTTTCATATGAAAAAATGTCGTTGTAGGTTACGGTAAATTACACAAATCTCAGAGATTGGCTCCCATAGTGACTATATAGGTTCGAAAGGGGATACATTACGGAATTGAAATCACCTAATGCCATTTCGAAATGAGCCGTAGGGCTCTCGTATAAAATTTTTGAACATTCACGCTATCCGATTTTCATATGAAAAAATGTCGTTGTAGGTTATGGTAAATTACACAAATCTCAGAGATTGGCTCCCATAGTGACTATATAGGTTCAAAAGGGGATACATTACGGAATTGAAATCACCTAATGCCATTTCGAAATGAGCCGTAGGGCTCTCGTATAAAATTTTTGAACATTCACGCTATCCGTGATTTTCATATGAAAAAATGTCGTTGTAGGTTATGGTAAATTACACAAATCTCAGAGATTGGCTCCCATAGTGACTATATAGGTTCGAAAGGGGATACATTACGGAATTGAAATCACCTAATGCCATTTCGAAATGAGCCGTAGGGCTCTCGTATAAAATTTTTGAACATTCACGCTATCCGCGATTCATATGAAAGAATGTCGTTGTAGGTTATGGTAAATTACACAAATCTCAGAGATTGGCTCCCATAGTGACTATATAGGTTCGAAAGGGGATACATTACGGAATTGAAATCACCTAATGCCATTTCGAAATGAGCCGTAGGGCTCTCGTATATAATTTTTGAACATTCACGCTATCCGTGATTTTCTATGAAAAAATGTCGTTGTAGGTTATGGTAAATTACACAAATCTCAGAGATTGGCTCCCATAGTGACTATATAGGTTCGAAAGGGGATACATTACGGAATTGAAATCACCTAATGCCATTTCGAAATGAGCCGTAGGGCTCTCGTATAAAATTTTTGAACATTCACGCTATACGATTTTCATATGAAAAAATGTCGTTGTAGGTTATGGTAAATTACACAAATCTCAGAGATTGGCTCCCATAGTGACTATATAAGTTCGAAAGGGGATAAAATACGGAATTGAACTCACCTAATGCCATTTCGAAATGAGCCGTAGGGCTCTCGTATACAATTTTTGAACATTCACGCTATCCGATTTTCATATGAAAAAATGTCGTTGTAGGTTACGGTAAATTACACAAATCTCAGAGATTGGCTCCCATAGTGACTATATAGGTTCGAAAGGGGATACATTACGGAATTGAAATCACCTAATGCCATTTCGAAATGAGCCGTAGGGCTCTCGTATAAAATTTTTGAACATTCACGCTATCCGATTTTCATATGAAAAAATGTCGTTGTAGGTTATGGTAAATTACACAAATCTCAGAGATTGGCTCCCATAGTGACTATATAGGTTCGAAAGGGGATACATTACGGAATTGAAATCACCTAATGCCATTTCGAAATGAGCCGTAGGGCTCTCGTATAAAATTTTTGAACATTCACGCTATCCGTGATTTTCATATGAAAAAATGTCGTTGTAGGTTATGGTAAATTACACAAATCTCAGAGATTGGCTCCCATAGTGACTATATAGGTTCGAAAGGGGATACATTACGGAATTGAAATCACCTAATGCCATTTCGAAATGAGCCGTAGGGCTCTCGTATAAAATTTTTGAACATTCACGCTATCCGATTTTCATATGAAAAAATGTCGTTGTAGGTTATGGTAAATTACACAAATCTCAGAGATTGGCTCCCATAGTGACTATATAGGTTCGAAAGGGGATACATTACGGAATTGAAATCACCTAATGCCATTTCGAAATGAGCCGTAGGGCTCTCGTATAAAATTTTTGAACATTCACGCTATCCGTGATTTTCATATGAAAAAATGTCGTTGTAGGTTATGGTAAATTACACAAATCTCAGAGATTGGCTCCCATAGTGACTATATAGGTTCGAAAGGGGATACATTACGGAATTGAAATCACCTAATGCCATTTCGAAATGAGCCGTAGGGCTCTCGTATAAAATTTTTGAACATTCACGCTATCCGATTTTCATATGAAAAAATGTCGTTGTAGGTTATGGTAAATTACACAAATCTCAGAGATTGGCTCCCATAGTGACTATATAGGTTCGAAAGGGGATACATTACGGAATTGAAATCACCTAATGCCATTTCGAAATGAGCCGTAGGGCTCTCGTATAAAATTTTTGAACATTCACGCTATACGATTTTCATATGAAAAAATGTCGTTGTAGGTTATGGTAAATTACACAAATCTCAGAGATTGGCTCCCATAGTGACTATATAAGTTCGAAAGGGGATAAAATACGGAATTGAACTCACCTAATGCCATTTCGAAATGAGCCGTAGGGCTCTCGTATACAATTTTTGAACATTCACGCTATCCGATTTTCATATGAAAAAATGTCGTTGTAGGTTACGGTAAATTACACAAATCTCAGAGATTGGCTCCCATAGTGACTATATAGGTTCGAAAGGGGATACATTACGGAATTGAAATCACCTAATGCCATTTCGAAATGAGCCGTAGGGCTCTCGTATAAAATTTTTGAACATTCACGCTATCCGATTTTCATATGAAAAAATGTCGTTGTAGGTTATGGTAAATTACACAAATCTCAGAGATTGGCTCCCATAGTGACTATATAGGTTCGAAAGGGGATACATTACGGAATTGAAATCACCTAATGCCATTTCGAAATGAGCCGTAGGGCTCTCGTATAAAATTTTTGAACATTCACGCTATCCGTGATTTTCATATGAAAAAATGTCGTTGTAGGTTATGGTAAATTACACAAATCTCAGAGATTGGCTCCCATAGTGACTATATAGGTTCGAAAGGGGATACATTACGGAATTGAAATCACCTAATGCCATTTCGAAATGAGCCGTAGGGCTCTCGTATAAAATTTTTGAACATTCACGCTATCCGATTTTCATATGAAAAAATGTCGTTGTAGGTTATGGTAAATTACACAAATCTCAGAGATTGGCTCCCATAGTGACTATATAGGTTCGAAAGGGGATACATTACGGAATTGAAATCACCTAATGCCATTTCGAAATGAGCCGTAGGGCTCTCGTATAAAATTTTTGAACATTCACGCTATACGATTTTCATATGAAAAAATGTCGTTGTAGGTTATGGTAAATTACACAAATCTCAGAGATTGGCTCCCATAGTGACTATATAAGTTCGAAAGGGGATAAAATACGGAATTGAACTCACCTAATGCCATTTCGAAATGAGCCGTAGGGCTCTCGTATACAATTTTTGAACATTCACGCTATCCGATTTTCATATGAAAAAATGTCGTTGTAGGTTACGGTAAATTACACAAATCTCAGAGATTGGCTCCCATAGTGACTATATAGGTTCGAAAGGGGATACATTACGGAATTGAAATCACCTAATGCCATTTCGAAATGAGCCGTAGGGCTCTCGTATAAAATTTTTGAACATTCACGCTATCCGATTTTCATATGAAAAAATGTCGTTGTAGGTTATGGTAAATTACACAAATCTCAGAGATTGGCTCCCATAGTGACTATATAGGTTCGAAAGGGGATACATTACGGAATTGAAATCACCTAATGCCATTTCGAAATGAGCCGTAGGGCTCTCGTATAAAATTTTTGAACATTCACGCTATCCGTGATTTTCATATGAAAAAATGTCGTTGTAGGTTATGGTAAATTACACAAATCTCAGAGATTGGCTCCCATAGTGACTATATAGGTTCGAAAGGGGATACATTACGGAATTGAAATCACCTAATGCCATTTCGAAATGAGCCGTAGGGCTCTCGTATAAAATTTTTGAACATTCACGCTATCCGATTTTCATATGAAAAAATGTCGTTGTAGGTTATGGTAAATTACACAAATCTCAGAGATTGGCTCCCATAGTGACTATATAGGTTCGAAAGGGGATACATTACGGAATTGAAATCACCTAATGCCATTTCGAAATGAGCCGTAGGGCTCTCGTATAAAATTTTTGAACATTCACGCTATACGATTTTCATATGAAAAAATGTCGTTGTAGGTTATGGTAAATTACACAAATCTCAGAGATTGGCTCCCATAGTGACTATATAAGTTCGAAAGGGGATAAAATACGGAATTGAACTCACCTAATGCCATTTCGAAATGAGCCGTAGGGCTCTCGTATACAATTTTTGAACATTCACGCTATCCGATTTTCATATGAAAAAATGTCGTTGTAGGTTACGGTAAATTACACAAATCTCAGAGATTGGCTCCCATAGTGACTATATAGGTTCGAAAGGGGATACATTACGGAATTGAAATCACCTAATGCCATTTCGAAATGAGCCGTAGGGCTCTCGTATATAATTTTTGAACATTCACGCTATCCGTGATTTTCATATGAAAAAATGTCGTTGTAGGTTATGGTAAATTACACAAATCTCAGAGATTGGCTCCCATAGTGACTATATAGGTTCGAAAGGGGATACATTACGGAATTGAAATCACCTAATGCCATTTCGAAATGAGCCGTAGGGCTCTCGTATATAATTTTTGAACATTCACGCTATCCGATTTTCATATGAAAAAATGTCGTTGTAGGTTATGGTAAATTACACAATTCTCAGAGATTGGCTCCCATAGTGACTATATAGGTTCAAAAGGGGATACATTACGGAATTGAAATCACCTAATGCCATTTCGAAATGAGCAGAAGGGCTCTCGTATAAAATTTTTGAACATTCACGCTATCCGCGATTTTCATATGAAAAAATGTCGTTGTAGGTTATGGTAAATTACACAAATCTCAGAGATTGGCTCTCATAGTGACTATATAGGTTCGAAAGGGGATACATTACGGAATTGAAATCACCTAATGCCATTTCGAAATGAGCCGTAGGGCTCTCGTATAAAATTTTTGAACATTCACGCTATCCGTGATTTTCATATGAAAAAATGTCGTTGTAGGTTATGGTAAATTACACAAATCTCAGAGATTGGCTCCCATAGTGACTATATAGGTTCGAAAGGGGATACATTACGGAATTGAAATCACCTAATGCCATTTCGAAATGAGCCGTAGGGCTCTCGTATAAAATTTTTGAACATTCACGCTATCCGATTTTCATATGAAAAAATGTCGTTGTAGGTTATGGTAAATTACACAAATCTCAGAGATTGGCTCCCATAGTGACTATATAGGTTCAAAAGGGGATACATTACGGAATTGAAATCACCTAATGCCATTTCGAAATGAGCCGTAGGGCTCTCGTATAAAATTTTTGAACATTCACGCTATCCGATTTTCATATGAAAAAATGTCGTTGTAGGTTATGGTAAATTACACAAATCTCAGAGATTGGCTCCCATAGTGACTATATAGGTTCAAAAGGGTATACATTACGGAATTGAAATCACCTAATGCCATTTCGAAATGAGCCGTAGGGCTCTCGTATAAAATTTTTGAACATTCACGCTATACGATTTTCATATGAAAAAATGTCGTTGTAGCTTATGGTAAATTACACAAATCTCAGAGATTGGCTCCCATAGTGACTATATAGGTTCGAAAGGGGATACATTACGGAATTGAAATCACCTAATGCCATTTCGAAATGAGCCGTAGGGCTCTCGTATACAATTTTTGAACATTCACGCTATCCGATTTTCATATGAAAAAATGTCGTTGTAGGTTATGGTAAATTACACAATTCTCAGAGATTGGCTCCCATAGTGACTATATAGGTTCGAAAGGGGATACATTACGGAATTGAAATCACCTAATGCCATTTCGAAATGAGCCGTAGGGCTCTCGTATATAATTTTTGAACATTCACGCTATCCGTGATTTTCATATGAAAAAATGTCGTTGTAGGTTATGGTAGATTACACAAATCTCAGAGATTGGCTCCCATAGTGACTATATAGGTTCGAATGGGGATACATTACGGAATTGAAATCACCTAATGCCATTTCGAAATGAGCCGTAGGGCTCTCGTATAAAATTTTTGAACATTCACGCTATCCGATTTTCATATGAAAAAATGTCGTTGTAGGTTATGGTAAATTACACAAATCTCAGAGATTGGCTCCTATAGTGACTATATAGGTTCGAAAGGGGATACATTACGGAATTGAAATCACCTAATGCCATTTCGAAATGAGCCGTAGGGCTCTCGTATATAATTTTTGAACATTCACGCTATCCGTGATTTTCATATGAAAAAATGTCGTTGTAGGTTATGGTAGATTACACAAATCTCAGAGATTGGCTCCCATAGTGACTATATAGGTTCGAATGGGGATACATTACGGAATTGAAATCACCTAATGCCATTTCGAAATGAGCCGTAGGGCTCTCGTATAAAATTTTTGAACATTCACGCTATCCGCGATTCATATGAAAAAATGTCGTTGTAGCTTATGGTAAATTACACAAATCTCAGAGATTGGCTCCCATAGTGACTATATAGGTTCGAAAGGGGATACCATACGGAATTGAAATCACCTTATGCCATTTCGAAATGAGCCGTAGGGCTCTCGTATATAATTTTTGAACATTCACGCTATCCGCGATTCATATGAAAAAATGTCGTTGTAGCTTATGGTAAATTACACAAACCTCAGAGATTGGCTCCCATAGTAGATATATAGATTTGAAACAGTATCGACACAAAATTACCTAATGCCATTTTGAAAAAAAATTTCTTATTGGAATTCATCTCATGCAAGTATTTTTTTTAATTTTTCTGGTTCATCGGAAAATTCGATTTAAATATATTAGTTTCAAGATATGTAGCGTTATCAATGTACGTCGCCACTACAATTTTTGTTTCAGGGTTTTGCCTTCATTTATTGGCCTGCTCAAGATCAGCTGAATATTACATTTTAAGAAATCACAACAATTTTAAGTTTATTTGACCTATATGGTGTGTAGCAGATCGTTTATATCAGAATATCGTGTATACTACATCGAAGCGCAGGTATATATTTATTTATACATATAACACCTATTGTATGTATGTTATGTTAAAAACGGTTTGTCATAGTTGCATTAATTCGATGTTACTTAGCAACAGTGGGCGAAGTGCTCGGAAATACCTACTAAAATGTAGCGAATATTGCAGCAACAAACGAACATTAATATTTACTACGTTTCAAACTTATAATTAATTGTTATTGATGCCGCATCCCAAAATTACCATATACAGTTTTATAATTTCCCTTAACCTTACGATTAACGAAGTTAAATTTCCATTCTTCGCTATTTTTCGTTTGCAGTCGGGCATTATGTTATTGTACTCGAATATTATTTGGTTGTTCTCTTTTCTTTTTGGTTTAAAAAAAATATAAACAATGGTACGCCTACAAATAAATTTCTGAAGAGATGTTTAAAGGTTTAACATTGTTAGGTTGAGTCGAAATGGTCAGTATAATTTTGGGATGCGTATGCCAGGAATGGAGATGTCAAAAATCAATGTTTTATGATCTAATTTATGGCTATAAAATATATTATGATAATGATTAGTATTTATGACATTCGCTACATTTTAGTAGGAGTTTCAGTTGTACTCTGGCCATTATTTCAAAAAAAAAAAAAAAAACGCTATACAATTAAATGTTTATTGAACCTATATATTATATATCTATTATATAATATATCAAATTATGTGTTTATTCTTAAAAACAGTCTATCTTAGCTGATCTTGGACAAGACAATTAAAAAAATAAAACCCGCAATCAAAATTGCAGTGAGGACGAAAGCTAACAACGTTATTAATGCAGAAACTTATATCTTTAAAATAATTTTTTTCGATCGACATATATCGGAGTATAATTTAATAACTTCCGCCTACAAAATAAATTAATTTGAAGATCAAATGATACCCGTAAATACGAGAGCCCTACCGCTCATTTTAAAATGGCATTAGGTGATTTCAATTCCGTATGGTATCCCCTTTCGAACATATATAGTCACTATGGGAGCCAATCTCTGAAATTTGTGTAATTTACCATAAGCTACAACGACATTTTTTCATATGAATCGCGGATAGCGTGAATGTTCAAAAATTATATACGAGAGCCCTACGGCTCATTTCGAAATGGCATAAGGTGATTTCAATTCCGTATGGTATCCCCTTTCGAACCTATATAGTCACTATGGGAGCCAATCTCTGAGATTTGTGTAATTTACCATAACCTACAACGACATTTTTTCATATGAATCGCGGATAGCGTGAATGTTCAAAAATTTTATACGAGAGCCCTACGGCTCATTTCGAAATGGCATTAGGTGATTTCAATTCCGTAATGTTTTCCCTTTCGAACCTATATAGTCACTATGGGAGCCAATCTCTGAGCTTTGTGTAATTTACCGTAACCTACAACGACATTTTTTCATATGAAAATCACGGATAGCGTGAATGTTCAAAAATTTTATACGAGAGCCCTACGGCTCATTTCGAAATGGCATTAGGTGATTTCAATTCCGTAATGTATCCCCTTTCGAACCTATATAGTCACTATGGGAGCCAATCTCTGAGATTTGTGTAATTTACCGTAACCTTCAACGACATTTTTTCATATGAAAATCGCGGATAGCGTGAATGTTCAAAAATTTTATACGAGAGCCCTACGGCTCATTTCGAAATGGCATTAGGTGATTTCAATTCCGTAATGTATCCCCTTTCGAACCTATATAGTCACTATGGGAGCCAATCTCTGAGATTTGTGTAATTTACCGTAACCTACAACGACCTTTTTTCATATGAAAATCACGGATAGCGTGAATGTTCAAAAATTTTATACGAGAGCCCTACGGCTCATTTCAAAATGGCATTAGGTGATTTCAATTCCGTAATGTATCCCCTTTCGAACCTATATAGTCACTATGGGAGCCAATCTCTGAGATTTGTGTAATTTACCATAACCTACAACGACATTTTTTCATATGAAAATCACGGATAGCGTGAATGTTCAAAAATTTTATACGAGAGCCCTACGGCTCATTTCGAAATGGCATTAGGTGATTTCAATTCCGTAATGTATCCCCTTTCGAACCTATATAGTCACTATGGGAGCCAATCTCTGAGATTTGTGTAATTTACCATAACCTACAACGACATTTTTTCATATGAAAATCGCGGATAGCGTGAATGTTCAAAAATTTTATACGAGAGCCCTACGGCTCATTTCGAAATGGCATTAGGTGATTTCAATTCCGTAATGTATCCCCTTTCGAACCTATATAGTCACTATGGGAGCCAATCTCTGAGAATTGTGTAATTTACCGTAACCTACAACGACATTTTTTCATATGAAAATCACGGATAGCGTGAATGTTCAAAAATTTTATACGAGAGCCCTACGGCTCATTTCGAAATGGCATTAGGTGATTTCAATTCCGTAATGTATCCCCTTTTGAACCTATATAGTCACTATGGGAGCCAATCTCTGAGATTTGTGTAATTTACCATAACCTACAACGACATTTTTTCATATGAAAATCGCGGATAGCGTGAATGTTCAAAAATTTTATACGAGAGCCCTACGGCTCATTTCGAAATGGCATTAGGTGATTTCAATTCCGTAATGTATCCCCTTTCGAACCTATATAGTCACTATGGGAGCCAATCTCTGAGATTTGTGTAATTTACCGTAACCTACAACGACATTTTTTCATATGAAAATCACGGATAGCGTGAATGTTCAAAAATTTTATACGAGAGCCCTACGGCTCATTTCAAAATGGCATTAGGTGATTTCAATTCCGTAATGTATCCCCTTTCGAACCTATATAGTCACTATGGGAGCCAATCTCTGAGATTTGTGTAATTTACCGTAACCTACAACGACATTTTTTCATATGAAAATCACGGATAGCGTGAATGTTCAAAAATTTTATACGAGAGCCCTACGGCTCATTTCGAAATGGCATTAGGTGATTTCAATTCCGTAATGTATCCCCTTTTGAACCTATATAGTCACTATGGGAGCCAATCTCTGAGATTTGTGTAATTTACCATAACCTACAACGACATTTTTTCATATGAATCGCGGATAGCGTGAATGTTCAAAAATTTTATACGAGAGCCCTACGGCTCATTTCGAAATGGCATTAGGTGATTTCAATTCCGTAATGTATCCCCTTTCGAACCTATATAGTCACTATGGGAGCCAATCTCTGAGATTTGTGTAATTTACCGTAACCTACAACGACATTTTTTCATATGAAAATCACGGATAGCGTGAATGTTCAAAAATTTTATACGAGAGCCCTACGGCTCATTTCAAAATGGCATTAGGTGATTTCAATTCCGTAATGTATCCCCTTTCGAACCTATATAGTCACTATGGGAGCCAATCTCTGAGATTTGTGTAATTTACCATAACCTACAACGACATTTTTTCATATGAAAATCACGGATAGCGTGAATGTTCAAAAATTTTATACGAGAGCCCTACGGCTCATTTCGAAATGGCATTAGGTGATTTCAATTCCGTAATGTATCCCCTTTTGAACCTATATAGTCACTATGGGAGCCAATCTCTGAGATTTGTGTAATTTACCATAACCTACAACGACATTTTTTCATATGAAAATCGCGGATAGCGTGAATGTTCAAAAATTTTATACGAGAGCCCTACGGCTCATTTCGAAATGGCATTAGGTGATTTCAATTCCGTAATGTATCCCCTTTCGAACCTATATAGTCACTATGGGAGCCAATCTCTGAGAATTGTGTAATTTACCGTAACCTACAACGACATTTTTTCATATGAAAATCACGGATAGCGTGAATGTTCAAAAATTTTATACGAGAGCCCTACGGCTCATTTCGAAATGGCATTAGATGATTTCAATTCCGTAATGTATCCCCTTTTGAACCTATATAGTCACTATGGGAGCCAATCTCTGAGATTTGTGTAATTTACCATAACCTACAACGACATTTTTTCATATGAAAATCGCGGATAGCGTGAATGTTCAAAAATTTTATACGAGAGCCCTACGGCTCATTTCGAAATGGCATTAGGTGATTTCAATTCCGTAATGTATCCCCTTTCGAACCTATATAGTCACTATGGGAGCCAATCTCTGAGATTTGTGTAATTTACCGTAACCTACAACGACCTTTTTTCATATGAAAATCACGGATAGCGTGAATGTTCAAAAATTTTATACGAGAGCCCTACGGCTCATTTCAAAATGGCATTAGGTGATTTCAATTCCGTAATGTATCCCCTTTCGAACCTATATAGTCACTATGGGAGCCAATCTCTGAGATTTGTGTAATTTACCATAACCTACAACGACATTTTTTCATATGAAAATCGCGGATAGCGTGAATGTTCAAAAATTTTATACGAGAGCCCTACGGCTCATTTCGAAATGGCATTAGGTGATTTCAATTCCGTAATGTATCCCCTTTCGAACCTATATAGTCACTATGGGAGCCAATCTCTGAGAATTGTGTAATTTACCGTAACCTACAACGACATTTTTTCATATGAAAATCACGGATAGCGTGAATGTTCAAAAATTTTATACGAGAGCCCTACGGCTCATTTCGAAATGGCATTAGGTGATTTCAATTCCGTAATGTATCCCCTTTTGAACCTATATAGTCACTATGGGAGCCAATCTCTGAGATTTGTGTAATTTACCATAACCTACAACGACATTTTTTCATATGAAAATCGCGGATAGCGTGAATGTTCAAAAATTTTATACGAGAGCCCTACGGCTCATTTCGAAATGGCATTAGGTGATTTCAATTCCGTAATGTATCCCCTTTCGAACCTATATAGTCACTATGGGAGCCAATCTCTGAGATTTGTGTAATTTACCATAACCTACAACGACATTTTTTCATATGAAAATCACGGATAGCGTGAATGTTCAAAAATTATATACGAGAGCCCTACGGCTCATTTCGAAATGGCATTAGGTGATTTCAATTCCGTAATGTATCCCCTTTCGAACCTATATAGTCACTATGGGAGCCAATCTCTGAGATTTGTGTAATTTACCATAACCTACAACGACATTTTTTCATATGAAAATCGGATAGCGTGAATGTTCAAAAATTTTATACGAGAGCCCTACGGCTCATTTCGAAATGGCATTAGGTGATTTCAATTCCGCAATGTATCCCCTTTTGAACCTATATAGTCACTATGGGAGCCAATCTCTGAGAATTGTGTAATTTACCGTAACCTACAACGACATTTTTTCATATGAAAATCACGGATAGCGTGAATGTTCAAAAATTTTATACGAGAGCCCTACGGCTCATTTCGAAATGGCATTAGGTGATTTCAATTCCGTAATGTATCCCCTTTTGAACCTATATAGTCACTATGGGAGCCAATCTCTGAGATTTGTGTAATTTACCATAACCTACAACGACATTTTTTCATATGAAAATCGCGGATAGCGTGAATGTTCAAAAATTTTATACGAGAGCCCTACGGCTCATTTCGAAATGGCATTAGGTGATTTCAATTCCGTAATGTATCCCCTTTCGAACCTATATAGTCACTATGGGAGCCAATCTCTGAGATTTGTGTAATTTACCGTAACCTACAACGACATTTTTTCATATGAAAATCACGGATAGCGTGAATGTTCAAAAATTTTATACGAGAGCCCTACGGCTCATTTCAAAATGGCATTAGGTGATTTCAATTCCGTAATGTATCCCCTTTCGAACCTATATAGTCACTATGGGAGCCAATCTCTGAGATTTGTGTAATTTACCGTAACCTACAACGACATTTTTTCATATGAAAATCACGGATAGCGTGAATGTTCAAAAATTTTATACGAGAGCCCTACGGCTCATTTCGAAATGGCATTAGGTGATTTCAATTCCGTAATGTATCCCCTTTCGAACCTATATAGTCACTATGAGAGCCAATCTCTGAGATTTGTGTAATTTACCATAACCTACAACGACATTTTTTCATATGAAAATCGCGGATAGCGTGAATGTTCAAAAATTTTATACGAGAGCCCTACGGCTCATTTCGAAATGGCATTAGGTGATTTCGATTCCGTAATGTATCCCCTTTCGAACCTATATAGTCACTATGGGAGCCAATCTCTGAGAATTGTGTAATTTACCGTAACCTACAACGACATTTTTTCATATGAAAATCACGGATAGCGTGAATGTTCAAAAATTATATACGAGAGCCCTACGGCTCATTTCGAAATGGCGTTAGGTGATTTCAATTCCGTAATGTATCCCCTTTCGAACCTATATAGTCACTATGGGAGCCAATCTCTGAGATTTGCGTAATTTACCATAAGCTACAACGACATTTTTTCATATGAATCGCGGATAGCGTGAATGTTCAAAAATTATATACGAGAGCCCTACGGCTCATTTCGAAATGGCATTAGGTGATTTCAATTCCGTATGGTATCCCCTTTCGAACCTATATAGTCACTATGGGAGCCAATCTCTGAGATTTGTGTAATTTACCATAACCTACAACGACATTTTTTCATATGAATCGCGGATAGCGTGAATGTTCAAAAATTTTATACGAGAGCCCTACGGCTCATTTCGAAATGGCGTTAGGTGATTTCAATTCCGTAATGTTTTCCCTTTCGAACCTATATAGTCACTATGGGAGCCAATCTCTGAGCTTTGTGTAATTTACCGTAACCTACAACGACATTTTTTCATATGAAAATCACGGATAGCGTGAATGTTCAAAAATTTTATACGAGAGCCCTACGGCTCATTTCGAAATGGCATTAGGTGATTTCAATTCCGTAATGTATCCCCTTTCGAACCTATATAGTCACTATGGGAGCCAATCTCTGAGATTTGTGTAATTTACCGTAACCTTCAACGACATTTTTTCATATGAAAATCGCGGATAGCGTGAATGTTCAAAAATTTTATACGAGAGCCCTACGGCTCATTTCGAAATGGCATTAGGTGATTTCAATTCCGTAATGTATCCCCTTTCGAACCTATATAGTCACTATGGGAGCCAATCTCTGAGATTTGTGTAATTTACCGTAACCTACAACGACCTTTTTTCATATGAAAATCACGGATAGCGTGAATGTTCAAAAATTTTATACGAGAGCCCTACGGCTCATTTCGAAATGGCATTAGGTGATTTCAATTCCGTAATGTATCCCCTTTTGAACCTATATAGTCACTATGGGAGCCAATCTCTGAGATTTGTGTAATTTACCATAACCTACAACGACATTTTTTCATATGAAAATCGCGGATAGCGTGAATGTTCAAAAATTTTATACGAGAGCCCTACGGCTCATTTCGAAATGGCATTAGGTGATTTCAATTCCGTAATGTATCCCCTTTCGAACCTATATAGTCACTATGGGAGCCAATCTCTGAGATTTGTGTAATTTACCGTAACCTACAACGACATTTTTTCATATGAAAATCACGGATAGCGTGAATGTTCAAAAATTTTATACGAGAGCCCTACGGCTCATTTCAAAATGGCATTAGGTGATTTCAATTCCGTAATGTATCCCCTTTCGAACCTATATAGTCACTATGGGAGCCAATCTCTGAGATTTGTGTAATTTACCATAACCTACAACGACATTTTTTCATATGAAAATCACGGATAGCGTGAATGTTGAAAAATTTTATACGAGAGCCCTACGGCTCATTTCGAAATGGCATTAGGTGATTTCAATTCCGTAATGTATCCCCTTTCGAACCTATATAGTCACTATGGGAGCCAATCTCTGAGATTTGTGTAATTTACCATAACCTACAACGACATTTTTTCATATGAAAATCGCGGATAGCGTGAATGTTCAAAAATTTTATACGAGAGCCCTACGGCTCATTTCGAAATGGCATTAGGTGGTTTCAATTCCGTAATGTATCCCCTTTCGAACCTATATAGTCACTATGGGAGCCAATCTCTGAGAATTGTGTAATTTACCGTAACCTACAACGACATTTTTTCATATGAAAATCACGGATAGCGTGAATGTTCAAAAATTTTATACGAGAGCCCTACGGCTCATTTCGAAATGGCATTAGGTGATTTCAATTCCGTAATGTATCCCCTTTTGAACCTATATAGTCACTATGGGAGCCAATCTCTGAGATTTGTGTAATTTACCATAACCTACAACGACATTTTTTCATATGAAAATCGCGGATAGCGTGAATGTTCAAAAATTTTATACGAGAGCCCTACGGCTCATTTCGAAATGGCATTAGGTGATTTCAATTCCGTAATGTATCCCCTTTCGAACCTATATAGTCACTATGGGAGCCAATCTCTGAGATTTGTGTAATTTACCATAACCTACAACGACATTTTTTCATATGAAAATCGCGGATAGCGTGAATGTTCAAAAATTTTATACGAGAGCCCTACGGCTCATTTCGAAATGGCATTAGGTGATTTCAATTCCGTAATGTATCCCCTTTCGAACCTATATAGTCACTATGGGAGCCAATCTCTAAGAATTGTGTAATTTACCATAACCTACAACGACATTTTTTCATATGAAAATCGCGGATAGCGTGAATGTTCAAAAATTTTATACGAGAGCCCTACGGCTCATTTCGAAATGGCATTAGGTGATTTCAATTCCGTAATGTATCCCCTTTCGAACCTATATAGTCACTATGGGAGCCAATCTCTGAGATTTGTGTAATTTACCATAACCTACAACGACATTTTTTCATATGAAAATCGCGGATAGCGTGAATGTTCAAAAATTTTATACGAGAGCCCTACGGCTCATTTCGAAATGGCATTAGGTGATTTCAATTCCGTAATGTATCCCCTTTCGAACCTATATAGTCACTATGGGAGCCAATCTCTAAGAATTGTGTAATTTACCGTAACCTACAACGACATTTTTTCATATGAAAATCACGGATAGCGTGAATGTTCAAAAATTTTATACGAGAGCCCTACGGCTCATTTCGAAATGGCATTAGGTGATTTCAATTCCGTAATGTATCTCCTTTCGAACCTATATAGTCACTATGGGAGCCAATCTCTGAGATTTGTGTAATTTACCATAACCTACAACGACATCCTTTCATACAAAAATTCATTAATATTCTTTTTGATTAAATTTCTTAAAAGTTTAATATGTATGTACATATATAACAAATACAAAAATTTGATCTTTTTTATAAATAAAAATTTTTTTTGTATTTACATTTTTTAGAAATTCACGTGTGGTAATATTTGTCCAAAATCGAAATTATATCTAAAAAAATTATTTTTGGACACTCGCGTAAATTTCTGTCCAAATTATAAAAGTGTCCAAAAAATTAAAAGTGTCCAAAAACTTCACACCGGTTTATTGCGCATTTCATTATTGTAGTACATATGTGCCGGACATATTCGTTTAGACGCAGCACAAAATTGTTCGTATTTTTTAAAGTTAATAGAATTTTTTTTTTTTTTTTCGTTTAGAAAATTGATTGGTAATTTATCTCTTTTTAAACGCGAATTAAAAACGCTATAGTGAATCCATCATATTTTTCCAGAAGATAAGCAAAATGCCTAAAGGAAAATATCTTCGGAGAAAGAAAAAATTGAAATTGACTTTTATCACAAAAACAAATACTCAAATCGCAAAATCGGACGTCAAATTAACCGATCTGAGTCTGTCGTCCGCAACATTTTTAAAAAAAGGGGAATGGTATGGTTTTAAGAAACCAACAAAAGGTAATCGAAAATTGTCAAAGGGACAAATTGGGATGATAAAACACGAGGCCACCAAAAATAATCTCAATGTTACTCAAATTCAAAGAAAGCTTGATCTGCCAGTATCAAAAAATCTTGTATTCCATATTTTGCGATCGACTCCTTATATTAAATGGAAGTCGCCTCTTTGCAAACCATCGCTTAAACAACACCACACAACAGCACGGCTTGAATTTGCTCGTAGACCTATGCAATGGACATCCCAATGGAATCAAATAGTATTTTCCGATGAGAAGAAATTCAATTTACACGTTCCTGATTCCATGAGCTGTTATTGTCATTATCTTCGACGTAATGATGTTCAAATGTCGAAAAGAAACTTTGGAGGTGGCAGCGTTATGGTGTGGGCGGCTTTCTCTGCAATTGGAAAGGCTCAAATTTGTTTTGTTCCTCCAAAAATGAACTCGGCCATGTACAACGAAATGTTGGAAGACGTTCTTATCACTTTTATGGATGAGAAAATTGAAGATGACTGCGTCTTCTAGCAGGATAACGCTGCAATCTATGTCTCAAGGGTGTCATTGGAGTGGTTTAAGGAGCACCAGATCCCTCTTTTGGAATGGCCAGCACGTAGTCCTGACTTGAATCCCGTGGAAAACCTATGGGGCATCATGGTACGCCGGATTTACGGTCAAAAGCCTCAAAATCAGATTTTTCGTACGATTATGGAGCTCAAATTGAAAATTAAAGAAGTTTGGGCTGAAATCAATCCGGAAATATTTCAAAACCGTGTAAATTCGATGCCAAATAGAATATTTGAAGTTATTCAAAAAATGGAAAATTAATAAACTATTAAATATAATATTTGTAGTATTTTTTCTAAGTGCGTTTAAACGAATATTTCTTCTAATACCATTGCTCTTAAAAATAAGTGTTTGAAAAAGTATGCATGTAAATATTTTTGTTTGTTTGAATTATATATTAATTACTCATACATTGAACCTTGAAATATATTAACTTAAATGCACTTTGATTTATGTTTTTTCATTTCGCACATCAAATTGCTTAAGAACAGTTGTGCGTTTAAACGAATATGTACCACTGTATGACAGTGAGAGTGAGGAAACTCAATGGTTCAACTAACCTGTGGTATGGATACGGTTAAAACTCATTCTGTTAAGATTTGTAAGACTTAACCAAGGACGTGAATTGCATTAAAAAATAAACACTACAATTCACAACGTTATTCAATTTTGTTTTTATTTAAAGTTGGTATATAAAATACGATCATTACTAATGAACGATAAATCAAGAAGTGAAAAATGAATTATAAAAAATGACAATTCATTTTTACTTACAACAGTATGAGTATGAGAATACTTTTATATCACTTTTGTGATTTTCTAACACAATTGTTCGGATAGGGCAAAAGTACCATGTCAAAAATTTAGTTTTGTATGTTTTTTGAATCAACTTATATATTTTTGAATTCCATTTTAACTTATTTTCGTCCGAAAAAACACTATATCTATACACACAATTGTGTTGGTTTTACTTCAAATCAAGCGAAATTTTTTTATCAACAACGCCATTACATACTATGGTTTTTTGCTCACACATTTGTGTGGGTTTCGCTAAAATTGAGCCAATTTTTTATTTTCTTGGTTCAAAAAGGGATATAATGCTAGTAGGAAAAATTAGCGTTATAATTATACAGTAGCAATTCACTAATAATAATGTGTAATACAAATGTATAATAATTATATTGATTTATAACATTCAATTCGAGTTCTAGAGTTCGATTCATTACGAGCTTTCTGTTCAGCCAATGCGTATCCAAATCAAATATTTTC
Organism: Nephrotoma appendiculata; assembly: GCA_947310385.1. Classification (NCBI taxonomy): domain Eukaryota; kingdom Metazoa; phylum Arthropoda; class Insecta; order Diptera; family Tipulidae; genus Nephrotoma; species Nephrotoma appendiculata. Next base: position 137,958,588 of record OX371224.1, on the reverse strand, counting down.
AAAGTACATCAATTTTGCCGACATATGTAGTAAATAATTTTCGAACCAACGAAGAATAAATAACTTTCGATGTCAATGAAAAAGAAGTTTTAGTAAAAAATAACATGGAAATGCACCAATAAATCCACGAGCGTTACGATCTCAGCTGAATATGAGTGCTCAAGAGTTTGATAAATATAAAATTGAATACAATACTTCAGTTACATTTTGCCTGTGAGCATTTTGTGCCTTATTAAACCTATCTGAAGCTTTAAGATTAATTATCTCGATGAATTTCGAAACTGTTGGGAAGCCCATCATTTTCATATTAGATTAGATGTATAATTTTAACGTGCATTTGGTGCTGTATACAATAAAAGCCGAAACCGATTTAGAATAGCAATTATTATGATTTTTATTGCACACACATGAAAATAACACATCAAAATTGTCTATATCTAGTTCGGTGAGCACTTGTATAATTTTTTTATAGAGCTATCACATTTTGTATGCTATAACGATGTACAGTAGCACAATTTAACTTTAATATTTGAAATTCTGTTTCTACACGGTTAAAAATATAAGGAATCCCATCCTATTCCTATCCTTCTGCGGAATAACTATACGTCCATCCTTTTCTAAGGAATAAAATTATACTTCCCAAATAAATAAAATTTATACTTTCAAAATAAAAATAATTTTGTCCTAATTTTAACAAATTATATTTTTGTCCAAAAGATTAAAATTCATGTAACGGGCAATGATATTTTTTATTCTTTGGCCGAGTGTTAAAACCACTCAAATATAAAATAGAGTTTGCTCTTTGAAAATGACTAAATTTGCTCTTTTTGGCGTATTAAAAAAAAAGTCACAAAGAATAATATTTATCTAATTAAAATAAATACTAATCATTACCATATTTTATGCAATTCAGGGAAACATTTTATTCTTTTTCAATCAAATTGAGTGTTTTTTTAAAGTGAAATTTGAGTAAAAAAAGTAGAAATTTTGATATTAAAACAAAGTTTTTTTATTTAAAATATTGGCAATATATATATATATATATATATATATATATATATATATATATATATATATATATATATATATATATATATATATATATATATATATATATATATATATATATATGTAATATACAATTGTTTATGAAAATTACGTAGATTATGGGGTAGATACACGATCAGCTAGCAAGCAAGCACTTTGCTCGTCAAAATCCTGGCTACTCAATTAATTTTACCAAGGAAATTTTATTTACAAATTATGTTTTTCAAAATTTTTTTGTTTTTTTTGCGATTGCACAGTAAAATTCGCGGCTTCAAAAAATGAACAGCAAATTTTTGTGTTGTGTTACTGTGCGATCGCAAAAATAAACAAATCTTTTATAAAAAATATAATTTGAAATTCAAATTTTCTTGGTAAAATTGGTTGAGTAGCCAGGATTTTGGCTAGCAAATTGCTTGCTTGCTAGCCAATCGAGTATCTATCCCTATATCCTATCCGCCCGCATATAATAATCTTCGGATTAATGTTAATCCTAGCATGCGCTCCTAAATGTTGAATGAAATATCAAGCCGATTACATTCCATGTTACTAACTCGTGATTAGCTCCATCTAACTTATTTTTGTCTAAATAAATTAAATAAGAAAAAAGAAACAATAATAAGAAAAAAATATCAAACACATATTTCTATTATTTAATTACCCGTATATTTTCAAACAAAAGGCAATTTCCATCCGTGTTCCTGTAGTGTGATTGAGTGCGGGCTGGCTGTAGATGTATCTAGATGTGTTTTTGTTAAGAATAAATAAATGTTTAAAAATAAATGGCGCTAATTATAATCAAAAACTACATAAATTGTGTAGAAATAAAAACTTACCTCTTGGTTCACCGCAGAACCTTTTCAAACAATCGGCAACTGATAACTAAATTTTTAAGTCGAAATTAGTAAAACTAAATCAAAATATTTTTACCAAAAAGATTTCCATCCCTCATTACTCCACAAAAGTAATATAAAAGATAAAGACATACAATTTTAAATTTTAAAAGTTTTCTGTACTGCAAAACATATTGTATTAATTTATGTTTTAAATGCTAAATAATTTGTCCTGATTTTTATGCAAAACTGAATGAAAATGACAAAAATCGTTTTATACTAAAAAGAACAAAATTATGATTTTCTTTACAATTTTTAGTTAAATAAGTATGAGTATCAGTTATTATCAGCCGTTTTATCAAAAGTTTTCAAACGGTTGTTGACCTACCATTAATCTACAAATGTATTTAAGAACTGTATAAGAACATGATTGAGGGGAACACAACTCCAATTAACGCCTATTAATTGCCCATGTGATTATCCTTCATTTGCGTTAGGCCTAAAATAATATTGAAAGTTTAAAGTGGGCAAAACTATTTGGGTATTACACGCACGAACCGATCTAAAATTATCTATTTCTCCTAAACACTCGTAACATGTCTTTAATTTTTGAGCTTGGTTGATAATTTCTTAATGTTGTATACGATATATGAGGAAAATGTTTTATCTATACAAAACGACTCTATCTACAAAATCATATCACAATGATAACAGTTTGAGCGGAGGCTGTTAGCTGTTGAAAATAGGCTGAACCTGTTGTATGTTGTAGTCTACGATATTAAGTTCTCAACTCATAATTGTATTCTCATAGCCGTTTTGTTACTTTAATTATCTAGAAAATTGAACTTGAAATGGGTTAGGTTTAAACTGGATGTGAAGAGTCACAGCATACGTGTTATACTTGTACAGTATCAACAAATTTCATCTGTATTTACATTTACATTTGTTCTACTCGAGGCGTCTGATTTCGAAAATTATCCGGTAAATTTTTTGAGATTACCGTAACGATCTCCAGAAAGTTTATGGATGAAAAAATTAATATTAAATATTTTTGTTGAGAGATATGGACAGAATTAAGGCATAATATATCGCGATTCAGTTCCGATAAACTGATATACACCTAATTCTGTTTTTACGCGAACTTTTTTTGCGCGAATTTGATTTAACGCGATTCAACAAAACATTTTGTTTCCTTTTTTACGCGATTTTATGTGATTTAACGCGATTAAAAAAAACATTTTTAGCAACATCAAATATCTTTGTACAAGATTTAAACCTCGTTCATTGCCGTATGTCAGTCATTCTAAGAATAGAATTACCGACAGATGGAGGGGAACGTGTAAAATATGCGTATAGAATCTACGACACAACTGCACGGAATCTCCCTAATTATCCCTTATTAGTTTTGATAAAAGTATAGTGCGGGTTTTCAGTGTGAAATTAATATGTAAAGTGGCAAATTTGGTATCATTTGCATGTGAAATTATTACTGGTGATTGCTGGAACAAGTATTAGTGCTCATCATACACAAGAGACATAATAAAAGAGAAAATCAAGACAAAATCAAGAGACATAGTAAAAGAGAAAATCAAAAAGGCTCTTGTAATATGGATGGAGGATTGCTCACAAAAACGAATACCAGTTGATGGAAATATCATCAAGCAGAAGGCATTACGAATTTACAAAGAGGTGAAAGAAGATTAACCACAACCCACAGGCCACAAAGTTAAAAAATTTGAATTTTGAATTTTCTGCAAATACAGGTTGAATGACGGGTGTTTTTTTTACAAAAGCACGCGCTTCATAATGTAAAAATTAAGGGTGAAAACGCATCTGCAAAGGAGGAGGCAGCTAAAGCATTTCCTTCAAAATTAGCCAAAATAGTTAAGGATGGTGGCTACACTTCTTATCAGGTATGGAATGCTGATGAAACGGGCCTTTCAATCCCAGAAAATTGCAAGTGGATTTAAGGTAGCCAATGATCTTTTTATTTTGCTCTAACGCTTCAGGTGATCGGATGCTGAAACCCTTACTTGTAAATAGAGCTCTAAAACCATGAAAGGCGTAGATTTTAGAACAATACCAGTCCACTGGACGGCTAATAAAAATAGGATGGCAACTGAAACTTTTAGGGGATGGTTCATTAAAAATTTTGTCCCAGAAGTTCGGCGTTATTTGAGCGATAAAGGTCTCCAGTGTCGCGGACGAAGAAGTTCCTACCTTCACCGTAGACCTAATTAAACAAGGACTTCAAATAGCTGCTAAATTGAGCGATCATTTTGGCAAACATGATCCTATTGGGGAAAGAGTTGAGAAGTTTCAACGTGACCTAAAATTATTAATGAGTAATTATCGAGAATAACATAACAGTCTTATCACAACTGGGAAACAACCATTGATAAAGGATTTTTTTACGAAAACTACTGAAACACCACCACTACGCAGCAATGGAAATGCAGTGGAAAATATTTCTAGTGAAGAAAGTGACTTTCAAGTGTCACATAAACGAGTCCGCATTCGATCAGTTCCATCAGCCAGTGACGAAAGCACTTAAAAATATATTTTATGATATAGTACATATTTTGCAATCTTTTTTTATTAAAATGAATTTTTTTCGTTATGTTTTGTTAAATTATGATTTTTTTTAATAAAAGTAATTAATATTTTTAATTAAATGTGTTTTTATTTGTTTTTATAAATAAGTATTATTCTCATAAAGATATCTAATAAGCATTTAAATAAAAAAGTGTGTAAAGCATGAAAAAATGGGATTTTGTATACTCTAATCACATTATTTTAGTTGATTTTACAAATATAGAACCAATCCTTTACTTTTATATAGAAGCCATTTTTTTTTTGCGCGAATTTTTTTTTGCGCGAATTTTCTGGGAACGTATCTATCGTGTAAAACAGAATTAGGTGTACTTTTATTGATGCGAACGATAATGAGGTGCAACTTAGTTCGGATGCCCTTAGAATTTAAGAGTTAGATTAAAATTAGCATATAATTCTTTATTTACTAAAAATGGAAGATAAATTGATTATTTATAGTTTTAAGCTTAAATTGTTTCGTTAATTTTTATTCCATTTGGAATACACTGAACCATTTAGTTAAAATCTATTAATTTTGCTAATATTGAAAATATTTTAGGTTTAAATATAGATAAACATTATCATTAAAAATACAATTTTTTATTTATGTAACGAATAACACGAAAGAATAAAAATTGTGTTAAATAATAGAATAAATAATAAACAAAATAAGAATAAAAAACATTTAATGAGCCAGAATAATATTTAGGTTTACGAAAAGAATGTATTTTATGTTCCAAATTGAATAAAATTTATTCAAAATAATTTTATCCTTGGGCTAAAACTAACTTTTATTCTTTCATTTTTAACCGTGTACGGTATTAAGAAAAATAACTTCGTTCTTGTTTGTTCTTTGGTTTTATCACAATTCACTAATAACACTGTGCTAGTTCAAAAATGTGATAAGCTGGGCACCCGGGGGGTAAACCTAATTCGAGTACGCTGAATTCAATGGTGCTAGTCCCATTTCAAAGTTAGTCCCCATTTTTGAGATATCGCATTCGACATGTTTTTGCTCTGATACCCTCATTTTCACGTTAATAGCTCCTAAACCATTAAGATTTTCGTTATGCTTTCTTCAGCAAAGTTGTGACGCAAGCCAAGACCAACAACTTTGCCGAACATATCAAGACCGAAAAACCACATCTAATTTTTTTTTTTGCTTTTCATTTCGACGAAAAACACTGTTTTTATCATTTTTAATCATTTTGTCCCAGTTGTACGATTGAGCGCTTTGATAGTGCTACTTAATCGATCACGGTGATCGCTCCATTTTACCTCACCGTGAGCATCACATTACACCATATTTCGCGTAAACTTTACGAATAAAAGCCGATATTATGGTGAATTGGTATGATACTCACACAAATAGATAACCGAATACATTTGTTTTATACTTATAAGTATACGTATACGGTCTATTTCATCGTTTTTATGCATTTTCAAATAAAATTCGTCGGTCGCTCATGCAAAGTACAACTGGGGTTGAATTTAAATCGAGTAGAATCGATCGAATAAACATCGCATCGACAAATATAGATACAATATAGAAACTATTTAAGAGAAAGCTAAATCAATTCAGTTGATTTTATGGTGATTTTTCCTAAAAAAAAATTCCTAAAAATTAACATTTTTCTTCTCTTTGACAAAACAATGGCGTGCCGTTGCGATAGTGGATAAAAATCCTGGATTTTTCCATCCCATCGTTTTAACCAATTACATCACGTAAATTATCACTTTGGGCGGCAGTCCAAACGAGTGACGTAAGCACCTACTGTGGTGGAAGTTGAACTCGTATATACAGTACTGGGAAAAAAAATTGGGCAAACGTATTTTATTGCAAATTGGAGTCTTTTTTGCTTAAATTACAAAACTTTTGAACGCAATTGGCTTATTATTTCATTTTAAATACATGTATGACGTAATTTGTTGAAAAAAAATGTACCTGCAATTTAGGGGAAAACCCCGAAAAATGCCAAAATATTCAAAATACGGTGATTGGAGTTAAAGTAATGGAATAAATTAAACACTTACTTTTTAATTTTTTTTTGTTTTTTATTGATTTATCGAAGTTCTATCTTTAATATTAATATTTTGGTGGGCTGTCTTTTGTTTTTATTATACCGGTACAACCCCGCAACTGATGTGCAAAAAAATTGGTCAAGCAATTATTTTATTTTAAGCCGATCGTTCTTGGCCGACATTAGCGTGCAGATGTTTTATTGCAGATTGTTTTAGTGCATATTTTGTAAGATTAAGTTATTCTGTAAGTGATCCTAGTCAAATAAAGAATAAAGTGCAATTCTAGTTTTAAAAAAAATGGGAAAAGTTAGTGAGCAGTGTAAAAGCAGTATCTTGGTTTGGGCGCGTGAAAATGTAACCACTCGTAAAATAGCAAAAAGAATAAATATTCCTAAAAATACTGTCGCGTGGAATATTAAAAAATTGCGAGAGATGGTCAGTACACAAAGAAAGAAAGGCTCTGGAAGGCCCAGAAAGACAACGCCAGTGGAAGATCCTTTCATAATATTACAATGTCGTCGGAACCGTTTTAAAACTTGATCGGACATACGACGGGATGTTGAGCGAGCAACAGGAAAAGAAATTTCAGCCAGCTTAGTGAGAAAAAGACTTGTTAAAGCTGGTTCGAGAGCACCTAAACCAGTCCAGAAGTCTGAGTTCACAATACTAGTGAAAAAACAAGATTTGCTATGGGCCCAGGAACATGTTTATTGAGCTTCAGAGATGTGGAATGATGTAATTTTCCCCGATGAATCAAAATTCAAGCTGTATGTTGGAAATTGAAAAATTCTCGTACGAAAACAACCGAGCGAGAGGCTTGGCAACGAATGCTTTTTAAGAGTGTCACCAAAAAATGAAGGAGTTATGGTCTGGAGATGCTTTTGTGGAAATGAAACCGGTCGATTGTGCTTCCTTAGTTCCAACATTACAGCAGCTGTTCATCTGCAGGTCCTACACAACGAATTTGAGCCTTCTGTGTTAAAGCTTTTTGGCGAGACTTGCAAATTTATTCAAATTTACGTGCCATACCGCCAAAGTTTTGAGTTATTAAATTTGAACTGTAGATAGAAAAATTGGCTTTCAGATAAACATAAATAATTTGTTAAAAACTTGTTTTTTTTTTTTCTTATCTTTTCATTTAAAGGTAAAAAAGTACTTCGAAGAAAGAAGTATCGATGTGATGAGCTGGCTCCCGTATAGTCCAGACTTAAATCCCATTGAAAATACTTGGTCTATAATGAAGCTAGAAGTAGCAAGAATGCGCCCAGAATCGATTCAATCTTTAAAAACTTTGTTGATGACGATTAAATCAATAAAACACAAAAAAAATTAAAAAGTAAGTGTTTAATTTATTCCATTACTTTAACTCCAATCACCGTATTTTGAATATTTTGGCATTTTTCGGGGTTTTTCCCCTAAATTGCAGGTTCATTTTTTTTCAACAAATTACGTCATACAAGTATTTAAAATGAAATAATAAGCCAATTGCGTTCGAAGTTTTGTAATTTTAGCAAAAAAAGTCTCCAATTTGCAATAAAATACGTTTGCTCAATTTTTTTTCCCAGTACTGTATATATACGAGTTCGACTTCCAGCACAGTAGGTGCTTACGTCACTCGTTTGGATTGCCGCTCAAAGTGACAATTTACGTGATATAATTGGTTAAGTTGATGGGATGGAAAAATCCAGGATTTTTATCAACTATCGCAACGGTACGCCATTGTTTTGTCAAAGAGAAGAAAAATGTTAATTTTTTAGGAATTTTTTTTTTTGGAAAAATCACCATAAAATCAACTGAATCGATTTAGCTTTCTTTTAAATAGTTTCTATTGTATCTATATTTGTCGATGCGATGTTTATTCGATCGATTCTACTCGATTTAAATTCAACAAAATGATTAAAAATGATAAAAACAGTGTTTTTCGTCGAAATGAAAAGCAAAAAAAAAAAGATGTGGTTTTTCGGTCTTGATATGTTCGGCAAAGTTGTTGGTCTTGACCTGCGCAACAACTTTGCTGAAGAAAGTATAACGAAAATCTTAATGGTTCAAGAGCTATCAACGTGAAAATGACGGTATATTTTGACTCAGAGCCAAAACATGTCGAATGCGATATCTCAAAAATGGGGACTAACTTTAAAATGGGACTAGCACCGTTGAATTCAGCATTAGGTTTACCCCCCGGGTGCCCCGCTTGTCACGAAAAAAAAATTTGCATTTCAAGCACAGTGTAATCATCCGTTAATAAATGTTTTTGTTTGTTATCAATAATTTGGTTTCCCTTTTTGCTTGTTTCTGTATTTGTCTCACTTTGTGTTTAACTCACTGTAAATTATGGTTTATCGCGGTATTTTCATAATTTAATAAAGAAATATCTTTAATAATAACATATACAGATTAATTTATTTATAACAAGATTTAAATTCAATAAATGTATATGTTCATAATTATGCATAATCAAGAGACACAATTTCAAAAACTATTGATTTTATTTTTGAGTACATAAACTTACAAGTTAATCACAAATTTTAAAATTGTTCTTTATGTTAACTTTTGCAAAACCAATTTTTAAAATAATACCAAATGAGATCGATTAGTTGATCTCTTCACCAACAAGACTCAAAATTTAATAATCAATCACCCGACCGAGATTTTATGTTTTCCACTTTTCCAGGTTCTTTTTTCTCTCGTGATAACGAATACAAAACAAAGTAAAAATAAAAAATTTTCGTATTGCATAATTACCATAATAATACGTTAATCGGTTATTATTCAAATTGTAAAATATATAATTTTTAGCCCTCAACTTGTAGCGATCAACTAACGTAGGCGCTACAAATCGTGAGGACGTCTTATACCCTAGAGAAGAGGTCCCAGTATCAAGCCGGGCATATTATTCTAGAATTAAGTTTTAATGACATTAATGTGGTACACTCCCATAGATTTCCCAGTTTCATCAGCTAATTCAAAAGCTACAGTACCAACAGGTTTGATAATTTTTGCTACTATAAATTTTAGTGCGAATTTGGCATTAAATTTTTGTACCTTATCGCTTTGTACAAAGTTTCGAGCGTAAACAGTTTGACCAATTTGAAACTTATGATTGCGACTGCGAAGGTTATAAGTATGCGAGGGCTATCTGTTGAGCAATAAACGGTCACTATTTGAAATGGCAATCTCCCTTCCCGACATTTCATTCAAAGTTCTAAGGAACTCGTAGTAGGATCCGTGTCTAATGTGATGTTGTCCAAAGACCAAATAATGCGGTGAAAACTGAATACTTTGATGCTTGACGTTTCGTAAGGCAGAACTTATCGCGTGGATATGACAGTCCTAGTTTCGCTGCTCTTCAGAAGCGTTCGCTTGTGGAGAATATTTCGGAGTGAAGATATGTTTAATGCCATGTTTTTTTGTGAAATCTACGAACGCTTTAGACACAAACTGTTTACCATTATCACTTAGTGTGATTTCTGGTACTGAGAATACAATGCACATTAGAACATTTTTCGAATTTGCCTCCCGCATAGGTTCCAACAAAATGAATCTTGAATATTGATTGAGAATTATGAAAAGAAAGCTATTTCCAGAAGGAGAACGTGGATAAGGCCCTAAAAAGTCAATATATAATTTTTGCCATGGTCGATCAATTTGATTATAGAACCCCATACGTAGACGAGTCGAATAATTTGGGGCTTTTACATTCTTACATGTTACACACGATTTAAGAAACTCCGATACATCTCTACTCATGGTTGGCCAGTAATAATATTTGTAGTAACTCTAAAGTTTGCATCGATCAGAGATAAATATTCGCTACTTTCTAAGGCTGCATCGTCCAAATTAATGTTGAGGTTAACGTTCACCAAATCATTATCATTCAGTTTCAACTCTTCGGCGGTCTGTCTAGAAAAAGCGTCCGGTACTATATTTTCACTACCTTTGCGATATTCTATGGTAAAATTATAAGCTTGGAGTTTCAAACTCCAGCGAGCTAATCTCCCAGTTAAATCGCGCTGGTCCATCAAACACTTGAGACTCACATAGTCCGTTGTAATCGTGAAGGGGAAACCTTCCACGTATTGGCGGAATTTTTTCACTGACACTAGAGTATGAGACTCCCCCAATACCGGTGGTTGATGCATCGCACTGTATATAAAAATGGTGACTGCAGTCTGCATTACATAATACAGGTGAGGTCGACAGGGCTTCTTACTAAAAGATTGTGCTGCTGCCTGGTCCCAAAGGAATTTCCGATTCTTTTTTAGAAGGTTGGTTAATCCTGCTGCAATTTCTGAAATTTTTTTAATGAATCGTCGGTACCAGCCGGCCATCCCTAAGAACCTGTTTTACATTCTTAGGTGCTGGATACCTTGTAATTGCTGCAATCTTATCCGAATCTGCTTTGACGATTCCGTCACCAACAACTAACATATCCCAGGTATTTAATTTCGCGGAGCACGAATTTACTTTTTTGAATATTAATTGTTAGTACACTTTAGTAACACAATGTGTTCCTCAAATGTTTCGGATGTAATTAACAGATCATCTAGATATACCAAAACCAGATGCTGTAGTTCATTTGGAATAACGCGTTGCATTAAACGACACATTGTTTGTGGCGCATTACAAAGCCCGAAAGGTATTACGGTGAAATGGTATAACGGCCTGCCGGGCACAGCAAAAGCTGTCTTATCCCTGGACCCCTCATCTAATGAAATTTGTCAGAAGGCGTCTTTCAAGTCAAGGCTTGTGATAAACCTTGTCTTGTCGAGACGCCCTAGCAACCCATCGATGAGAGGAAGAGGGTAGGCATCTTTTACTGTGACCGAGTTCAATTTAGTAGCGTTATATTTCGATTTCACACAATTTGTTTTATTAATATTTTTCAAATTTCTTTTATTATTCAAAATTAATTTCTTTTGATAATAATTCACATTTAATTAAGTTGTACTTAACAATTCATATTATTTATAAAAATGTATTAATTTTTACTTAGACTTAAGATTAATTTGGATATAGTGGATAGCAGGTTAGCTAGGGTTTATTGGGGATTATTAGTTAAGAATCGTCTTTTCATTTATATTTTATGATTTTGAAATACAAACTCATTTTAATAATTTTGTTAAATTTAAATATTTATGGGTTTTCTATTCCATTTTTGTTGTTAACGAACTAAATTTCAATTTGAGAATGGGGCAGTAATTTTGTAAATGATATCAAGGAGGGTGAGGTTGGTGTGGCTGTATATTAGCTTTATGAGACTTAGGTGAGTATTCTTTGGCTGTTTCCTTTTTTCTTACTAGTTCTTTATCCTTGTTCCATAACTATTCCTATCATGCGGTCAATCATGATTTTTTCACCCTCCAAGAATACCCACCCAATAGCTCTGAGCTCTAGCTGCGCTTAGCTGACCGTTGTTTTACGAGCTATGTTTTAGCATAGTCATCCACTCACAGTCTCAAAACCGTAACACTTTCTATTACCAATTTACTCATAATTTCTTCTTCAACATGACATGCTAAGTGCCAGTGATCAAAACCAATGAATATCGGACGAATGAAAATTCTCGTTGTTCTTCAAAATTAGCAAGGCCGGTTTTGAGGGCGTCAAACTTAAAAAAAAAAAATCGGTGATTAAATGATGGAAATTTAATTCAATTGTGGAAAGTTACGAAGTTTTACGAGTAACCGTTTGAATTTGATTAAAATATTGCTCAGTTTCGCTGTAATGAACGACTCAACTTATGAGCAATTTTAGCCTTAAAAAAATTCGCGCTTTCCATAAACAATTTATTCATAATTTCTTCTTCAACGCAACATTCTAAGTGCCAGTGATTAAATCGAATGAATTTTGGTAAAATGAAATTCTTGTTTTTTTCTCAAAATTAGCAAGGCTAAACCGTGCAGTTTTCCGGGTTAGAAAATTAAAAAAATAGTCGGTGCTCAAATGTTGAAAATATTAATCAATTGTGAAAAGTTATGAAGTTCTAAATGAATAACTATTAGAATTTGATTAAAACATTGACCAAATTCTCTATAATCAACATTTAAACTATTGAGCAATTTTTAACTCGAAAATTGAAATCCGCGCTTTCTATAACCAATTTGCTCCTAATTTTTTCTTCAAGGTGATATTCTAAGTGCCACTGATCAAATCCAATGAATTTCGGGCGAATAAAAAATTCTTGTTTTCTTTAAAGTTAGCAAGGCTAACCCCTTGCCGCCTTTGCAGGTGAGAAATTAAAAAAAATCAGTGTCAAATTTTGAAAATTTAATTTAAATCAATTGTGAAAAACTATAAAGTTTTTGAATAACCGTTTGAATTTGATTAAAATATTGCCAAGTTTTGGTGAAATCAAAGATTAAAATTCCGCGCTTTCTGTAACCAATTTGCTCATAATTTTTTCTTCAACATGACATTCTAAGTGCCCGTGATCAGTTCCAATAAATTTCGGACGAATAAAAGTTTTTGTTTTCCTTCAAAATTACCCCTTGCCGTTTTTCCAGGGAATGAAATTCAAAAAAAATTCGATGAATTAATGTTAAAAACTTTATTGAATTGTGAAAAGCTATAAGGTTTTAATAAATAACCGTTTTAATTTGATTAAAACATTGCCTAGTTTCGCTGTAATCAACCATTAAACTTTTGATCATTTTTCTGATTCAATTAAATCCACGCTTTCTATAACCAATTGCTCATAATTTCTTCTGCAACATAACATTCTAAGTGCAAGTGATCAAATCCAATGAATTTCAAAATTAGAAAGGTTAACCCCTTGCGGGTTTTTTAGGCGAGAAAATTCAAGAAATTTCCGTGCTCAAATTTTGGAAATTTTAATTAATTGTGAAAAGTTTTTAATGAAAGTGAAATTTTCAATGAATAACCGTTTGAATTTGTTTAAAACATTGACCAGTTTCGCTATAATCAACCATTAAACTTTTGAACCATTTTCAGTTTCAAATTGAAATCCGCGCTTTTTATAACCAATTTGCTCTTAATTTCTTCTTCAACATGACATTCTAAGTGCCAGTGATCAAATCTAATGAATTTTTTTCGAATACAATTTTTTGTATTTTTCAAAATTAGCAAGGTCTTCCCGCTTTTTCGGGTGCAAAATTGAAAAAACTTTCGTAGCTCAAATGTTAACAATTTAAAGATTAAATTTTCAATCAACAATCATAACAGACTAATAATTAAGAGCCAGCTTAATCAGCAAGTTGTCGCACGAAGTTATTATGTCGGCCATTTTTCTATTCGGCGAAATAATTTTCGGTGATGAGGGCTGTTTCCGCCTGATTGTTATGTGTACATATTAAGTATAATTATATAGATATATTCCTATTTATATAAAGGTGGAATTAAAAAACTATAACTTTACTGTGCTGTTTACGTATACAATAACATTAAGACCCCTGTCACTACCGCATTATCTATAATAAATTTAATTTGGATAATTAATTAGGATTTCGTTCAATATACATTTTATACCAGCAGCAATAATTCTTCTTTAGGACATTTATAGTTTATAAATTCATTATGTTGCCATATAAATTGTTGTTTGTTATTCGATAAGGATTTTCAGGACTACCGGTGTAACCGCACATTTACCATACAGTTTAAATTTGATCAAAAACTAGAAAAATACAGTATACGGAGAATGTGCGGTAATTACATATAAGTAATAAGAATACTTGCCAATAATTTATGGAAATGTCAAAACCTATCCATGTTACAGAGATACATTTTAAAATTATGTGCTGTTTTGCCTTAAATTTTAATTATTTTCTTAATATAATCCTTTCTTTGTTTTATTTACGAGAATATTATAATCTTAAGAAAACACAATATTTCTTACATGGTTCTTTCAACAATTATTGATCGATATAAATAACTATCTGCCCCCTATATCCATGTTGATACATTACCAGAGGAAAATGCTCATCTTTATGTACATACGTAGCATAGTACAAACCATATACTGTGATAAATGAGTTTTATGTCAAACCATATTGTGACATATTGATGCTTCATACACAACATATAATTTTTGTTTTGTTTCGTCTTTTATGTTATAAATTATTGGAAATAAGAATTTATTGTTATCGATATTTCCACTAAAGAACAAATTATTTGTCGTGCATAGTTGGTTAAGCACACGAGATGAGTTATGTCGTTGTTTATTTGGAAATTTTTCATTTGTTTTTTTTACAAAAGGCATTGGAATTTTATGTGAAATTAATTTTTTCACAAAAGTTACATTTTGTGGTGTAGATGGTTTGACATCTTTATGTTATTGAAACTATCACCCAAAATAATAAAATGCGTCTAAATTACACACGTGTGAAACCACAACTTACCCTTCTTAACACCTACAAACCAACTACATAAATTATTTCAACTTTATAAATAAATATCAGAATATGCTATAGTCTGGTTGTTGGGGTAATTTTATATTCGCAAATCCGGAAATTTGATGATGAAAAATAAAATACATTGAAAGGACACACGAAATACAAGAGGACAAAATAAAAGGATACGCCTCAACGGTTTTATGTTATATTGGGTATATATGTACATAGACTATTTTTGGTTTTCAAATAAATTATGCTTTTGTCGAAAATATGTTTTTAGTCCCAAACAAAAATTCTTTTCTCATATTTTCATTTGAATTTTCAACTTATCGTCATTATATTTTTGGTTTTTGTTACGGTTGATTGGATTTTCATGGTTTTTCTGAACTGGATTTCTTTTATCATGTAACTGTATAAAGCCTGTTTAAAACTCACATTATATACACATTGTCCATGCTTTTTAAAATTATGTATATTGTTAAAAGATAAGATATTGTTGTCCCAATCCGATTAAAGGCTTTGAAATGGTTTAATAACATATAGTTATTTTTATATAAATTGGTACTATTCTGGGTTTAAGGTATCATTTGTAACGAGCTCATCAAGTGGAGCAGCACTATAATTCACCGAAAATGACAATTCACCAAAAAAACAATAAACCGAAAACGACAATTCACAGAGAGCTAAACAAATTATCAGCAAAAGAGATAATTAAACGAGAATTTGTCAAATGAGTTACTCAGGGTTTGTGTATTTTGTATCATATTTCATTTGTACGAGGTTGATAAAAATTTAAGAGAGAGGCAAGAGTTCCAGTTTTAGCATAAGGTCTGTTATTATTCTCGTCCTAAGGTTATTTTGATCGGGATCGTATTAGAAAACCGAATTTTAAAATCGTGAAAACAAAGAAATCGAAAAAACGTGAAAATATATTTTGAAAAATAACGAAACGTGTAAAAATTTAAAATACTAAAATTAATTTACAACTCATTATTTTTTAATATAATTATTAATGAACTCCTTTAATTAATTATTTTGGATCTCGTTCATTAAATTGGAAATACCGCTAGACCTATATTTCAGACATGTTTCTAGAGCCTTGCGCCGACGCCCCTAATATTAAAATAGAAATTCTCCGGGAGAGCCCTGAGAGCTATCTAAGCCGTTCGCCAGAACAATTCTGCACAAACTGCTTTAGTGTAAACGATTTGCAATTTAATGGACTATACCAAATTTGTTGCAGTTTTCTTATTAAGTTTTTTTAATTTCCGGATTTATATTTTTATATATCGAAAATATATCGATATATTTTCGACATATCTTGTACTAGGTGATAGTTCCAGCAATTTACGAATTCATCTAGCTTCACCCAGTCTAAATTACCAATAAACGTGTGTCCGGCTTTTAAATTATTTAACTATGATGCTACATAAAATTAGTCCTAATTTTTGGCAGAGGTGTTCACTGTTAGTGCTGTAACTCAAATTCATTTCTCCTTGCACGACAAATTATAAACATGGGATCCAGCTACGATGGGATTTACGATTTGGTCTAATTTCACTAGCCCAAATTACCATTAAACATTATTTCTTTTTTTTTATTTTAACAATTTTACTTATTTATTTAATATTTCAACATGAAAATAATAAGTTACCAAATCTTAATCACCAAGGTAACTATGTAAATCTGCGGGAGCAGAATCTACTTCTTGTCAATAAATAAATTTTTTAATTTTATAATTTATGTTGTCAGCCATCGTTTTCTTCTTAAATTGGATGGTCATTTACAACAACAATCGTAATAAAACTTAACCTAAATGGCTTCATCTAAATCCAAAATAATTTTGGTTTTACGTTTGGAAAACTAAAATATTAATAAAATTACGAAATATGCAAATATACATATAGGAAAAAACATTATTGCTTACAAACTTTGAAGCCAAAAAGTAAATCCGAAAATGACTGTTGATTTGGCAATTTATAAATTCAAAAGTAAATCCTAATGCAGAACCCACTTTTACCAATGCAATATAGCTATCATCTCGAACAAAACATTATTTTGGACATCAAATAGAAATGGAGTTGTATTTAAAAAAAAAAAAATAAAAGCCGGATAATTCTAAAAAATGAATCAAAATTTCAAAATGATCACCAATAGTAATAAAAAAAAATCAAACCTTTTTTACTACCTAGGTAACAAAATGTCCATTACATCTTTAAGCAAATAATTTGGGACATCAAACTGTGTGAAATCATTGCGTTTTAGCTACGAATTTTTAAAAAAATCTAAATAATTTTATTACGAAAATGAAATAAGGAACGAAAAAACCATTAAGAAAATGTTAGTGTTGCGAAAATATTCGGAATCCAATTTCAAGAATACCATTTTAAGATTTTCGTTATACTTTCACACTAAAGCTCAAAACAGAACAAGAGCGAAGACGGCGAGCGAAATTGCCTGTCATATTACAAAATACCGAAATCATGCAAAACAAACACAACCATCGACGCAGGCGATAACGATTTTTTCGTTGAAAAAAATCTAGTCTATTCCTTTTTTTCTCGCCGACGAAACAATGTTGCCAACTGTTTTTTATATATTTATATAAGTTGGCATCATTTAACCGTCATACTATTAACCATTTTTTTCAATTTAGTAGCCTAACGCCACAACGTCATGTGTATTAAAAACACAGAAGGTTATGCCGTATGGTTGTTTTTTTATACGCTGACGATTTTGTTCTGTTAGCTACAGCGATATAGTGGCGATATTTTTTTCGTCACAAAAATTTTCGTAATAGTTCAAGAATAGAGCCCCTGGAGCTAAGTCATTTGTGCGATTTTTTTTATGCGGTATGAAAAATAATTATTTTGGACAATCTACGTAAGTTCTTTCAAAATTTCAATTAAATTAGAACATAATCGAATGTGATTAATCTAACTAGTATATTGACGTTGGCCATTTTTCCATTTTTGATATTTCATCACATTGCGTAAAGAAAGTAAGTATTGCGTCATGTTGCGTAATGTTTTGAGTTTTTTATAATGTAATACTTTTTTTATGCGGTGTTGCGAAAACTATTTTTTATACCTACTCGTGAAATTTCGGAAGAATCTTTTATGCGATTTTTTTTATGCGGTCCCTATTATTTCGAAATTTAAAATACTAAAATTCGTGTACCACAGATCATTGTTTCTTAAAAAAATAATTATTAAATTGATGAAATATTGATATTCCATCGTCAATTAGCTGAGTGAACAGCAGCCGTTGAAGGCATCCGAAGCGATAAAAAACGCAAATTTCGGTAAGTAAGATTTTGACCTCAGTATTTTCGAATGCCCAAGGTATTTTATTCGACTAACGTCGACTATCTTGAGAAAGGAAAAACGATCAACAGCGAATATTACATGGCGTTTTTGGTGAATTTGAAGAAAGAAGTTGCGAAAAACTGCCTCAAATGCAAAAAATGCTCTTTCACCAAGATATGTCCTGTCTTGTTTTATTTGCTATCTGGGGCGAGCTATTAAGTGCTGAAAGAGAAATTATCTATTCGAATATCCGCTACTATCCGTATTATCGCTGCACCATTCAAATTAAAAATAAATTCATCCATAAAACAAACTTTTAATGGCCTGAAATATGCCAATTGACATTTATTTTGACATTGCTGCGTTTTCAATTTTTTACTGTAAGATTAAGTTAGTTATGGTTTAAGGGTTGTACAGGGTGGCCAAGATAAAAGAGGTGTGAATACAGAAAGGTAAATTAATATTATATTTTTATTTTTAAGTAGTAAATTACAAGGTCCCCATAACAACGAATGACCAATAAAGTGATCCATCAACAACCAGCCGGTGTGTGTGGTAGAGGAGGACCCCGACTGCGCTGCTGTGACGACGTCGAACACGATCTACGTATATGAGGATGTCGAAACTGGGCGACGAGAGAGAGAGAGAGAGAGAAAGAGAGAGAAATACAGAATTTTACGAATAACAACATACTAAACATTCAATAGTTCACAGCAAGTATTAAAAGTGTTCACCATGAACTTCGATACATAACTACACTGAGAAAAATTTTGGTTTGTAAAATTAAAAAACGAAGTTTTTAATTTCTCAAAGTTATAATTTTTTTTGAATTTCAAAAGTATTTTTTTCAAATTAAATGAAATTTTTGCAAACTAATAAAAAGCTTTTTTATTTTAAAAACATATTTTGTAAAATGATTTATAAAATACTTTTTAGATATAAAAAGTTTATTTATTTAAACATAATAATTTATTTCAAAAGAAGTGTTTTAGCATTTAAAAACAATTTTTTTGATAATAATGACAAATTATGAAAATGTTTATATTTATTATTTTGCCAGAAATCCCGTTGTATTATTTTTCAATTCGTCTATATTTTATTTTTTATTTTAAAGTTTTTTCGGCTATTTATATAATTCGCCAAATCGATATGTTCTTGTGTTATACTAAAGGTATGAAGGTTTGACTGACTAAGTAGACCAACTTTCGAACATCAGTACGAAACGAAACCAAACTGCCAAAAAAGAATTTGAGGAGGTTCTCAATTTCTCATTATATTTTTTTAAGGGTTGTGTGTATTTTTACACAATGACCCTGGGGGTTAAAAACTGGGGAGGGCGAGTAAATGTTTTAGTTTTCGTGGTAGATATGTTATGTTCTTATGAGTAGCTGACTCTTTGGTTTTGCTGACTTTAAGTGAACAATCACTCGCAAACATTGATTACTTTGATTTAAAAATATTGTGACATAGGTATGTTAAAACAGAATTATTTAAAAATTAAAATAATTTTTTTAAAACTAACCAATAGTTTTTTTATTCCTGAAAAACAATCTCTTAAAATTTAAGAAAACTATTTGACATAAGTAAGGAAAGTATTTTTGAAAATAAAAACAATTTTTTTATTTTTATAAACAAATTTGGTAAAAACATTTATTATAAAAATAAAAAGATTATCCTTTTGATTTTAAAAACGAGACTTTTCGCCTAAAAAATATATGTTTATCTTTTAGATTTTATATGTATATTTTTTTATTTTTACTGGTTTTTTTTCTCAGTGTAAGCACGTCTTAACATGGTTTGGGAAACTTTTGCCAATTCATTTGGTGCGATTTCCCGAATCATATTGCCAATGTTCATTTTCAATCTTTCAATTGTATGCGGATTGTTACACTACACAGCGGCCATCAGAATGGAGGTAAATTTAGAATTGGCTTCCTCATCCATCGGCGCGTGAAGCACTATATCATCGATTTCCGCCCTATCAACATGCGGATATGTACGGTCAGACTTTGCACTAAGAAATTTAACATCACGATCGTTAATGTGCATGCACCCACCGAAGATAAATCTGATGACATCAAAGATCTCTTCTTTGTCGAGCTCGAGGAAGTTATCAACAACATATCGCACCACGACATTAAAATCATCGTGGGCGACTTAAATGCAAAAATCGGTAGAAGTGCAGAAAATTCTTCGCACATCGGTCCTAAAAGCCTGCACCTAACTAGTAACAACAACGGCCAACGCGTCACCGACCTGGCAATAATGTACAACTTAGTTGTATCAAGTACGTTTTTCCCACATAAGAAAATCCACAAAGTAACGTGGAGATCGAATGATGGAAGAACGGAAAACCAAATCGATCACGTCATGGTGTCCAAGAGACACTCCATCAGCATATCTGACGTTAGATCTTACAGAGGTGCAGATATGGACAGCGATCATGTGCTTGTGATATTTAAATATAAGTGCAAACTGTCATCAACCTTCAATAGACAAGCACAAAAAACAGTTCGATGGAATGTCGATGCTCTAAAAGACCAAGCGTCACTGCAGAATTACCAATCAGCTGTCACTAACTATTTAGCAACGAATAACGGATATGGAACTAGGACTATATTAAAGTTATTAAATAAAAAGCTAAAGCGTAAAACTCTAACGGGTATTTATCCACCGGATAGTCCAACGCGGGAAAATTGGCGTCGCTTAGAGTATATAGGAAAAACGAGCCAACGGATTAGCAACATCGTGTCCAATTATACCAATATTAGTTTTGCTTTTTATAATAATAACACAATAAAGAAAATGATTTTTAACAATAAACCTAGAGTTGATCGCCTTTCCAAATCTGGTGTCTATAGGATCTATTGCAATGATTGTAGTTTCTCCTATATTGGTCAGACTGGGCGCAATTTTGGAGTTAGAGCTAAAGAACATTTATCTGGTTGCAATCAATCAACTTTCCATAACCATTTAACTTCAGAAAATCATACAGCTAGCTTGAACAATTTAGACATATTACATATACAACCCAAAGGCAGACGTTTAGATACCTTAGAATCTTACGAAATTGGAAAATCAATATTTCTTAACCAAAATATCCTTAACGAACAGAGAGAAATCCGGTTCTCACCAATTACAGACCCCGCCCTTTTCTATTCTCACGTACGCAATAATATACCTTGAATTTTGTTACTCTACCTATGACTGATCGCCTACCTGCGCGATCCGTAGATTAATTTTTATTGCTTATTTTCTGTCCCTCCTTCTTTTATTTATATTTTGCTTTTTTCTACTATATAACAAAATTTTTACTAATACAAATCAGTAGATACTCCTGATGATGACCTAACAAGTCGAAATCGATCGAGTGATTTTTTAAACTTTTTGAAAAATATTCAAAATATTCTGCGAAACAAAAAACAAGTGATTAATAAAAATGTGTATATTAAGTTTAAAAAACTCCCTTGAGCTTATTTCCACAAAATTTCGCAAGGACCTCCTAATTAATGAAAAAAGATTAAGTACATTAAGTTTTATCGAAACTGCTAATTGGACTCTTAGAAATACCAAATCTTAGTGAAATAGTTTTTTTTATAAAAACTCGCAATTTCCAGCAAAATTAGTTTTGTTTGAAATTTAATTTACAATATTTTTGTTTTAATCGTTTTTTTGCCAATGCCACTTCTAGTGCACCGATGTCCGCCAAAAATCACTGGAATCTCCCAATTTATAGAAAAAGCTTTAGTAAGAAGTTTCATTCGGATCAATCAATCCGTACATCATTGGCGACTATCAGTGTGGCTTTCGTACCAACCGAACGACCACTGACCAGTGTTTTACCATGAGGATGATCTTGGAAAAATGTTGGGAGTATAACATAACCATTCATCAACTATATAGAGACTTCCGGCAGGCATATGACAGTATAAACCGCGACAACCTTTGGGCCGTGCTCATATGCTAGGTATTCTAGAGAAACTCGTTTCTCTGTGTAAATTAACAACGTCGGGATCTGCATGTAGAATTGTAATTGAAGGAACTGTATCAGTCTCTTTTCAAATAACATCTGGTGTTCGACAGGGAGATGCACTCGCGCCTGTGCTGTTCAATTTGGCGCTTGAGTGCGTAGTGAGGAAAAGCAACATTGAAACTTCGCGCTGTATATTCAATAAATCAGGCCAAATTCTTGGATATGCAGATGATATCGTGCTTCTTGGCCGAAGACCTAGCGACATCAGGAACAGTTTCATACCGCTCAATCGCTGCGCAAGAAGACTTGGTTTGGAGATGAACAGTACCAAAACGAAATTCTTAACAACACCCAGGAATATCTCCATGGCAAATCTCAAAATTGGCGACCATAACTTTGATAGCGTCGAAAATTTTAAATACCTCGGGTCCCTTGTAACATCCTTGAATAAAATGCGGGCAGAAATAAAAGCCCGAATCGCTGCCGGACAACGAGTTTTCAACGCCCAATCAAAATTTTTGCGATCTAAACACCTATCGCAGTCGTGCAAGCTCGCACTTTATAAAGCACTGATAAGACCTGTGCTGACTTTCGGAAGCGAGAGCTGGACCATGACCTCTAACGACTGTAAATTATTATCTACCTTCGAAAGGAAGGTCGTCCGTTCAATTTTTGGTCCTATTAAAGTTGCGAACAATGAATATCGGATTCGCATGAACCACGAAATAAAGCAACTTCTCGGAGGTAGCGATATTATCGGCTTCATTAAATCTAATCGAGTGAGATGGCTCGGCCACGTTGCAAGGTCTCCACAACAACGAATGATTTACAAAGTGTTCCATCAACAACCAGCCGGAGTACGTCGTAGAGGAAGACCCCGACTGCGCTGGCGTGACGACGTCGAACAAGACCTACTCGTATTAGCATGTCGAAATTGGAGGACGAGAGCGATGGACCGAGACGGATGGAGGACCATAGTGCGGGCGGCAAAATCCCTTCATGGGATGTAAATGCTAGAGAGAGAGAGTCGTTTGCTCGCTCTACACAATGCCGAAGTAAAAATTCCACTTTTCAAAATAACGCTTTTCAAACCCCGACTTTCAGAATCCAGTTTGTCCAAATTCCTATTCCTCAAAAGATTGTAAATTAATTTTGCAATCATACCAGATCAGATCAATTTCCAAAATTTAAGCGGAAATGAAGATGTTCACCAAACCACTGTTTTTTTAGAAATATTTAGGTCCGTGGACAGCCCGCCCATACGGATTGATTGATCCGAATGAAACTTCTTACTAAAGCTTTTTCTATAAATTGGGAGATTCCTGTGATTTTTGGCGGACATCGGTGCACTAGAAGTGGCATTGGCAAAAAAACGATTAAAACAAAAATATTGTAAATTAAATTTCAAACAAAACTAAGTTTGCTGGAAATTGCGAGTTTTTATAAAAAAAACTATTTCACTAAGATTTGGTATTTCTAAGAGTCCAATTGGCAGTTTCGATAAAACTTAATGTACTTAATCTTTTTTCATTAATTAGGAGGTCCTTGCGAAATTTTGTGGAAATAAGCTCAAGGGAGTTTTTTAAACTTAATATACACATTTTTATTAATCACTTGTTTTTTGTTTCGCAGAATATTTTGAATATTTTTCAAAAAGTTTAAAAAATCACTCGATCGATTTCGACTTGTTAGGTCATCATCAGGAGTATCTACTGATTTGTATTAGTAAAAATTTTGTTATATAGTAGAAAAAAGCAAAATATAAATAAAAGAAGGAGGGACAGAAAATAAGCAATAAAAATTAATCTACGGATCGCGCAGGTAGGCGATGAGTCATAGGTTGAGTAACAAAATTCAAGGTATATTATTGCGTACGTGAGAATAGAAAAGGGCGGGGTCTGTAATTGGTGAGAACCGGATTTCTCTCTGTTCGTTAAGGATATTTTGGTTAAGAAATATTGATTTTCTAATTTCGTAAGATTCTAAGGTATCTAAACGTTTGCCTTTGGGTTGTATATATAATATGTCTAAATTGTTCAAGCTAGCTGTATGATTTTCTGAAGTTAAATGGTTATGGAAAGTTGATTGAATGCAGGAGAAACTACAATCATTGCAATTGATCCTATAGACACCAGATTTGGAAAGGCGATCAACTCTAGGTTTATTGTTAAAAATCATTTTCTTTATTGTGTTATTATTATAAAAAGCAAAACTAATATTGGTATAATTGGACACGATGTTGCTAATCCGTTGGCTCGTTTTTTTCCGTTTTGGTTTCCTATATACTCTAAGCGACGCCAATTTTCCCGCGTTGGACTATCCGGTGGACAAATACCCGTTAGAGTTTTACGCTTTAGCTTTTTATTCAATAAATTTAATATAGTCCTAGTTCCATATCCGTTATTCGTTGCTATTTGAAGAATTATGTTAAGCTCAGTGTTATGATTTGAATTTGACAGCGGGATGTTTATTAGTCTATCTATGAGTGAGTGGAAAGCTGACATTTTAATATTATGGGGATGGTTTGAAGAACTAGGGATAACAGCGTCTGTATACGTGGGTTTCCGATAAATTTTGAAGTCTAAAGTAGAATTAATCCTGGTTATTGTTATATCTAGAAAATTAATACATTTATTTGAAATATGTATTATCAAAACAGAAATAATTTTGTTTAATACAAGTCTCAAAAACTAACTTCAGTTTACGACGTAAGCTTTCATCTACAACATCCCTATCTAAGTAATTACAAACTATTTGAGACAAAGTATTAATTGGAATAGAAGTGAAAAGACTGGCAACGTCAAATGAAACTAGTTTTGAATGTAACGGAATGTTGACGTCTTGAATTTTGTTAATCAATTCTACCGAGTTCTTAACCGAGTAAGCCGAAAAGAAATTAGTATGACAATTGAAAAAATTTATGAAACCCTTACATAGCTTGTAGGCAGGAGCATTGCAATACGCAAAGGAGATTTTTAACAACAACGACAGAATTAACCAAGACAGCTTTCCCAAAAGTCTGATAACTTGTAATTTTTTGCCTTAAAAATCACGGATGGTGTATTCGAAATTTCTGTTCATTCGTCTTAAAAGAAAGTCGGGTGTTGGTGTACAACATATACACCCCTCAATTTATTTAAAATCTTCAGAAAACATTTAATATAATTTATCCCATATACAAATGGTTATGTAGATAAAAGCGGCAGACAGTATCTATTGTGTTTTAGGTAAATTTTATTACGAGTATATAACGTTGTTGCTGTTTTTGTGTAATTGTCTTCTCATTTTTTGAGAACATACTATCAATAAACAAAGATTTATAAGTCACGTAATATCTTATCTCATGTACATACTGTTTTTATTGGAGATACAATTTTGTAAAATAAATTCTATTATAAATTAAACTTAATAAGAAAAATACATGATTAAGGCCTTAATTAAATTAAATAGTTTAATTGATATTTTCCTATTCATTTCCTGGGTTTATTTATATTTTTAGTTTTGTTTTTTGTTCTTAGTACTCTCCACTCTACCTAAAATGCAAAGACCATTTTAAGAATTAACATATTTACGTTTTGGCAAATTTCCAAGCAATTATCTTTCAACTTATCGTTGCAAATAGTTCTTGTTATGTCGATAGTATTGTATATAAGAGTTATATGTTTGTAACTGAAAACATTAATTGTTGATATATTTAAAAAAAAAATCAATATTAAGCCAGCTAGAACCAGAATCTTATAAAGCAAGCCGGAACCATGCCAGCTAGAGGCAAAACAATTTTAACACAAGTAGTAGAAAAATGTGTGCATTATTGTGCGCTACCTAATTTTGAAAGTGGATCCTAAAGTGGACAACCATTTAAACCAACCAAAACTAGATTTTTGTCAGGCGGAACTAATAGAAACTTGCACAATGTAACACGTAACTTTAATAAGTCCCGAAAATAACTATTAATAAACTTCGACTTTATAGATCGACATATGCTGTGTTTTTTTATTAGCGCCCGATAGCTGTATCCGGAGCAGCCAATTTTCTATGTCAAAACTTATATTTAGCGCGCTATTATTGCATTTAATTAATTTATTTAACTCTAAACTAAGATTTTTCATTCAACTTTTTAATTAAAAATCGATAAAAAAATATCTTGGCTCACTTATTTATCGGGAGCTGCTATCGGGAGCGCTATCCATTTCAATGGGAAATTTGAAAAGGCTTTTATTTTGTAAACCACTGAAACCATTAGAAAGTAAATCTTACAATAAAAATTTAAAACGCAGTAAAATGAATTCTTGTTTATAACGTCATGTCAAAATAAATGCCAATTAATATATTTCATGTGATAAATGTTTGTTTTATTGATGAATTTAGTTTTAATTTTTATAGTACAGCGACACCAGTGAATAATAGCTGCAGTTTCAATAGAAAATTGCCATTTGGCTCCGGATAGTGCTCCAATATTAAAACACAGCAATAGTTTCCCGTCATGAGTGATTGGTACCTTCATTCCAACGTAAAATCCCCTAACATTTCGGTGCCTTTTGTGTAGAACGATTTATCTTTGGATTTAAAGTAAGCATTTTTTTCGGCAAAATCCCTATTCCATAGCCACATCACGATCAAAGCAATTTGAAACTTAATCCATGAATTTCAATTCATCAAAAAAGAAGAAGGCTAAAACCTTACCAGACGGTAGTGGCATTTCTGGTTGCATTGGATGGCTTTTACCGGCTCCTATCGACCAAAGCTGACTGACAATTTGGTTCCAACGCACGCAAAAAATCCTGTTATTACGGTTAAACAATTCCAAACAGCGATCTGAATAATCAACGTTTTACTGTGTTTTCGACACAATGTGAGTATGCGCGGCTCCCACTCAGAACACGGTTTTCTCATGGATAAGTGTTCATGCAAAATACCGTATACACTGACCTTTGATATCCATCAGGTCTCAGCTATTTCATGAAATTTCCCTTTACGGTCTTCCAAAACGATTTTGTACATTTTTTTATCTTTTCGGGAATAACAGTCGAATTCAGGCTGCCAGAGAGCTCAGCATCATTGATGTTTGTACGACTACGTTTAAATTAAGCAAGCCATCGTTCGACGATTGCTCTCGATGAAGCAGAGCTGTTCTGATAACACTTATCAATCCATTGTTTTGCTTAAACGGTATTTTCTCCCATCGAAAAACGTTAGAGCGTACATTACCAAAAAGTCACCAACATGATAACATATGTTAATAATAAAATATAAATTTACCTGACATGCAACATATTCACCCCTTTAATTTTATATTTGTTACTTATAGGAAACTGGGTAAATCGGGATTTTTTTTTTTTTGTTAAATTGTGTTTGCTTTAAATTTTGATATCGTAACTGTTTACTTAGGTTAAGTTAGGCTAGGGTATGGTTATCCTTAAGAACTGGCCTAGATACAATCAGGCCCGTACCCCTGCTACATTATTAGTACTCTTCATCTACTCATCGAACCATCTTGATCTTTCAACGAAGAGTAGGATCTCTTTGACGTCCATTTTAATAAAGTCTGTCAAATCGTACAGGAGGTGATATCCCAGGAATTTCAGTCTACAAAGCGCTAGAGGGGGACAGGTGCAGATCAAAATAAGAAAAGTTTCTTCCTCAATTTTACTATTACACCATCTGAAGTTGTTTTTTTACATTCCTCATGAAACAGTAATTTGCACGTACAGCAAACGGAACCGCCCTGTTTGGTGAAATGAGGTAGGGCGTTCACTCCCCATAATATTGAAATGCCCTGGCACTCACATCAGGTGAATGTTGAACTGATCTAGGAGTCTGAAATGTAAGCGAATTTCAAATTCTTGAGTGGATGTGCTCCTAAGAGCCCCACTAATACCAAAGGAAGCTGTTATTGAGGAAGTTGTTTTTCTGGACAAAAAGACCAACTCAGTTTTGTGTGAATTTACATTCAAACCACAACTGTCAGCCCAATTGGAGAGAACACCAACGGCACTTTAAATGATTTGTCTTAAGGTGCAAGGATATTTAAAGAAGACCCCAATCGCAACGCTTATGAGGACGAAGCAACCAACTTAAAGCCGCACGCTTCCAAGTTTAATACCAGCTGTCATTAATGACCGCAGGTCCCAAATAATAGGAAATAATACCCCACATTGCGGTGTGCCTCTACTGACAAATATACTATTAGAGGATTCAGCCAGGCTGGCCGTTACGATCTGCTTTAAACATTTGATCTACCCTGCTTCTAAACGAAGTCTGACGATGTGCGTCGTCCACGCACAGTGAGAAGAGTGCCAGCGAGATCTCCAATGGTCTAATATTGTTAAAGATGCCATGTATATCCAGAAAAGTTATCATAAAGTATTCCTAAGAATTCCCCGATAGGTTTCCGGTAGATATGTGACAGAGTTGTAAGCTGTCTTTGAAGATAACTTCAAGCCGGGGTTAGCTTAAGGTTGTGGCGACTGACAGGGCCGAACAGTATCTGGGTGTACGTTTTTATTAAAAGAAGTGTTGATTTGCGCTGTTAACTTTGGGGCACTTAAATGAGGATCTCTTTTAATTTCGTGCACAATATACCGTTCCTCTGCAACAGTAAAAATTTTGCGGTTTGTGTTTCGCGGTAATTTTTCTATTTGATTTTCAATTTGGTGTCGTTTTATGATGTATTGTATTGTAGAAATACTTCTTTACCCTATTTGGCTGATTTATTTAAACGTTTTCCCTGCTTCCCGATGTAAAATTACTAATTTTCGTAATTCAATTGACGTTCACCTTGCTTACGGCCCATTTGACTAAAATTTGGATTAAATTAAGATAACTTCCAGTCAATTCGAAACTAAATGCTATACTGATATTGAATGCAAAGCGAAACCGCAAAAAAAAGGATAATGATAAATAACGGTAAAATTCAAAAACAAATGGAATTTTACGAATATGAATGCGACGCTTATTTTCCCTCATATACAGATTTTAATTTTTTTCTCTGAATTGCACCGTTATCGAAACCTGTTATTCATTCTATAATGAAGATTAAGAGTGAACTTAAGAATTATGCAAATGATTAAATTATAATATGATTTATATATTTTTTTAATCGAGTTTTTTTGGAAAATATTTGATTTACGAATACGAGTGCGACCCACTGTACATCTAATGTCATTTAAATTTTCGGCTCCGTAGCTTAAAAGTGTTGAGAAATTGTTCATGCATTCGACACGGATCCAAACAAAGTAGATCATCTTCATTGCTCTCAGACGAGCAGCCAATCGGCTTTATTTGGATCGAGATATTTAATTCATCTATAACCGACTGGACAATTATGTCCTGTTGTGAATCCTCGTACATGCATAAATTATCGACAAATAAGCTTCATTGTTGTAAGGTTGTAAACTAGATGGTTCTTCCTGTATTATTATTTCGAGATCTGATTGATCGCAATCATTATGTCTGTCTAAATCAAACTCAAACCCGGCCTTCTAAAAACAATTGACAACCGTTTGACATATATTCTAACTCGGTCCCAAGCTAAACCTATCCAATGAATTGCATCTAGTACGTTTTTTTTTGTGAATTCTGAGACAACTGCGATAATCTTTCCCGCCACAATTTATTTGAAGAAGTAAGATCTATATAGTAATGTTTGAAACTTTTGAAAATTCGCAGGTCTAAAACTGAATAGCAGAGGTCGTATTAGGAGGCACAAACTTTAAAGTTACATTTGTCATATTATCCACACGAGGAGCTTCATTTTTAATTTGACCATGTTCAACCATTCTTCAAAAATTGCTCCTGCCACTCATGCCTTAGTATTGTAAATACCGATTAAAAAGGGTCAATGAAAATTAAAAATTCACAAAATAAATTTATAGTGTACATACCTCCATGCTCCATATTACTTGTAAATTTTCAAATTTCTTAATGATGAGGTCGTTTGGCTTTACTTAACATATAACAACCGGCTTAAGTTTTTTTCCCATCGCACTTGTGGATAAAAGTATGGTTAAACTGTCCTTCACCATTTTACCAGCTTTACAAGATTTCGCTTTAAAAACGTACCTTTTATTTGGCATAGCTTTTTTTATTTGGCAAAACGCACGCATCCGCATTAAAACATCTCGAGCAAAAAACCCCGTGAAAAATTTTGGGTCACCTTACAGAGTAAAAATTAATCTATTCAGATCATTTTGTTCTGTAAATCTTGCTCACAAAACAGAATAGAGAGATGGTCAATATATAGAGAATAATTTTTACGAACGTTTGATATACAAATACTTCTGTACTATCAAAAAGTGGTCAATGTATAGAGGTGGTCATAATGTAGAGGGGTCATTTTTGGGAGGTAAGGATAAAAAAAAATAAAAGGATTGATGATTTTTTGTTTGTGTAAGCGAACGGGATCTACTACAGAAAAAACCTCGATTTAACGGACTAATTGGGGAGTCCATTAAATCCGAATGGCCGTTAAATCCGAATGTTTTTAAATTTAATCGACCATAGATTTCGCACTTGTTCTGGAATATGGCATTTTTGTTCAGAACTCGTTTATCTCAACCAATTATGAAGGGATTTTGCTTGTTGGATGGAAATGAGATGCAAAAACACTTTATGGAAGAAGTTCTGGAATTAGGCCACTTGGAACGGAACTCGATCAATTCTTAATCGATTGTGATGGGATCATGTTTGTTAGATTGAATGAAACAAAGATTCATAAACAGTTTTTGGAAGAAGTTCTAGAATATGGCCATCTGGGACGGAACTCGTTCAATTCTTAACCGATTATGATGGGATTGGGATTGCAGGATGGAAATGGGATTATTAAATGATTTTTGGAAGATCTGGAATATGGCGTCCTGGGACAGAACTCGTTCGATTCTTAACCGACTACGATAGAATTGGATATGGTGGATCGAAGTGGGATTCTTAAATGATATTTGGAAAAGTTCTGTAATATAGTCCCCTGGGGCGGAGCTCTTTCAATTCTTAACCGGTTATGATGAGATTGGGTATGTTGGATTGAAATGGGATTCTTAAACGGCTTTTGGAAGAAGTTCTGGAATATGATCTCCTAGGACAGAAATTGGGCATTGTGGATGAAATGAGATTATCAAATTATTTTTGGAAAAAGTCCTGGTATATGGCCATATGGGTTATGCGCTTTTGTATTACAAGTACTTTAAAAGTGTAAGTTTTCGCTTGGTTCTAAAGGTTCTGAAGATCTCATGATTTTATAATACATTATATTCCATGTTCCCGTGAACAGTTTTCGAGGTCGTTGTTGATAAGAGTAACATAAATTTATCCAAGCCCTTTATGTAGGGTTCGTAACGTGATTTTTGGTAAAACTAAGTAGTTGATCTGCCGCTCAATCCACTAATCCCATGAGTGGGGCACGTATTGGCGGTAGATGTTAAGGCATCCTGGCTTACCAGAAACATGTTTGCATCACTAGCCGCTTGCTTCAAGGAAAACGCCTGCTTATTATCGAGTTCCGCCCGATAAAATATTTATATTATTTTCTGCATTGATCGATCGAATAGTGAATTTAATTTCTTTCTACTTTATTATTCATAAGTGAATAGTAAAACAAAATATTTTTTGTTGCTTTTCGTTATTGTTACTGATCAGTATTACCGTATTACAAATAACACTGTTCGATCACTAAAGAGTGAATAATTCATTTAACCGAGCGAATTTTTGAACACTATTATAATTATTAGGAATGGACTTATTCCACTTTAAAAAAAAGGTTTTTGCGATAACATTTTATAGCCAAAATTCTTTTGTTTACTTTATAATAAAACCGTACTCCATTGAATGTGTGATTATAAATATAGAGAGAAGGTGTCTATATCTTCCCAAAATTACCGTTAACTCAATTTTTTTGAAAAGTGGACTTATACCACTTTCAAAAAAAACAGTTCAATTATTGTTAATGTGTGTGAAAACAAAAATTTCGAAAAATTAGTTAATCCACTGAAAAAATATTGGCCAGCTCACAGAGGTATTCCGCAGATGTGACCTATATGGCCAGTTAGCTTAGGAATTGTCCCATCGAACGACACTACTAACATATGGTTGCGATGATCAGAAAGATTTAATCCGGGGAAAACCCGAGGGAAATCCGGCTTGATAGGTAGTCGGACGACTATCGTGTCCAAAATTGTTGAAGCATCCTTGGCAATAATTTCCAACACTGTTCTAAAGTTACATTTCGATTAAGCAAATATTGTTCTGGAATAGCGAGTAGTGAATCGCCTATTAAGGAGTACTCTGCTGTTCGGACTACTTCAGATGGATCCAATTTATCAGTAAGCGAGAATTGCGTCATGCCTCGAGATGGGAAATTACTATTGAAAGTTTTTCGTATGTTAGTGTGCTTTCCCCGATTATTCGCCTTAAGTGATACTTCATTCATTTTTTGAAGTTTTTGTAACTTTTTATACATTCACGCTTTTCCCTGTGGAACTTCCTTCGTTTTGATTTCACCCGAGTTTTCCCCGTATTTCCTGGATTCCCCCGAATTTCCTAAGGGTTTTTACCTGATTGCCCCCGGATTTTTCCGTATTTTCTAGATTTTCCGGTGATATACCACCGGTTTCCAACGATTTCCCAAGGATTTCTTTGATTTCCACCGGATTTTCCTTGGATTTCCCACGTATTTTCCTGGTATCTCTCCTGGTTTTCCACCGGATTTCCCGAATTTCCCTCGGGTTTACCTCGGATTTTCCCCAGGGTTTTTCCTGATATACCCCTAATGTCCGGAATATTCTCATGATTTCCAGCGGCTTTTATCCTGATTTCATGGATTTCCCCCTGAATTTCATTCCCCGAGTATCCTCTCCGGATTACTCCTAAATTCCCCTCATGTTTTCTGATGAAACTTTTATGATTATCGCATCCACAAGTCGGTAGTGTCGTTCGATGTTACAATTCCTATGCTAACTGGCCATATAGGTCACATCCGCGGAATAACTCTGTGTGATGGCCAATATTTTTTCAGTGGATTACCTAATTTTTCGAAATTTTTGTTTTAACACTCATCAACAATAATTAGTTATCAGATAAAAAACCATTGTGTATATACTTTTTGTTATTTTACATCTTCTACTTATTGTGCTTATCCATACTACAGTCACTTGAATCCAGTAACTTTTATGGCTTACACGCTTTACGTCCACACACATTTTATTTGTATCCGGTACTTTTATAATTTTCTATGTGTTTGTGTAAAATGCTAACAAAAAAAATCATTTTATTAATCATTTAATTTTATTTGTCATCCATTTTTTAATCATTTAATTAAAAATCATTTAATTAAATTAAATTTTATTTTTTTATTATTCGAATTTGAATTTGTAATACAATAAAAAAAATTTATTTGTGATGCACACGGCTCAAAAACAAAGTCAAACTAAAAAAACACAAAAAATGACCTTGAGAATTTTTTTTAATTTCATTTTTGTTTGTGTTGGTGTGTTGAAATATTTGAATCTACAAAAATTTTGTTTAAAAAAGAATCCTCGAAAAAACCGGGTTTGTTGGTGTTCCGGGGGGTGGGTAGGGGGGTATAAAACATAGAAGTTACTGGATTCAAATTACTCTAGTAAGATATGGTGATCAGGGAATGACATATTTTATTTTAAATAAATTTTGTTTATATTTTTATATTACAGTATCTAAAACATTTTTTGTGTTTTGATAATTTGTTGTTTATGACAATTTTTACCCAGTGTACTATTTTGTTGATTTAACAAATTTGTGTATATGTGTGTTTTTGTTGATTCCAGTGAATTTTGGTCTAAAACGGTCTACTGGAATTGACAGCTTCCACAGGAGCTTTTGGGTTTTTTTTTTCATCACATCACATTTCATCACATTGTGTAAGTATTGCGTCAGGTTGCGTAATGTTTTGAGTTTTTAGCCCTACGTGAAACTTTATAAATGCGTTGCGATACCAGGTTTTTGTCGAACCTACTTTGACAGATTTTTTCATGCGGTCCCGATTACCACATAAAAACAAGTTTGACTGTATTTTAATATACAAAGATATAAATTAAATTTGCAACAACCTCGGCCAAAAACCTTTTTCAAAAATTTAACCGAAATTGACGATTTGACAATACATATTGCTATAATTTTGAAAAATGTTGACCCCGTGCGTATTTGGTATCGTGTAGACTAAATACTGTTCGATCTCTACAGCCTAGATAGATCGACTAATCGGGGTGAAACTTCTTACTTAAGCCTTTTTCATAAATTGGGAGGTCGAAGTAATTTCCGGCCGAAATCGGTTCACCGGAAGTTGCAGTTCCCACAAGAGCTAAAAAACGATTAATACAAAATGATTTTAGATTAAGTTTCAAACAAACATTTTACAGATTGTTTTTCAAATTTTACCGGAAGTGACGAGTTTCGATCACAAAAGTACATTTCAACTCTTCAGTTCAAGCCGATTGACTATTCGGAATCCAACTTCATACTTATGCTTTTTCCTTAAATTAGGAGGTCTTGCAAAATACGGTAGATATCTGTGTATCAGAAGTGGAAGCTTCCGTAGGAACTTTTTCTTTCAAGATTTAATTTTCAACAAGGCTCGACCTTGTTGGTTTTCTGAAATTTAAGCAGGAATAATGATTTTATGTTATACAAGAATCAAAAATCCAGTGCTCTAAACCTGCACCGACCAAATTAGCCCGCCTCAATGAAACCTGTACTATAATTTGTTACACATTTATTACAATTTATTACAACAACTCCCGATTTTATTACAGTTACCGTTTTTGAGGAACGAATGGTCGGTTTAGCTTGTACACTGAGAAAAAAAACCAGTAAAAAAAAAAAAATATACATATAAAATCAAAAAAATATACATATATTTTTTAATCGAAAAGTCTCGTTTTTAAAATCAAAAGGATAATCTTTTTATTTTTAAAATAATTTTTTCCGCCAAATTTGTTTATAAAAATAAAAAAATTGTTTTTATTTTCAAAAATATTTTCCTTACTTATGTCAAGTAATTTTCTTAAATTTTAAGAGATTGTTTTTTAAGAATAAAAAACTATTGGTTAGTTTTAAAAGATTTATTTTAATTTTTAAATAATTATTTTTTAACAAATGTCACAATATTTTTAAATCAATGTTTGTGACTGTTCAAGCTAGCAAAACCAAAGGGTCATCTACTCATAAGAACATAACATATCTACCACGTAAATTAGAAAATTACCTCCTCCTCTCCAATTTTTAACCCCCAGGGCCATTGTGTAAAAATACAACCCTTAAAAAATATAATGAGAACATCCTCAAGTTCTTTCTTGGCAGCTTGATTTCATTTCGTACTGATAAAAAGTTGTTCTATTCAGTCATTACTCATTAAGTTGCAACGACCAAGCTGGAAAAATTCAAACCTTCATACCTTTAGTATAACACAAGAACATATCGATTTGGCGAATTATATAAATAGCCGAAAAAACTTAAAAAAAAAATAAAATATAGACGAATTGAAAAATAATACAACGGGATTTCTGGCAAAACAATAAATATAAACATTTTCGTAAGTTGTCATTATTATCAAAAAAATTGTTTTTAAATGCTAAAACACTTCTTTTGAAATAAATTATTAAGTTTAAATAAATAAACTTTTTAAATTTAAAAAGTATTTTATAAATCATTTTACAAAATATGTTTTTAAAATAAAAAAGATTTTTATTAGTTTGCAGAAATTTCATTTAATTTCACAAAAAATACTTTTGAAATTCAAAAAAATTTATAACTTTGAGAAATTAAAAACTTCGTTTTTTAATTTTACAAACCAAAATTTTTCTCAGTGAATTAAACCTATACCGCCAAAATTGTAACTTTTGATGTAGCTGTGATATCGGAATGGTTCTTGGACCAGAATTTATTACAAATTAATTACATTGATTAAATAGTTCAAGATCAACCCTATATCTTGACTAAGGGTAAATTTCACCCCAAACGGTTATTTATGACAAAAACATCGATTTTACCAATATTAATAAATTATTACACCAGACCGCCACCAGATATTTACTACCAGATATACTCTTTCGACCTTGTGGAGGGCAGATCAACCTTATCCCGGTGTGTAATACATTATATATGTATCAGATAATAATTTATAGTTAGATTTTATCACATTAAACAATTTAATACACCAGACTGCCACCAGATATTCAGTCAAATGTTACTCCTGAGACCTTTGGTTGCGGTCTGTTGTAATAAATTGTTGAAGGTGATAAAATCTAACTTTAAATTAGACGTTTGAACACTTCACCGTTTGAAGCCAATTCCGTCTAACCTTACACAACGATAATTTATTACACACCTGTATAAGGTTGATCTGCCCTCCACAAGGTCGAAAGAGTATATCTGGTAGTAAATATCTGGTGGCGGTCTGGTGTAATAATTTATTAATATTGGTAAAATCGATGTTTTCGTCATAAATAACCGTTTGGGGTGAAATTTACCCTTAGTCAAGATATAGGGTTGATCTTGAACTATTTAATCAATGTAATTAATTTGTAATAAATTCTGGTCCAAGAACCATTCCGATATCACAGCTACATCAAAAGTTACAATTTTAGCGGAATAGGTTTAATTACAAGCTAAACCGACCACTCGTTCCTCGAAAACGGTAACTGTAATAAAATCGGGAGTTGTAATAAATTGTAATAAATGTGTAACAAATTATAGTACAGGTTTCATTGAGGCGGGCTAATTTGGTCGGTGCAGGTTTAGAGCACTCAAAAATCCGGTAGGTTCAATATTTTGATTTGGAAATTAGGTGTGGTGTATTCAAATGTTTGCCACAACAATTACCCCCACCTTTTTTTACAACTCTTTCGGCAAAATTGGGTATATTTCTAAAAGGTATTTATGCAATATTCTGTACAAGTGGATAGTTTACAGTGTTGTGCCGTATTGTCTACACCACGTAAATAATTAATATTCTACACGTGTAGACAATGTATGTAGAAAATTAAGAAATTGGCGTCGACAATGTAGAGAATGTAGACAATGTCGAAAATTATTATTTCTGTTAGCAATTATTAAAATTCTTTCTTTCACATTGAAAAATATGATGTGGTAATGAAACACATTTACATATGTTTATGTTACGGTTAAAGTGCGAAATCGTTAAATGAACAAAATTAAATAATTTTTAAACCGTTTACATGATAAAAATCGGCTTTAAATAGGGCCTATGTTGAGAGGATTAAATGATGCAAGAGAGGTGCAGGAACTTACCGCAACTTCGTGAAAGTTGGATTGGCCGATAAACTTGCATGGCAATTTGTCATACACTACTGAACAATTCACTACACATTTGACTAACAAATTTCGAGCGTTCCTATTGAAAGATCCTTTACAATGTTTACCATGCAATAAAATGATAATTCATAAAAAAAATTGAGACAAAAACTGACCATAAAAGTACAAGTTCCTCGGGTTCATATAATAAACGCCAAAATATGACCGAAGGCTTACTTGATATTTTAAGCAATCTTTTTTCTCTTTATCTACAATTTAGGAGGACAGGGAGTCTACTGGGCTGGACCGTCAAACGCTGTTTCCACCCATGCATTTACGAGTTGTTTTGCTTCTGCTAGCATCGTTCGTTTCCATGTTAGAGCTGGTCGACGACTTTCCTTCTCTCTCCTGGGTTCCATTTCAGAAGACCTGTTTGTCATTTAATTCTGCGACTTTCTCAGTGTAGTCCAGTGTTTCATCTCAAGGAGATCAACATTTGTTGTTTTGTTGGGCCATCAGTATTCTTCTAAGGCATTTATTTACAAATAAATGTAGCGTATTCGATCGAATGTGAATGCTTCCAGGTTTCACAAACGTACAGCAACACTGTTTTCACATACGAATTAAACATTCTTTGTTTAGTGTTTGCGGGATAGGATAGATGTGTTCCAGACTTTGTTTAACATGTTCAATCTTATTCTAGCTTTGTTGATTTCTTTCTTTATAACTTCATCTGTGCCATCCGTTTTCACTAAAGTACACAACCAACTTATACGATTTCATTAGTGTGTTTGGCCTCATCATCTGGTTTTTCTGATATTTATTTTGAGGGCAACTTCTCTTGCTAGATCTGAACAATGCCAGTGATGAATTTCATTCATCAGACTGCTCAATGAAGATTCGTTTTGTTTTAATATAACATTGGAGCAAATTGCTCTGAAGCCAGCTTGTTACTTTCTTAATTTTGGATTAACTGTCGGTGAAATTCTATAGAGGATGAACATTGCTAATATCTTTATGGTTATGTTGTAGAGGGATATATATCGTGCCAATTTATACAAGCGCTTAGGTCATCATATTTTGATCCAGGGGGTTTGCCTCTGAATTCTTCGTATCCGACCCGCGTGCGTTGATAGCTGTTTCGATATAGGTTTCTTAGATTTTTTTCACGATTGCCCTACACTAATGGCTGCTTCTTCATTGGCTTTACAGAATGTGTTTCTTAGTGCCCAGCATCTTTTAATCTGTAGATGTTTAGTTTTTTCCGACGTTGCCGTTTTTTACGGGTTTAATTTTGAATTATAGTATTTTACCAGTTGGTGGTGACTGTAAATGTATGCGCCACTCACTTGTTGCCCTTTACGCACAGAGTTTATATTGCTTTTTTACCCATCTCCTTGTCTTATTTTGATCATTATCTTGTATGTCCTTGCTTTTGTGGGTTGTAGGTTCATAAAACTATTCCTTGGTGGTTCTATCTACGTATTTTGTTAGATCGTATCAATATTAAATGTTGTGTTTGTCTTTTTGAATGGAATCCTGTTACGATGCTATGATTATTCGGCAGATTTCGATTCCATTAATGCGCTTTCTTTGCATTAGCTGTTATTAATATGTGTGCCCACGCCTTATTCATCGCGTCCAGCGAAAATAATATTAAGAAATATCGCTTGTCTTTATTTCGCCACTGTTTTATCTCACTGCACTATGGCCGAGAATTCGGTTTCTGTGTTTTCTCTAATTGTTGCTAAGCCTTCAGGTTTTTGTTAGAATTTTGATGTTTCAATTTCCGATTCATGTTTGTGTACGATAACTGAGTGTCGGATATTTGCCGGGTTGCATTATTTATTGTACTATTGGCTTCTGTAATCATTTTGAATACGGATAAATAAATGATTGCCCCGTTGAATCCTAGCCAGCTTTTAGGTCTTCTGCGTAAGGTATACTGATGGGGGGGGGGGGGGGGGGAGGGAGGAGAAAGTTTCATTCCATTACATTATTCACTTTTTTCTATTATGTTCCGAAGCGGTCACTCATAACCTTGTAATAATCCAATTAATGGTTGCTTGACTTGGGTGATGAAATTGTGGTTGTTTTATCTAATTCTGCCACTTGCTCCTAATTTCAAGAAAGATTACTCCAGTGAAAAAGGACCACGAAACCCAAACGTCAGTTGATAATCAATTGGTATATCTCGGGACAAATGTAATCCTGAGCTAACCTCAGCAAAATGGATATAGCCTACATTAAAAAACCGCCACCTGTATTTTAGTTTCGAAAACCACATTATTTGTAAGAAACATCTTTGTTTTGTATTTAATTTTGATTAAAATATAACCAACAACAGTAAATAATCACTAATATATGCTATAAGTTTGTAGTAATATCAACTAGAACTACGTTGTTCAAAAACGGATGTTAAAATCATAAATGAAGTATTTGTTTCGAAAATGTTCATGACCTGGACGGTGCATTTGGCACAGCAAAACCATAGCCGAATTTAGCCTCGTAAAGCGCTTATGATTGTACCAATATTGAAGACGTCAATTGGCCAAGATTTTCAATCTCACCAATTTGTTCAATAAAAACTGAATTTCAACTGCCAAAATATAGATAAATCCCAATCTAACCTGGAAAACTAAAAGATGACACCTTCATATAGAAAAACAATGAAAAAAAACTACGAAAAAGTAATAAACTACATATTCTACGAACTGTCTACATATTCTACAGATTCTCGACATTGTCTACTCAAAAATCAATTGTCTATGCTATTTTCTACACCAACTTGTAGATAATTCGGAAATACGCGCAGACGCACAACACTGATAGTTTATAGCCAGCATTTAAATAGTTTGAACTGTTGGTCTGGTCAATTATAGTAAAGAATGTTTGGTTCTCTCGAACGATCGGAAACCAGCCATTCGAAATGCACAAAAAACGATAAAATCAAGAGTACAGCAACAAACATCTACAGACTTGAAAAATTTTAAGAAATAAAATAACTGCTAATGTGTATGTACGGGTATAAGGTATACCTAGCCAATTTAATTTCGATGGTATTTTGTTATCGGACTACAAGGAACACAAAACTTTTATTTTAAAATGATTTAATTTAAAATTATTCGAATGAGAAACTACTTTTCGTAAAGTTTCAATTTCATTAAATTAATGAAGGAAAATCTTAAAATAACTCAATTTGTTTTGGAAAAGTTTTCTATTTTTGTAAAATTCAATTTCGTTTAAATGCTAGAAAACCTAGATGTTTTTTGTTTCTGCACTTTTACTGGCAACAATTATATTTATCTAGCATCGTGGTTGTTGGTACATTAATCATAGTGCATATAAATAAATGAAAGTACGTAAAGTGGAATGTTATTTTAGGGTTTCCTGGAATTAATTTTGAGAATATTATTAAAAGTTTAAATCTTTAATGATAATTAGTTTTATTGGGATACATGAACTGTATAAAGGCCTCACTTTATAAACATTTAAATGGCGATGGAATGGGTTTGAAATTATATGTTCAGAACTTTTCTGTATTTTAAAATAAGGACTAAGCGGAAATAATGATATTTTGTGATATGTATATAAAAAAGGATAATTAAAACTGGGTAGTATATTTCAACTGTGTATGTGTGTGTGTGTATGTAGAAATTTTTGAAATGGGTTAAATAAATAAGATAAGCATATTTGTGGAATTAAATGTTTGAATCGAAAAGCATTGTTCTTGGGAACGTTTATAGTATTCAAAATTATTATTTTGATAAAGGATGTGCACAATTTGCTCCGCAGTACATTAAACGTGAACAAAATACTGTGTATTGTTATACATACTGAATAGGAATGAAGAAACGTATAAATTTAATTTGGTTTGTGTAACATGTTAGATGTAAATGGAAATTCCGTATTATATACGAGTACATTAGGTACCTTGTTTGATGTTGACTTTGATGCGATTAATTATAATTGAATAAATATTAAGTTCGTATCTAGCTTTGTAATTTTATTTGTTCTCATGTGTGTGTATTGTTCTGAACTTCTGAAATCTGAAATAATTTTATTTTATATAAGAAATCAGCTCGTGATATATCAAATTATTTTCTCATTCCGTATACGCCGAAATGGTATCCGTATTCTGTAATGTAGAATAGCGTAGCACATTTTTGTTGTATTTTGCGACTTATAGTACTTAAAATTCCATCTGCGTACAATTTATTTTGATTCATTTACAAGAAGATAAGATGTTCCCAAAAGCATGGAGCATATGTTCAGAATTAAGGGATAAAGTCAAAACACAATTTTCCTCCCAAAAAAAAACCTAACCTACATGAGTTAAAATTTCCTTCCGTAAATATAGATATGGGAGCGATGGAATATTATTTTCTCCATATCATCCACCATATGAAGTGTACATATCATACCAGACTTTGATCATGCGTACGTACCGGCTACGTATTGGTACAAATAAATCGAAATAAAACATAATACGAGAAAAAATATTTTTGGCTAAAAAATATTACGATTTTTATCGTTTTGTTATCTAGATTATTAATGTCTGTTATCATAAAAGATTTAAACCTTTAAAATATTCCATTTTTTACAATAATTGTAATTTTGGGTTTGGTTCATTCACCATCTAATGAAAGGCGGGCATATAACGTTTTATTATTTTTACACGTTTCAAATGTGGAAGTGAATAAAGATATTTTTATTCCGCACATTTATGGTAGAACAGATGTTAGATATAACGCAATTTACAAGCGGTAAATTGTATCTTTATATCTGTAAAATATAAGTTCCTGACAAAAAAAAAATTGACAGAAAATACACTTTTAATAAAATCTAATGTGCATATTCACACTAGAGTAACTTGTATCCGGTAACTTCTTCGTTTGATTCCCCTTTACCTATATAAAATTAAAAAATTTCGCCGCAGAAAAAACTGTGTTTATTGGTAAAGGGGAACGAAACGAAAAAGTTACCGGATACAAGTTACCCTAGTGTGTATTACGAGAGGCCTGAAGCCAACTCGTAGATTTCATCAAAACATGCAGAGGCCTCTCTGGGTCCTGGAGAAGTTGAGGCTTATATGTTCCTGGCCTACACCGTGTAACAGAACAGAATAAAAATAAAAGCAAACAAAAAACTGAAATTAAATTGAAGTTTTCAGAATCCGTCGACCGCAGTTTGAGGAACGTGAAAAAATATAATAATTATCGGGTGTGCCCACCCAGGAATGACCGGATCTCCCCAAGTTACAAGGGTAATGTCTGCTGCAGAAATCCCCCGGATGACACATCGACCCCTAGAGGCCGATTCCCAGCCACAACGAAGCAGCATAATAGGGTAGGAACTTTTCTCCAACAGACAAAGTCTCTTTTCACTCGGAGAGACCTTTAGGATATCTCCCAAGATTCACATTCCGATAGCTTGAGACTGCCGGAGAACCACGGGTAGACCAAGTAGATTTTACGCTCGTCCCCGAATGAACTAGTATATGTGCTGGACTCGCCACTCTGACCCTGTGGATGTTCTGACCCTGTGGATGATGGGGAGTGACA
Organism: Nephrotoma appendiculata; assembly: GCA_947310385.1. Classification (NCBI taxonomy): domain Eukaryota; kingdom Metazoa; phylum Arthropoda; class Insecta; order Diptera; family Tipulidae; genus Nephrotoma; species Nephrotoma appendiculata. The sequence goes on along the minus strand of OX371224.1, from coordinate 137,915,628 downwards.
AGCCCAGCTTGCAACTATGGAACTGACATCCCTCTCCCAACATACCAATCCAAAAAAAACTTTATTACTTCTCATTCCAAAAAAAAAAAAAAAAAAACAAAAAAAAATAAGGAAAATAACCGTTAGTGAAGGAACAAAAATAAAGTGAGACCAGTGACGAAAAAAATAAAACCCAATGCTAGGATCTTACGCAGTGCTGTATTTTATTCAAATACGAAAAATTTTTGTTCAACGAGAAAAATATCAGAGGCGGATAAAATATGGCCGAATGGTAGCATGAAGTTTCCGACAAATTGACAAAATACCTTACAAAAGCTTAAAAGTGTATATAAATATAACATAAATATCCTGATAAAATGTAACCTACACTAATCATGTGTAGTGAGTAATAATAGTTAATGGCAAAGCATCGTAGAGAAGTCTACGCTTAACGATATATGAAATCATGTCATTTTGACAATTCCTTATGTTTTCTAGAAGCCAACATATTTATGCGGTAGGATAATCATAGGTTTTTATTAATTTTAAAATTTTGCTATAGTAAAAAGTGTAGTGTCGGTTCGATGGTCAATAACCAGGCCTCGTAGAGATGTCTACGCTTAACGTTGTATGACCTTATGTTTATTGATTTTTTCTTTATGGCTTCTGTAAGCCAACATATTTATGCGGCAGGGCTGTCAAACATTTTTCGAATTTTCATTAAAAATTTATTTAAATTAACAGCCAACTACTGTAAATTATTTGAACTATTGGATTTCTCTTGATTAAAACGTTTTAATAGTAAATGAGATCTTCTAAAATGAGATCTGTTTGTTATCGAAATTTGGTGACCTTAATGATTAAATGAATACCCATTTTGCAATATATGCTCAGACTCAAAATCTAATTTTTGTTCGAGATTTTCTTTTTGTGTTGGTTTCTTCAAATATCTAGCCAACACCCGCTTCTCCATGTGTTTAGGAGAATCATATAACCTAATTTGCTTGTTCCAATGTTCCTTATTATACTATTTGGCTCTTCATCTGGTTCTTTGATAGTTCTATCGTTCTATCGATTTTGGATAGGCTTAAGTTCATTAGAAATTTGTATTGCATTTGTTAAAAGCTCAGTTTTTTCCTTCAATAATGCAACAAATCTCCCGACTCTTAATTTTTTTTCTCTATATATAAGTGTTTAACATGTTGAAACCACAATTCTACATCTGAATTTGACAGCCGATCTGTAATATTTTTATTGCTCGAAAAATAGGTCCCCATAATGGCAGATAAGAAAAGTATCTTTGGATGGTAAATACTACAAATTCTTTGCAATAGAATTTGTTTTTTCCAAACACTCTTCTCCGTTACCTTCAATTTTATTCATTTCACTTTCATATATTTTTATGAATAAAATATAAAATAAACTTCTCGTATAGTGAGGTTTATTTACGTCAGAATTGACCTGCAAATCACAATTATCTTCAAATTCATCCTCATTTAAAATGATACTATCACGATCATAAAGAAAATGTAGGAATGACGAAAACTCACTTAAACTTTTTTGTACTTCTGATGTTCTAAATTCATTTAGACAAACTACACAATAGATTTTAAATAATGATATAACATTTTCTAGATTTGGACAATTAAACATGACTCAAAAAATATCTATTATAAAATTTTAAAATGATTTGTTGGCATTCGGTAATTTTTTTTAGCTGGTTAATAATTATTTTAATAAAATGTTTGCCACAATTAAAGACATTTACAATACTTTTATTGTGACTTTTATTTTTAATTAAACACCCATAAGTGTATCCCAAATAATCAATTATCGTCATATTATTAAATACGTGCCTTAAATATAAGCCCAGGTCCAATCTACAACATACACCTTAGGCATTGATAACTTTGGAATTTGTAGCATTTCAGATTTAAAATCAACTAAAAATTTTGAAATAGTTCCAGCATCATGTTTACACGAAATAAACTCTGCAACTTGGACTATTGTATTGCCTATTTTAATGACACATGCATAATATAAAATTTTCTTGCAGTGATGTTCTGACTGAATGTCTTCAATTGGATTGTCCTAATAACACTTGTCCTTTACACACCACCAATAAAAATTCAAAGGCATCAAATTACAACACCTTGCCGGCCAATTCAAGTGATCATTTTGACTGATAATGCGGCCATCGAATTTTTGCCGCAGTTTCGCTATTGTGACGCTCGATGTGTGGCATTGTGCACTATCTTGCCGGAACCAAAGGCCGTCCAAACCAATATCTTCAAAATATGGCCACAAAAAAAATGTTAACATGTGGCGGTAATTGATTCCGTTGACCGTAACGGTCGCGTGGGTCTTATCTCCTAAGAAATACGGCTCAATAATGCCGCCACACCACAAGCTGCACCAATAGTAACACGCACTGAATGCATTGGATTCTCCACATATCCTTGTAGATTTTTGGATCCCCAAATGCGACAATTTTGTTTTTTTTTACGAACCCACCGAGATGGAAATGCGCCTCGTTCGAAAATATGATTTTTTGAGCAAAATCCTCATCAATTTCGAGTTTGTCGTAGGCCCACGCAGCGAATAGATGCCGAAGCAGATGGTCACGAGGCTTCAATTGCTGGACCAATTGAACTTTATAGGGCCATAAAACCAAGATTTTTAGGCAGAATTCGGTGCATGGAAGACCGGCTGATATTCATTTTCGATGCACGATGACGAATTGATGATCTTGGCCGTTGGCGCGCTTTTTCGGCCACCGTGGCGATATTTTCGGCTCAACGATCACGACGAGCACGAGCACGCGTTGGATTGTCGAATAGGTAGCCCGTATCACGCACTTTCGAACCAATTGTCGTATTTGTGGAAGTAAATTTCCAAATATTTCCCACTCTTGTTGAAGTGTTAAGCGACTCATTTCGTCAACTAGAAATACTATATTGAGTTTCTGTCAAAGAAAGAGTGACATTAGTGTTGCCAGAGCCAAAGTTAACCGATATGTAAAATCTGAACCGTTTATTGTGGCACCCTATATACTCATTTTATAGCATTTTTAAAAACAAGCTTTTAAATGGCCCACGTAGGGTACCCTGCAAAATAAAATCGTGTTTTGTGCTAGGCCGCATCATTATCGATGAGATTAGCATGTTGAGTTCGGCCCTGTTTCAGAATACTTAATCGTTTGCAAATCGAATAAAAACATCGAGTTTAACAAAGCTATACAGTTTATGATTTCTATATCGTCTTTATCACGAATAAGATCTACTCTCATGTAGACGATACAACCCACCCTCCATTTTTTATCGAATGTTTACTACGGAGTTTTACTAAATCGGTTTTTATTAAACCGCAATATACATATTTATGGTATTTGAAAATTACTAAATTGTAAAAATATTGCTATGGTATGAAAAACTCAATCAATATCCGGGCTAATTTCTTAGTACATACTGAAAAAAATTTATAAATATTTGGGACGTATCATGCTTGTGCAGATCTAATCGAGAAGCTCTATAAATTATTCATTAATACAATATTTATAGAAATAAAATAAAGTCAATCATTTTTAAAGGCACCTACATATTAGCGATAATCTAACTTTGTCGCCTGTTTCCAGTTATGCGCACGTGACCACATGAATTTCTTTAGAAAGTGCCTTCACATCAATCAAGTTATAGAAAAGTTGTAAACATTATTTTTATTCTGTTTTCTAAGAATCCATATTCAATATTGTAACTTTTAAGTTGAAAAGAGGCTTTGCGGATGGATGGTGGGAAAGGGCAATGCTTGTTTATATACCAGGAGAAATAAATTCTATCACATGTCGATAAATAAATTTTATTTCGATATTTGAGAGCAAACTAAAATTACTTTTATGTACTTTTCATCATTTTATATCCTCGTTCGGGTACGAAAATAAATTTTTCTTTCTCGCCCCCCACACACCGTTTCATTAAGTAATTTGTGTGTGTGTGTGTGTGCTGAGTTTGAACGAAACGATGGAAAGTGATTTTTGTTTAGAATAATTACTTCACTTTTAGATAATTTGATTTTTATCACTATTTAATGATCGGTATAATTATAGTGGAAATAGATGTTCCTCCATTAGATAATTTATCATCCAATGGAATGATGCTGATGATGATGATGATGATAATGATAATGTTGATACTCCCATTTGATTATAATTTCGTCGACTATAATTTAAGAACGGTAATATTAGACAACTTTATAATGTTAATACAAACTAATCACAATCAACAAATTACTAAATTGCCATACAGGGAATATACTTGTATGTTTCATATCTCGTACGTAGTAAGTTTGGATGGATACTGTTGTGGTTCAGAATGACCAATATTTTAATTTACTCTCTCTCTCTAAAAGCCAAATTAATTTTCCCACTAGACCATCAACTTTCATAGCATAACACAATTTATTTCTGCTTGTTATATCGTTTTTTATGGTTTTATTCTGATTAAAAGCTTTTTATAGTATAGTTTGTGTCTATTAGGGATAGAAGTAATGTATTGTTGAAAAAATATTAGTTTAAAGAGATAATAAAAGTTCTAGGTAAATGTATTGTTTGGGTTAGGACAGGTAATTTTTTGTGTATTTCTATTAAATTGGTCAAAGTTAAAAGCCCATTGGTATTATGATTAATTTAGGATAAATTAGATGATCATGTATATGGCTAACTATTATAAACAAATTTTAATAGTAACACAATGGTGGTTTCCTACCTAAAACTAAAGATGGCGCACTAAACACAGATTTATAAATATACAGAGTGTACGGGTTTGGGCTGCTAATCCGTTAAGGGATGCTTCCTTGGTTCATTCTGTGAAAAAAATCGTATATGGAAGTGAATCGGGGGTGATTTTGTGACATCCTTTGTGGTACAGATTTTAAAAAATTTGGTTCAGAAAAAAGTACACATAAATATTAAACTGTAACTTTCAAAATATTTATCGGAGGGCAACCAACTTAGTCTTATTTAATTGGTAATTGTATAGAGTTATTCATTAGCAACAAAAACGAAATAAAAATCTAGTTCAGCACTATTAAAATAAAAGAATGCGAATGGTAAGATAATTGAATCATTGATTCAAATAAATCGCGTGACTGAATCCCTGATTCTCAACTGTTATATATGAGTGTGAATCAATTTACAATCACCCTGTGAAGCACTGAACTTAATTTCGTTACCAACCTAAAAATCAAATTGTGGAATATTATAATATTGTGCGAATTGTGTAAGCTATATAATAAAACCGCGGTTCCACACTTTGATTCTTTCGTCTTGACATGTTCCTCGTTTCCACCATCAAACTAATTTATTACTATACGAATAAATCAAAAAACATAATTTTACACACATACATAAACAAAGATATGCGCAAAAAATCAAATATGGACGTCGATTGATTTTTGAAGTGATGAAATCACGACGAAAGAATCAATGTGTGGGAAGGCTCAATGAGTTGTTCTTGACAACGTTCAGTATAAACAGAGTCATCTATGATTTTAAAGAGCCGTAATATTAACTCTTAACCACTTTTGTGCGCCGCTGCGGCTATTTCGAATATAATTACTGTTACAAGCTGGCTACTGCCAACCTGCAGATATTCACTAAGCACCTGCAGAGGCCTCCACGGTGATATTTTGCCGGCTACGTTCTCAGGGAGAAGTGCTAACGTCGTGGGGTTTGAGGCATACAGGGCTCCTGGCTTACACCGTGATGATTACAGAAATTTAGGGGAACGCAAATAATAATAATACCGAGTTCCGCCGAAACTCGTCGGCCGGAACTTGAGGAACGAACACAACAAAATTATAAACCGGTAGAGGTGCCTTGGTGCGCGCATCCATCCGAACTCAAACAGGGCAAAACCCCGGTTACGAAATCGAATGCGGGCACCAAGGGACCGCAGACACTAAACCGACACAGAGGGAGTCTCCGCTCATATCATACCAAACGATAAATTTAATAATTCATTTTATTTAAAAGGTAAAACAAAAAGAAAACAACTTCCCGAAAAAAAGAAAGGGAGGGAACGAGAGAGAGAGAGAGAGCAATACGCATCGAGCGCGCGACACGCAACCGTTGTGCGGCGCTCGATTACAAAAATATAAATATTTAAATTTAATAAAAAAAATTTAAGAGAAAAATATATAAAAAGAAATGTAAAAATAAAAAGCAATAAAAAAAAATATATAAAAAAAAATCGTACCTTAATTAAAAAATTTCAAAAAAAAAAAATTCTGTTGCGGCCTTGCGCGGCCGTCATACCACAGGTGACCTTGTTCACACCCGGACCGTTGCGGTGCCTTTCACCGATACCAAACAAACAGCGAATAACCGGTTGGCTACCCGTTGTTGCAACCTAGTGCGGTCGGGCGTTGCGGGGCCTTTCCCCGATACCAAATCCCAAAAACAATAGCCGGTTGGCTACCGAAAATTGAATCCAACGTGGCGACACGTCCGCCGTTATAATATTTTATAAATCCCGAAAATGTGCGACGAGCCTCAACTGGCCGCCTGCAGAAATTTACAGCACTCGTGGATTATGCGTCACCCGTTGAACAGTTAAGAAAAACAAAATGCGGTACCCGATTCACTTTATGGGGCCCGTTATACTGGCCTCACTTGGCCACCCGTTAATAGTGTGGTACACGTTAATTAATTTAGGACCCGTAGAAAATTACAATGCGACGCTTCTATAAAAATTAGGCCACTCACAAGAACACAACCACATCCAAATGTTTGGTTTTATGATTTTTGTTTGTTTGAGAATACACTTTTCCCGACTCCTTTATACGCCATCCAGAACTTGTAAAATCCAAAATATAAAACTATATCGCTAGACACAGTATCGATTTTCTTATGACAGGATTAGTTACAAAGACAAAACTGAACTTAATTCACCAAAAAAAAATCTTTATTTTCCTTTTTTTTTTTAATTTTAAATTTTTGCAAATATAAAATGCATAAAATTCCAAAATGAACGCGACTTTTTATTTATATTAAAAACTAAACTCAATATGTGTTTTAATGACAATCAAAAACTGAACCTCTTCTATATACAACCAAAACTCGAATGACATCATCAACAAACATTCGAGCGCCGCACAACTCGTAAAACGTTTTAGAAGAAATTAATCCCTCTTCTCTGTCTCTCCTTTATATCAAATTTTCGTTGGTACAAAAGAGAGACATATAAGAAAAAACATTTTTTCGAAAACGTTTTACTTTGCACACACTCGATGCGCATTGCTCTCTCTTTCCCGTCTTACCTCTGCGCCACCAAACGATGGGGAACAAAACAAAAGTCGCGGGTGCGTTCAGCGCACAATTTAACAGACAAACACAGAGGTGAATAAAAACATAAGAGAAGATGGGCGAAACGAAGACAACAACCGCGGTGAATATAATAACACAAAAATCGTCGTTGCGACCATACAGTCGTAACATTACATCTGTATATCTGATATTCTTAATTATATTACTCGAAGATTTTTAGTAGTCCTGTATTGAACATTCTTAATTATGATTCAAATAAAACCAGACATGGTTCACTATATTTTTTGGTTATATATTGAAAATTAAAAATTTCCAACGCGAACACTTTTTTAGCGCCGCATCGGCTCTCATAATAATTTCTCTAAAAATTTATTATAAATGCAAGTATATTGAAAACAGCCGTTATTTTTATAGAACAAGGAGATTAGTGTCCTCGTAAGTATTTTTGAATTTACGACGATATCGGACATATGAGGAAACTATTCTGGCTGTCAATGAGTCCAGTGATGAACTCCGAATGTGGATATCGACGACCAAGTAGATAATGATGACGATTTAGATTGCACTAATGACGACATCATGATAAACGAAGAAGACCATACAAGCCATAATTTGGATTTTGATATAACAAAAGATATAGGATAAAGGACAATTTTTATATACAAAATGATGGACTACCTATGGGCAGTCCACTATCTGGAACACTCGCTAACATATATTTAAACCACTTCGAAAATTTTTATATAAACAACATAAGGAATAAACATAAAAATAAGATAATATATTGGCATCGATATGTTGACGACATTTTAATCTTATTCCACGGTACAAAAAGGCAATTGGACAAGTTACATAAATACGTAAACAACATACACCAAAATATCAAGTTCACGTTGGAGTTAGAGCAGGACAAGTCTATAAATTTCCTTGATTTAACTATTAAAAACATCAATCAAAAACATAGCTTCACGATATATCGAAAAGACACACAAACAGACCACACAATTCACAACTCCTCTAATCACCCATTTCAACATAAGATAGCAGCATACAATCATTTATTAACCAGGCTCAACAACATCCCCATGAGCGAAGTTGACTACAAAGAGAACTGCACACTATCATACACATAGCGAAACAAAACGGATATAACACAAACATGATTCATAAATTAAACCGAAAAATTTTACACAAAAAACATCATCAACTTTACACCACTTTACACACTACACAAGAAAACATAAAAAAGTACGTCACAGTTGAATATAATGGACACACAAGCAATTTATTACAAAAAATATTTCGAAAATTTGATTACACAATCGCGCATAAAACATCACATAAAACACAAAATAAATTATCATCACAACAAAACCACAATATGGACACTGGAATATACAAACTGACGTGTAATGATTGCCCTATATGTTCTATGTCGGTCAAACCGGTAGATCGTTCACACTAAGATTCAATGAGCACACAAAAGAAATAAAAAATGCAACCAAAAGCACGATCTTCAAATCCAATTACGCTCGCCATTTATTTACGAACAATCACACATACACGGACGTAAACACAAACTTAATAATAATGCACACAATGAGAAAATGCAGGATGATGGATCTTTTGGAAGAATTTGAAATATATAAACACCGACATATCCCACACATACTAAACGACAAGTTAATTTTCAAAACGAAAAAAAATTTATGACTTAGCTATATACAACAAATAATAAAAGCTGTTAACAGACAAGTGCATTATATATAAGGCGAAATTTCCTACGTTCACACCATTAATAGTAAAAACGTTGACTGAAGAAGGAGGAACTCCGAAACCGGTCTCAAACAAACAAAAATAACAATATTGTCACATAAAGAAAATAAGTATTTTACTATATGAAACCTTAAAATCATAATTTATTTTAAATTGTTGTAAAAAATAAAGTTTTTACGTTATATGTTAAAATAAAATATTTTTTAAATAGTGTTAATAAAATATAGTTTGTGACAAAAGCCACGAAAACACATATAAAAATGGATCTTTTCCAATTTTATTCAATGAATAATTGAATATACGTGCACTTCAGGGGGGGCATACAACTAACATTGGCAATCGCAATAAATTTTGGATAATAAATTTTAGCAATCTGACACGTCACATTATATAGAAATGTGTTACATGTGCCAGATTTAAACAAGCAACCCTCCACCAACTAATGGGTGATTTGCCGGCCTGGAGAGTAACTCCATCATGGCCTTTCAGCAAGGTGGGTATTGATTATGCCGGGCCGATTCAACTAAGGAACACGATAGGAAGAGGTTAAACAACGTACAAGGAATATGTTGAAGGTCAACATGGGCACACGTACAACATTTCTTAAACTGTCCCCACAGTTTGGAATTTCCATTTTGTCTAGACCTATCAAAATCATTTTAATAAATTGCAATACAATTATTTCCAGTAGTCTAGGCATATCAAAATCACTTTCGTTGATATGTAACTAACTAGTAAAATGTAACATAATCATTTCCGTTGATGTTTATAGTGTATATTTAGTTTAAGAATTGCTTATACAACAAGTGTTTAGTTTTTGTAGAGTTGCTTACTAGCAACAAATTGTTGCTCGAGTTTGTATATAAGCTCGTGAATTTTATGAATAAAATCAGAATAAAATTGACCATAAACCATTCAGTTTTACTTTCTCATCTAACTAAACCTCATCAGTGGTAATTTAGTTAGATGATACGCTAATCTAGCAAACCTTAGTCCTACAAACTAAGATATAATTTGCAAAATTAACAGAATACATTGCGGTATTTGTGTGCATGACCACCAAGGCCATACATGTATAAAAAGTTAGCGGATTAACAACGGATGCATTTATAGCAGCTTACCGCAGGTTCACATATTGCAGGGGTTGCGTAGAGAAATCTATACGGATAATGGTACCAACTTTGTCGGTGCGGAACGAGTACTGAAACAACAACGCAAGAAGATTGCAACTCTAGAACCAGAAGTTGCATGGTTATTTCACCAAGATGAAACAACCTGGAACTTCATACCACCTTTGGTGGGATATGGGAGGCAGGGGTAAATTCAGTAAAGACTCACATGAAGAAAGTCATAGGTGAGACCGCATTGACATTTGAAGAAGCAACAACGTTATAATGACTCAAATAGAGGTTGCTATGTAGCTTTTATTAATTTTGTAGCAGCTACAAACTGCGTATAAGAAAATTTAAACAAAAAATAATTGACGTCAATCGAACCGTGAGGAAAATTTGGATTAACGAGACTTTTTATTTAATCAACACACATATAAAAATATATTCAAATTAAGTTAAATTAAAATAATCACATTATCGAACATTAGCAAATTCTAAGTAAATTTTACCTAACAATCCCTAGTTAATTTTAATGACATTTTCCTAAAAAAATAATTTATTTCATAACAGTGTACATACATATGCACTAATCTATATATATAAAACAAAGTCGGGTTAGTTACACCATTTATAACTCAAGAACGGCTGGACCGATTTTTATGATCTTTGTTTTGTTGGATTTGACTCCGTTCCGAATAGCATCGATCATTTTTTTTATTCTGCGGAATTCTATTTTCGATTGGGATTTTTAAACGGTAAGTTCCCTTCGAAGATGTTTACTTTGTGAGTTTATCACATTTGTGATTGTGCGCACATCGATAATTGATTATGTAATTTTGGATTGTGTGATTAATTTTCCAGTATTATTTACAATGCCGCGAGCCAGAAGATCTAATCTTTCACCACGAAGCCGTAATGCAATTAGACTTCGGACTATTGCGAATCAATCCACTGCAGATGAACAAGAAATCACACGAGAAGTACGCCGCGTTAGTATGGCCCGACTTCGCGCTTTACAAAAACTAGCACAAAGAGAGGCAGTACGTCAAATGGATCAACAACGTGCTAATTTTCGACGCGCAAGAAGAAATTTTTCAAGTGTTGATTTGAATCGAATAGCGTTTCAATACGATTGCACAATTGACTACAACGCGCATCCTTTCGTTCGAATTGGCCCAATAGAGTTTGTGTGTGACCATTGCAGTGCATTGAAGTTCACTGGAGAAACGCCTGGATTGTGCTGTCTCAGTGGCAAGGTGAGATTGCCATTATTGCCTGCACCACCTGAACCGTTGCATTCATTGCTTCGTGGCGAGACACCAGAATCCCGACATTTTCTATCCAACACTCAAAGATACAACGTATGTTTCCAAATGACTTCATTTGGAGCAGACATTCTCGAAGAACGCGGATTCAATCCAACATTCAAGGTCATTTCTGCTCGAGAGAGTAAACATTCATTTTCGTTTGGTGATCATAAATCTATAATTCTGACTTCGTCTTCGACTTTACAGATTCATGGCCAAATTCACCACCGAATTAGGTCATTGCAACCGCTTGAAGATGGACAGCATAAATTCATCCAAATATACTTTATGGGCAAAATGGAGGAGGATCAACTTGATCGGTGCCAAACGATCAATACGACAATGAAAAGGATAGTTCTGCAAGAATTGCATCAACTACTCCATGAACATCATGCATTGGTTCGGTTGTTTAAAACTGCGTTGGATCGCATGCCAAATGACGACTGCAAAGTCGTGATCAGAGCAGATAAACGACCCGCTGGAACACACGAACGCCAATTTAATGCTCTAACAATAGATGAAGTCGCAGTTGTGATTGTTGGTGAAAACGTGGAACCGCGCGATATTGTGCTTACACGTCGTGACACTGGACAACTGCAACGAATAAATGAAACACACCGTTCATACGATACATTGCAATACGCGCTGATGTTTTGGCAAGGAGACGATGGATATCAGTTCAATATCAACATGATAAATCCATTGAGCGGTGAGTACTGATATCATAATTTCCATGATGACTCTAATTTCACTGATTTCATTTCAGGTGAGGAAACTAACAAGAAGGTTAGCTCGATGAATTATTATGCATATCGTTTGATGATTCGTCAAAATGCTGACAACTATTTGCTGCGATTTCGTCGTTTGCTTCAGCAATATTGCGTCGACATATACGTCAAAACCGAAACGGAGCGCCTCATTTTCATTCGGTTGAACCAAGCCAAACTGCGTTCGGAGGAGTATATCCATTTACGCGATGCAATCAGCACCAAAGGAGATGTAGCTAATGTTGGTCGATTGACTATTCTACCGGCGACGTACATTGGCAGCCCGCGTCATATGCACGAATATGCGCAAGATGCAATGACATATGTTCGTCATTACGGTCGTCCAGATGTATTCATTACTTTACTTGCAATCCGAAATGGATAGAGATTGTTCAACTACTGCTACCCGGGCAAATAACAAGCGATCGGCACGACATCATCGCACGTGTCTTCAAACAAAAAATCCGGTCGCTAATGAACTACATTGTTAGGCATTGCGTCTTAGGGGATACTCGATGTTGGATGTATTCAATTGAATGGCAGAATCGAGGCTTGCCGCATGCTCACATTCTTATTTGGTTAGTCGAAAAAATTCGACCAGATCAAATAGATGACATCATATGTGCCGAGATTCCTGATCCCGAAACCGATCCAGACCTGCATGATGTTGTAATTACGAACATGATTCACGGTCCGTGTGGCTCCATCAATCCCCAATCACCGTGCATGGTCGACAACAAGTGTTCCAAGCGTTATCCACGACATTTAACCGCAGAGACTATCACTGGCAATGATGGTTATCCACTGTACCGGCGTCGATCACCCGATGATAACGGTAGAACTATCACAACGATAGTGAGAGGAAATGAGTTCGTGGTCGACAACACTTGGATTGTTCCATATTCGCCACTTCTTTCCAAAACATTCAAGGCGCATTGCAACGTGAAGTACTGCAATTCAGTGAAGTCCATCAAATATATTTGTAAATATGTCACGAAAGGCAGCGATATGGCGGTTTTTGGTGTTCAAAATCCCAATACAAACGATGAAATCACGCATTATCAAGTTGGTCGATATGTGAGTTGCAATGAGGCGATTTGGCGTATATTCTCATTCCCTATTCATGAACGTCATCCCACTGTTGTACATTTGGCGGTGCATCTGGAGAATGGTCAACGAGTTTATTTCAACACACCAAATGTTGCTCAACGTGCTGAGACACCTTCAGCAACAACATTGACCAGCTTCTTTTCGATTTGTCAAAGTGATCCGTTTGCACGAACATTGCTCTACTCTAAAATGCCACGTTATTACACTTGGAACGCCTCATCAAAAAAATTTCAACGTCGGAAGCAAGGCGATGAGGTTCCTGATCATCCAAATGTGCGTTCTACTGATGCTCTTGGTCGCATTTACACAGTTCATCCGAAGAATGAAGAATGCTTCTACTTGCGGTTGTTGCTGGTGAATATTCGTCGGCCGACATTATTTGAATCACTTCGAACTGTCAATGGTGTAGTGTGCTCAACATTTCGTGCTGCATGTCAACAGCTCAACTTGCTTGAAAACGATACTCATTGGGACATGACAATCGCTGAATCAAATATTTCTGCAACTCCAAACCAGATACGCACATTACTTGCTATCATTATTTCGACATGCTTCCCATCAAATCCACGTGAACTATGGAGCAAGTACAAGAATGACATGTCAGAAGACATTCTACATCGAATTCGTGTCAGTTTCGGAAATCCCGATCTCGAGGTGAATGAGGAGATACATAACCAGGCTTTGCTTTTGATCGAAGACATGTGTTTTCGCATGTGCGGCAGTTTGTTAGTCAAATTAGGAATGCCAACGCCATGTCGTGGAATGAACGACACTTTCAATCGAGAATTGGAACGTGAACATGAATATGATCGGGATGCATTGAACCAATCAGTTCGAACCAATGTACCACTGTTGAACCCCCAACAGAAAGGAGTGTACGATACTTTAATGAAGGCAATTCATGATGGAAATGGTGGATTATTTTTCCTCGATGCGCCCGGTGGAACTGGGAAGACATTCCTCATGTCATTGATTTTAGCCACTGTTCGTGCGAGATCCGATATTGCTGTAGCAGTTGCTTCTTCTGGGATAGAGGCCACATTGCTAGAAGGATGCCGAACAGCACATTCAGCGTTGAAATTGCCGTTAAACCTTCAATCGGCTGAAAATCCGACATGCAACATTGCAAAACACTCAACAATGGCGAAAGTTTTGGTAGCAAGTAAAATCATCATCTGGGATGAATGTACAATGGCGCACGAACGCGCATTGGAAGCACTCGATAGAACTATGAAAGATCTACGCAATGACTCAAGATGTTTTGGAGGCGCAATGATTCTACTTTCTGGCGATTTCCTTCAAACAATACCAGTCATTCCAAGATCGACCGCTGCTGATGAAATAAACGCTTGCCTCAAATCATCGACTCTGTGGTGTTATGTGAAGAAACTTCAGCTGACGACAAACATACGAGTTGCATTGTTAAACGATCCACCTGCCGAAGAATTCTCTAAGCAATTACTGACTATCGGTAATGGCCACGTTCCGGTCGACAAATCGAACGGATTGATTTTCTTTCCTCAAAACTTTTGCATTTTCAACGAAGATGCGAAGCACGAAGCAACGTGTGCACGAAGTCTCAACGAATAACGAGCTCATCAACAAAGTGTTCCCGAACATCATTACTAACCACAAAAATCACAATTGGGTGTGTGAACGAGTAATTCTTGAGGCAAAGAACAAAGATGTGGATCACTTAAATTTTACAATTCAAAATCTAATCGTCGGTCCACTTCATTCCTTCAAATCTATCGACTGTGTGACAAACGAAGACGAAGCAACCAACTATCCAACTGAATTTTTAAACACATTGGATCTACCTGACTTGCCACCGCACAATTTACAACTTAAAGTTGGCTCGATAATCATTATGCTACGAAACCTGAATCAACCAAAACTATGTAACGGAACGCGTTTGGTGGTGAGAAAACTCATGGGTAATGTGATTCACGCGACGATACTCCAAGGGAAGTTCAAACGTGAGGAAGTTCTCATTCCGAGAATTCCGATGATCCCAACCCATATGCCATTCGAGTTTAAACGAATTCAATTTCCGATTCGTCTTGCATTCACCATGACGATCAACAAATCACAAGGCCAACCCTTTAGTGTTTGTGGCCTGAATCTAGAAAATGAATGTTTCTCTCACGGCCAATTGTACGTAGCATGTTCACGTGTCGGTAAACCATCCGCTTTATTCGTTCTCGCACCTAACAATAAAACAAAAAATGTCGTATATCACAAGGTGCTACAATGAAGGGAATCGACTCCATTGCAACCCACCCAGCAAATAGTTTAAAAGAAAATAGTGCAACAATGCTACGCGAACCATTTCGATTCAATTCAATAAAGCGAAAGCCTTGCTGCCACGTGAATTACATTCATTTCAATGTAAGTAAAATATATTTCTTTTTGATTTTTGTAATTTGATTGAATTTAATTAATTTGGAGAATTCATTTAATCTTAATAAAAAACTCAATCTAATTAAGCTAATAACCTTAAACAACATTTATTGATTTTGAGGCGGTACGAAATTCGCCGGGTCAGCTAGTCCTTAATAAATTAATTCGAACTCAATTAGACTTCGCGTATTCCAATAAGATTCGTATTATACGTGTGAAATTAAGTGTAAAAAACTTCACACGCATATCGTCTTAAAATGAAACTCTTTGGGCTTTTACGGAATTCACACTTTCAAAGAATATCAAATTTTTCAAAAATGATTTTTGGCCATTATATTATCAATTCAATTTAACTGCTTGAATTTTTTTTTCCTATAGAAAACTAATACATTACACACAGTTTACTTTAGCATTTAAACATAAAATTGTTGTTATTTAATTTCTTGAATATAAGCCGATCAAAAACTACTCCCACATCACCCATCAATTTCATCGTCCCGAAAAAATTCAATTGTTTAATTATTATGATTTCTATCCTGACCACGAAAATGTGCTTAACTCATTGAACTTGATATCTGTTACAGTTTAATGAATTAAAATTGTTTTGACAAATATCAAATTTCCAATTTTACTCAAGGAATGAAAGAAAGGAATGTTGAATCTAGAAAAGGAATGTATTTATAACCAGAGTCGAAAAGATTAATGAAATGTTACATTGACATAAAATTTAACTGGCGAAATATCACAAAATACGTGTGTGTGTGTATATAGGGTTAAAAAATTCGAATTTTAATTTAATTTTTTTTCCTGCTCATTGGATGTTGTCGTTAATGGTTATAATGGTAAGCAATTTATCATTTAGGATAAAATTTAATATAAATTAATTTTTTATCACCAATTTTTTTATTTTTTTTTTTTGGTACGTGCCTCTTTGATTTGATGAAGGTTTACGCTTATAATTATATACAATTGATGGCTAAAGACACAGAAAAAAATACTCGATTTGGCCCATTTTTTACTATTATTTAACCGCAAAACTTTTCAGTATCGACAGATTTTACAGATAAGGGATGATAATTTAAAGAAATTTTTTACATTTTTAGTCATTTAACTAGTTATTGTTATTTTTCATAATTAAAATCCAACTTTTTAGAAAAATAACGATAACGTAGAAATAATGGTGCAGATATATGTTGTGGTGAAGATCTTTGGTGCCATTGTTACGACTGTATTGTCTTAACAAGACTTTTTTTTGTAAATTTGTTTCCATTTTCATCGGTTTCTTGCGTCCGAGTTTTTCAATGTGTGAACGTGGCGTCTTGGTGGATGGATTCGTGTGTGTTTTCTTTGGTTATGTTGGCAACGGAACAAAAATAGGAGAGAGAGAGATAACAATGCGCATCGAGTGTGTGCAAAGTAAAACGTTTTGGAAGAAATGTTTTTCTTGTATGTCTATCTCCCTTATATCAACGAAAATCTGATATAAGGGAGAGACAGAGAAGAGAGATTAATTTCTTCTAGAACGTTTTACGAGCTGTGCGACGCTCGAATTTTTTTTTTTGTTTGTCATTCGAGTAGAGTTTTTGGATTAACAATTCGAGTTTTGATTTTTGGTGACATATATAAAGTCAGTTTTTGGGTTATAATATAAAAAGTCTTGTTTTGGAAAAACAATTTTTTTTTTGATAGTTTTTTACTTGTTACGCTATTTGCCGTAGGCAAATTATTTTAATTATTGAAATTATTATAGTTATTTGTATAATATACAGTAAAAAACTTTAAATAAAAAAAAAAATATATATGAATTTTCTGTTCAGTTGTATATTGGAAATATTATTATTTTTTAATTAAGTTACGTCTGTCGTGTGTAATTCAATAAAACAAAACAAAAAAAAAATGTTTACGAAAATGATATGAACGAAGTGTTTTATTGAGTGGAGTGCAGTGTGATCAAGAATCCTAACAGCGGACGCTGCGAATTTAGACTTGTGCCGCTTTTTCACTGGGGTTGCTTCAAATTCATTTTTTGTGTTGAGAAAAATCGTTGTGGAAATTTACTTAACTGTAAACAAAAAAAAAAAAAAAAACAGTTTTATTGCCTTACTTGATGTTTTGTTGATTGCTGATTTAGAGGCAAAAGAAAAAAAGATTCATGCTGTTATCTTGGATTTGAAGTACAAGCAGACGAGCTGATTGAAATTGGTACAAACGTAACAACGGGTGGCCAGTTGAGGCCATTCTTTTTATTGTGGTATCGGGGAGAGGCCCCGCAACATAGTGCCCAACCAGGCAAGCGCTCGAGCGCAAGGCGGGAGTCGCCCAACGACGGCACCAAGGCCGCATCGGGGGGTAACGGCACATCAAGCCGCAACGGTCCGGGTGTGGCAAGGTCACCTGTGGCATCTCGGACGCGCAAGGCCGCAACAATTTATATAATTAATTAAGGTACAATTTTTTTATTTTTTTTCATTTAAATTTTTTTCGATTTTTTTTACATTTTTTATATATATTTTTATATTTTATTAAATTTTTAAATTTTGTAATCGAGCGCCGCACAGCGGGTGCGCGCTCGGTGCGTATTGCATCTCTCTCTCTCTCGTTCCCTCCCTGTCTTTGTTTCGGGAAGTTGTTTCTTTTGTTTTTGTTTATTTTTATATTTATAAAATGAATTATTAAAATTCTTCGGTCGGTATGATGGGAGCGGAGACTCCCTCTGTGTCGGTTTAGTGTTGGCGGTCCCTTGGTGCCCGCATCCAATTCCGTAACCAGGGCTTGGCCCCGTTTGAATTCGGATGGATGCGCGCACCAAGGCACCGTTCTCGGTTTATAATTTTTGAGTTGTTCGTTCCTCAAGTTCCGGCCGACGAATTTCGGCGGAACTACGGTTTTTATTTATTATTTGCGTTTCCCCAACTTTCTGTTAATCACGGTGTAGGCCAGGAGCCCTGCATGCCTCAAACCCCACGACCCTCGCACTTCTCGCTGAGAACGTAGCCGGCAAAACATCACCGTGGAGGCCTCTGCAGGAGCTTAGTGAATATCTGCAGGTTGGCAGTAGCCAGCCTGTAACAGTGGCGCCCAATCTCGCGAATTTTAATTTTGATAATTTTTATTTTTTTTTTTTTGATTTGTAGCTGCACTCCCTTTGGCGTGCGCGTCCAGTGTCGAAACCGGTGTTTCACATTGTTTGAATTCGCATGGACGCGCACACCAAAGCCAGTCTCCCGGTTGACATTCTCCATCTACGATCGCAACCAGCACGGGCTGTTTGATTGCGCGTAGATGGGGGGTGTCATCCCCTATTCTTTAGACATCCGACTTCCGAGCTCTTTCCCATTTCCACTATGTTGTGTCCGATTGTGGTGGAGCTCGGATGTCATTTGTCTGGGGTTTAGCTGTTAGCTTCATCTTTCTTTAGCCCCGAAATTTCTCGACCGAAATTTGAGGAGCAACAACTGTTATTATTATTTTATTATTATTATTTCTTTATTATTTTATTATTTAGCTGACACGGAGTGGGGTTTCCACTCTCATCATACCATCCGTATCGTGGTATTAATTAAAAATTTTTCTATAAACTTTATTTGTTTTATTTGATATTTTGATATTGTTTTTGATTTTGGTTTATAGATCTATGGGTTGTATTGGAACCCTCGGGTTTATTAGTATTTCATTTTGATTTTATTTTCCTTTTTCCTTTGTATCTCTTGAGTATCAGCCTCCTGCCTGCATACCGTTGGGTGTGTTGGTAGTTGCTTGAATTGGTTTTTTTTCGTATCGTTTCAAATTTCAACGAGCCCCTCCAAATTAGGTTCTCATCGAAAAGCGCCACTTTGGGGGGTATCTCGTCTTCCGTCGTTAAACTAACCGTGGGAATACTGGACCCACAAACCACCACAAGGTTGTAACGAATTGTCTTTAGACAGATCGAAATCTCGTTACCACTTTCAACCTATCTAAACTTACCCGATACAATTGTATACATATTTGCAGTGTTAATCATGACCTGCACAATATTCCTTAAATTCTAATGTAATTTTCTAAATGTATACAAATTGTTTATGTTACTCAAATAACATAATAAATGTATTTACATTTTACCTGAATAAACCATTTTTATATGAGTTTATTCAGTGTGTCTATTACAACAACGTTGAAGGTCGTTGTTCGTAAATATTGCTTATAAGTAAGTACACTGCACTCAATTTCCCACGTTTGCAGTAAATATAATGGTAATGTCGTTCAACTAATAATCGCATGGAAATTTCTGATTTTTGGCACATGTTGCTTAATCAACAAAATATATGTATGCGATTATTGGTGATATCCGAAACCCTGAATTTCTATGTGGATTATTAATGGAAATGGGGGGGGGGCTATTTAGAGGTGATTTCAATCATTTAAATAGTCTGATTTTTGGTTTGAGAAGGGGATTATGTTTTGGAAAGCAGACGGTGGCAGTCTTCATAAAATCGTTTGAGATCATTGTTGGACTAAGTCGTATTGTATTTGAACATAAAAAAAGTTTAATTTGGGAGGACAATAAAGGCGCAAAATTTTAAGAAAAATCCGTTTATTTTTATTTTTGGGAGTTGTATTAACGTGGTGAGTATGTACTAAACAATATTTTTATTCACAGGTATAAGTAAAAAAAAAGGAACTAACATATAACTGGTCCAGGCTGTACTAGTGAACAAGGAATTTCGTGTGACGTTTTTCGTCGGAAATTCCCGCTGTTAACTAGTATAGTAACAAGGTGCATGGCCAAGCACCTTTCTTATTACTAACCCGCGGCCACGCGCCGTTACTTAAATATAGATATTTTTTTTGTTTTGATTAATCGGACACCTTGCCAATAATGTGGTAAGGGCCGAATAATCAGCGGATCTTGTGTGGCTCATGCCGAATGGGTAAGCCATCTGCTAGTGATGGTACTCACGGTTCCCCCTCCTTAGCTCCCTCGCGATTGGGCGAGACGTCTTCCTTTCAACATCAAAAATGTTAGCGGTATACTAGGCTCTGTTCACACCTCCATCCCCCACGACCATACATACCTCTACCCTTTGAGCTACGGGCTAATGCCGCTTGGAGGTAATGTGAACAGGGATATTATTTTTGAAACTGTTTGCCGACAGCAAACTGTTTCATTATGGCGCCCAAACTAGAAGCCCGAAAATAATCGTATTTGTTAAATACAGGCTGTGCTTGGTTAGAAATATCAGACGCTATCATCTTGCTTTTAGTCTATAGGATTTTTTCTGAATGATCCATGTTTTGATTAACTTAATCTAGCTATTAAAGCTAGTTAGTTGAAACCAGTGGATACACACTCAATTACTTGTGCCAACCAGAAGAGGTTCATAGTGATTAATAGAATTCTTTCGAACCCATTGTTGGGTTGTTTAGTTCCCCATCAGCGCAAAATGATATTTCTTACTCTAAGTACAGTTTTTCCATATATATGGGAGAATAAAATTTTCCCAAACAAAATCATCCATTAAGATTGTTGTCTTCATACAGCTTTCTCAACTTGAGTTGTTTATGACCCAGTGAGGGAGAGTGTTATGCGCTCGCGGTAGTAATGTCAATCATTCCTTTCTTGCCTGCAAATGCAGGGGGTATAAAGGACTTGACATTCTATCGGCTTAGCCGTAACACTACGTTAAACTGGTACAAACACCCAAGTTTCACATTTCCCCAAAAATAATTGTAATTTGTTTTGAGTTCTTCAAAACAGATTCTCCAAAGAAATTCGACTAAAAATATGAATTTCCTGGTGGTCAAACCACACAGTGCATAGTTAGGTTTCGCGTTCAAATCCGCTTTGTATATTTAAAATTTTAATCATCACCCTTTGGGGTGTAGGTCGTATATCGTCTACATTTAGTTAATCACGTCTAGATTTAAACCTATTCAGTTGTTCAGATATCTTTGCTCTGCTATTAGGCGAGTATGACTGCAGGCCTGGACATAAACTGAGTAAGGTTACGATACGCATTGTGGAAATTCTTAACGATAGCCGGCGAGTTACCGTTCCTTCTGGTAGTCCATTGTGGTATATACAGTTATAGAGCTCAAAAACCACAGGTGATTTACAAGCATATCTTCGGTTAGCTACTCGCACAGTCGTGATCCTTCGCTCGCGAAGCTTGACTATCAACTGTGAGGATGAGGGCAATTGGAATATGCTTGGCCAGTAGGTACAATTTGTGGGATTGCTAATCCAATCCAAAAATAGCAGTGAGAATCACTCAGGTGTACATACCGAGTTAGGACTCTCACTGCATGATTTAAATTGGATGTGCACTTTCGCCAAAAAAATTTTCATTCATATTTTAACCTATCCCATTCCTTTTTCAACCATCACCAGAGCACCTGGACCTCGCTCGGCGGGGGCTGCACAGGATCCGCCACACCAAAGTTATTAGAAAGTTTATAAACAAAAATTGAATATAGTGTACCAACCCATCAGAAGATTAGAAGAAGTGAATTAAGACATAAGGCGTATTTATTTTGAATTACCAGCTTAAAAGCGATAGTAAAAAGTAGAGGGTGTAGGAGTTTGATAGCGATATAAGTTGGGTTAATGAGAGGACGAAAATTAAATAGGTTATAAGTATTACGGAAGATAAGTGAATTTACAATTTAGGAATAAGCAGTTATTAGGTAGTTAGTAGATTTTTAGGGTTTGCTAAATAATAGAATGTCGGAGAAGAAATTGTTTAAGGTAGACCATCTGGATGAGGATGAGTTGCGCATCGAGTTTGAAGTGCGTAACCTGGTGGACAAAATCACTCCAGGGAACGTAACCGAGACTCTAAAATTGGAGTTAACGCGCAAAATAGAGAATGAGTCCAATAATTCGTTTTTGGTCCCTAAAATAGCACATGAAGCGGCGCGTAAATAACCCGCAAGGGAGATTACGTTGTGCTTAAAGAAATTGAGCCATCTACGTCAGTGCATGCTGGATGGAGTTATTAGTTTAAAACCAACAGCTGAATGGTTACCAAAACTGGCCACCAAATTCGTGCACCTTCAAGGAAGAGTTGCACGAATTGGTAGGACGCCTAAGTTTGCAGCATTAGTAGGACCCCTTAGAGATGCTGTCGAGTTTGGTGGGGAATTAGTGTCCCGACTGTTGGCAGGTGAGTTAACTATTGAAGATGCCCGTACGCAGTTGGGCAGTTTAAAGGTCCCAGAAGAAGCACCAAAGCAAACAGAAATCAATGATGACGGCCAAGGTAAAGGTGCAGTATCTAAACTCAAGAATCCAGTACAAATGGCGGCTCGAAAGGATACTGAGCTATTTCACCAAAAATTAGACCAAATACGACTCGATGATGATATCCAAAGGGAGGAATCCTTCGAGTATGATAGTGATGAATACCAACTTATGCCGAATTCTACGCATCGGACAAGTAAAATTAATGAGGCAAAACTACGACAGGAGGTAAAAACATGGAAAATCAGTTTCTCTGGGTATAGTAGCGAATTGACAGTGCAACGTTTTCTAACCAGGATTGAATGGCATGCTAAACGATCCCAGATACCACTTGATAGTGTGGTGGGAGCTCTTGACTTGTGCTTAGTTGAGGAAGCTCTAGAGTGGTTCTGGAATTCAGTTGACCGCAACCCAGAGATAGACTGGAGCAGCGTGAAACAAGAAATGGCGTTACGCTTTGCTCCTAATATCACAGAGGATGATATACACCGAATGCTAAGTGATAGAAAGCAAAAATACCCCCGCGAAACTGTCCAGGAGTACTATCAGGCAATGCAAAAAATCGCATTACAATCCACAAGAACCATTTCTGAAGGCGTTATGTACACTTTTATAAGAAGAAACATGCGTCCAGGATTGCAAATGGCGATGCACAACGAACCAAGATTTGCAACCCTGGCCGACTTCATTCGTAGGTGTAGCACGCTGGAGCAAGTGTGGCGAAGATTTGGACATGTTCCGGAAGCCACCTTCGCACCACCCAATGACTTGACACCTAGCAATTACGGCAACCAACCTTTTAGGCGAAGAGTTGCGTTCAACACACAAACTCCTAAGGTACATGAGTTTATGTTGGAGCAAGGGGAAGTGGACGAACCCTTATCCATGCTTAAAGCAACTTCTGGTTTTCAAGGCTACAATATCGATCCCGGAGAATACCCCACAAGGACTCTGAAGTCAAGTGGTCACTCAAGTCCAATAATCCGACCACGTCTGATGGATGAGCAAGAAGGGGATATGGGACAGTATGAAATGCCCGATACGACCCCATACTACTTAGCCAATTCCCAGCCACAAATATGTGCCATCAATCAACAGAATAGAGCCCAGTCCATCAGGGGAAACCCCATCTTTGACCCTGTGGGTCAGCAAAACTTCCAACAAGCCACAGCAGTTCAGAGAATTCACTCTCAGCCCCTGATGAGTGGTGCAAGGTTTAAGTGTTGGAACTGTGGGGATCCTAACCACACATTCATGGGTTGTCGCAAACTTGTCTCTCATGTTTTCTGTTTTGGTTGTGGAACAAGAGATGTATTCAAGCCAGATTGTACTCGCTGTACCCCATCAACGGAAAACTGGAGATCGGAGATGAGGGAGCCTCGCCAAACTCGTCTCCAGAACACACCTCCGAGGCCAAAGAATGCCACAGAAGAGGCAGCCAGCAATACGGACCCCGAATTGTACCGGCTGCACCGAGCTTAAATATTAAAAATAATAATACACACCGTTCGATATCTTGTCAAACAGACAACAGACAAAGGATTCGAGCGTTAAGATATTTTCGTTTGCGACGATGGTGGCGCAAGCAAATATTATCATCAATAATTCACCAAGGGTTAGATCATCGACCATATGTCAATATAACTTTAGACGGAGAAAATATTCGTGGTCTTCTCGATTCCGGAGCCAACATAAGTGTTTTGGGTAAAGGAAGCGAACAATTTCTACAAGACCATGGTTTAAAATACTTCCCCCGAAAAACTCAGGTGCTTACTGCCAGTGGTGCACCTGAATCAATACTCGGATACGTCACTATACCGATTACTTTTGGAGGACAAACTAAAAGTATGCGTCTCTACATCGCGCCCTCACTAGAGCAAAGGTTATACCTTGGTACTGATTTCTGGACCACATTCAATCTTCAGATAACAGTATCCGAGCTCAGTTTACCAGGTGATATCAGTGATGTAGCCTCCAAAGTAAATGCAGACAATAGCCAGCATGTGTTAACATCAGCACAGCTAGAAGAATTAGATAGAATTAAATCGGAATTTCCATCGTCTGAAAAGCTAGGTTTGGGAAAAACACACTTAGTGCAGCATGAGATAGACACTGGTGATGCCAAACCAATCAAGCAACGTTATTATGCCATTTCTCCTGCTAAGCAACGTGAAATGGATAAAGAATTGGAACGAATGCTGTCCTTGGGAGTGATTGAGGAGTCTTCAAGCTCGTGGAGTTCACCAGTTACTGTGGTTCCCAAGAGCAATGGTAAGGTTAGGTTGTGTTTAGATGCACGAAAACTGAACTCGGTCACGGTGCCAGAGGCATATCCACTGCCAATAATTGACGGTTTGCTCAGTCGCCTGGAAAACACTAAATATATTTCCAGTTTAGATTTGAAGGATGCATTTTGGCAAATCCCATTAGAACAATCTTCAAGATGCAAAACCGCTTTTACAGTGCCTGGCAGACCCCTCTATCAGTTTACCGTAATGCCGTTCGGTTTATGCAATGCGGCTCAGACGATGTGTAGACTAATGCACAAGGTAATACCTCACGAACTGCATGATAGAGTATTCGTCTACCTAGATGATCTCCTCATTACTTCACCTACCTTCGAAGGTCACATGCAGTTACTCAGGGTTGTAGCAAAACATCTGACATTGGCCAATCTAACTATCAATATTGAGAAATCTAAGTTCGTCCTGACCCATTTAAAATATTTGGGCCATATAATCGGTGAAGGCTGTATTAGAGTAGACCCAGATAAGGTTAAGGCGATACAAGATTTCCCCGTTCCTAAAACTGTCAAGCATATTCGGCAATTTCTGGGAATGAGTGGGTGGTACCGCAAGTTTATACCAAGATTCTCGGAAGTAGCGACCCCACTCACCGAGCTCCTAAAATGCAAAGGCATTATCCAGTGGAATGAGAAGGCACAAGAGGCATTCATTAAATTAAAGGAATGTCTTACAACTGCACCAGTGTTAACGCATCCAGACTACACTCGTACCTTCTTTATTCAGGTAGATGCGTCAAAGACAGGTGTAGGGGGCGTCCTCTTCCAGAAAGATAGTAAAAATGAGGAACATCCCATCGCTTTCTATTCTCATAAGCTGAACGGAGCGCAAAAGAATTATAGCATCACAGAGTTGGAATGCCTGGCCGCAGTTCTTAGCGTAAAGAAATTCCGAGCCTATGTTGAGGGATATGAATTTGTCATTATTACGGACCATGCCAGTCTGCAATGGCTGATGAACCAGACTGATCTGTCTGGGCGGTTAGCTCGTTGGAGTCTAAAGCTACAAGGTTACAACTTTAAAATCGAGTATCGTAAGGGGTCACAAAATGTAGTGCCGGACGCTCTTTCTCGAATACCCGAGGAGGAAGTAGCTGCTCTTACCATGCATGGAACGAATTTACAATTAGACCTACAGTCTGCTGAATTTACACGACCAGTATACTTGGACCTACTGAAAAATTTTCAAGGCCACAAACCAGAAAATATTAAAATCTCAGATGGGAAAATTTTGATTCACCTACCGAGTAGGAACCCTGATCATCAGACAGACATTCCAGATTGGAAACTATGGCTCCCAGTCAGCCTAGTCCCAACAATTCTCAGTCAAGCGCATGAACCACCTAATGCAGCCCACATGGGTATGGCTAAGATGATTGAGGTCATACGCAGAAGTTTCTACTGGCCAACGCTAGTAAAAGACGTGCAAAGATATGTACAACAATGTCAGGTTTGTAAGCAAACCAAAGCCCCAAACACCACTTTGAGACCCCAAATGGGCAAATACAAAGAATTCGAACGTCCTTTCCAGAAGTTGTATCTTGACTTCCTGGGGCCATATCCCAGGTCTAAGAGTGGTAACACCCACCTGCTAATAGTACTGGATCACTACTCGCGATTCGTGCTATTAAAACCTCTGCGAAATGCAGTGGCCAGTAGGGTCGTACAATACCTGGAGGAAGAAATATTCCCGGTATTCTCCGTGCCAGAGACTATCTTGACGGACAATGGACAACAATTCAAGTCCAAACTATTTCAAAGCCTCTTGGATAGACACGGAGTAAAACATGTTTTTACTCCAGTTTACTCACCCCAGGCTAATGCTTCAGAGCGCGTCAATCGCTCAATATTAGCTGCCATTAGGGCATACCTAGAGGAAGATCACCGGAATTGGGATCTCCATATCCCGCAGATTGCTAGTGCACTACGCAACACCGTGCATTCCTCTACATCTTATTCGCCAGCATATCTGGTATTTGGACAACATTCCGTTCAACATGGCTCTCAGTACCCCCTATTGCGGTTATTGGGAGGAGGAGCTTTGATGAACCATTCAGTTCAAGGGAAAGATGACCGTTTAGCGTTAGCTCGAGAACTTGTATTATTCCACCTTGATCAAGCGTACAAGCGGAATGCATCCCAGTACAACCTGAGATCAGCAAGGAGGGAATTAGCAGTCGGACAAGAGGTCTGGGTGCGAAATTTTACCCAGAGTAACGCTAGTTCCAAATATACAGCTAAGTTAGCAAACAAATTTGTACCCGCCACAGTACAACGCCGAGTTGGGACAGTAGCCTATGAGCTAGTCACGAGGAATGGCAACGCACTCGGAATTTTCCACGCTAAAGATATTCGAGTGTAGTAACCCCACTGATTGTGTAAAATACTCCATCTTATGGTGGAACACTTGGATGTACCTAAGCGTAAGAGGAAGGAGTTTGAGAAGGAACGAAAATGTCGGAGACGGGAGGAGAGAGAAATAAAGAAGAAGGAGGTGACGGCTGATGGTAGCGCGGGTAATACAGAGCTCGTTGTCGCGGACCATTCTGTCGTTACACCATCTACGTAGAACTAGATATCTGAATAGATGATGTAAAGACAGAATGAAGAATGGTATATCGAATACCATTGCAAGTAGAGTTAAGAGAATAGGATAGGCTATATAGGATAGGTTAAAGAATAGTATAGGAATATGGTAATAATTAGCAATTAATATTATTAATTAAGTAATAAGAACCGCATATAAGACACAAAGTTAACATTATTTTCCATATTATGTGGCCAACAAACAACAAGGGAAAAAAATCATAATGAGGACATACACAAAAGGTTATCCATGGATGGTAGTAATAGGAGTAGTGTTGGTTTTCGTGAAATCGCTGGGTGGTAGTGTGTACAACGAGTTTCCAAACAACCCAGGCATATTCATGGAGGAAATAGGAGGAGCATATTAATACCAAACTAGTTACCCCGACATAACTGAGTGAACAACTCCAAAAACTACAAGCGATGATGCCAAAAGATGTCAGTTGCGGAGTTAGCCTAGTGCACGCAGTGGGAGTCCGGGGTTCAACTATGTAGACAGCAACGCACGTTGTTTAATGCTCAGGTGGATAATAGGTCATGCAAGGTCCATATATTACAAAGAGAAGAACAAGCATGGGGGAACACAACTAAGCCAGGAAAATCAGTGGCTGATATTCAATGCATAACCCGAAAGAATTACAGTCATATGCAACAATACCACGGAGTACCAAAAAAATCCAAGGCAGTGGTATACTTCAGTTAAATGAAGGTTGCCAGAGGGCTACAATTAACCTCTTGCTTAGTTTCAATGTAAGCCAAGTTTGGTTGGACAAAAAAAAAAAAATAATTCGGACCCCGGAGGTACTAGGGAATTTAGACCCGGAGCTGGAAGATTTGGCCGTTGCAGTAAACTCAATTCACGAAAAACAACATTGGCGACGAGTTAATGTACATGACCTCAACCACTATGCAAGTTCAGGGATAGTGCTCATCATAGGGGGGATACTAGTCATTAGTTGGAGGCGGCGCCGTAACACCAGGAGAGTCTGGAAAGCCACTACTAAGCAGCGACGTAGCGAGAACCAACTACCAACCTTCACACAACCTCGCCGGCGTCACAGTCACTGACCAGATACCTCAATGATGAATGGATATACGTTAATGTTTATAACTTTATAAGATATTAAGTTTAAAAAAAAAAAAAAAAAAAAAAAAACATGAATAAATACATAATAAGGTTTAATAAGTTTTAATATATAGTTAAAATATAAGAAATAGTTAAAATTACTTAATAATATTATAAAGAAATCTGTATTTAGGTTATAAAAATTAGATTAGTTTGCCCGGCTGAGACTTACTCAGGGTGTGGGGCGTCCGCCACGTTGATCGCCTTTCAATCAGTTCTCGACTCTATCTACTTTCCATAAGAGCATGAGATCTCTTTTAATCTCAGGATGGGTTTCCCCACGGTGTAACGAATTGTCTTTAGACAGATCGAAATCTCGTTACCACTTTCAACCTATCTAAACTTACCCGATACAATTGTATACATATTTGCAGTGTTAATCATGACCTGCACAATATTCCTTAAATTCTAATGTAATTTTCTAAATGTATACAAATTGTTTATGTTACTCAAATAACATAATAAATGTATTTACATTTTACCTGAATAAACCATTTTTATATGAGTTTATTCAGTGTGTCTATTACAACAACGTTGAAGGTCGTTGTTCGTAAATATTGCTTATAAGTAAGTACACTGCACTCAATTTCCCACGTTTGCAGTAAATATAATGGTAATGTCGTTCAACTAATAATCGCATGGAAATTTCTGATTTTTGGCACATGTTGCTTAATCAACAAAATATATGTATGCGATTATTGGTGATATCCGAAACCCTGAATTTCTATGTGGATTATTAATGGAAATGGGGGGGGGCTATTTAGAGGTGATTTCAATCATTTAAATAGTCTGATTTTTGGTTTGAGAAGGGGATTATGTTTTGGAAAGCAGACGGTGGCAGTCTTCATAAAATCGTTTGAGATCATTGTTGGACTAAGTCGTATTGTATTTGAACATAAAAAAAGTTTAATTTGGGAGGACAATAAAGGCGCAAAATTTTAAGAAAAATCCGTTTATTTTTATTTTTGGGAGTTGTATTAACGTGGTGAGTATGTACTAAACAATATTTTTATTCACAGGTATAAGTAAAAAAAAAGGAACTAACATATAACTGGTCCAGGCTGTACTAGTGAACAAGGAATTTCGTGTGACGTTTTTCGTCGGAAATTCCCGCTGTTAACTAGTATAGTAACAAGGTGCATGGCCAAGCACCTTTCTTATTACTAACCCGCGGCCACGCGCCGTTACTTAAATATAGATATTTTTTTTGTTTTGATTAATCGGACACCTTGCCAATAATGTGGTAAGGGCCGAATAATCAGCGGATCTTGTGTGGCTCATGCCGAATGGGTAAGCCATCTGCTAGTGATGGTACTCACGGTTCCCCCTCCTTAGCTCCCTCGCGATTGGGCGAGACGTCTTCCTTTCAACATCAAAAATGTTAGCGGTATACTAGGCTCTGTTCACACCTCCATCCCCCACGACCATACATACCTCTACCCTTTGAGCTACGGGCTAATGCCGCTTGGAGGTAATGTGAACAGGGATATTATTTTTGAAACTGTTTGCCGACAGCAAACTGTTTCAAGGTAACCATTCCTTCCTTCTTTTATTATTATCTTATTTATATTATGTTGCTGACACTTTGCCTCCTTATCTGGGTGTGTTGGTAGTTTCATTAGCTACGTTATTATTATTATTAAATTTTGTTTATTATTATTTTGTATGAATTCAAATCCGTGGGATACGCCAGAAAGGCCTCAAAGACGTACAGTGTGGGATAACTCGGACGTAGAACCACGTATCCAACGTAACCATCCGTGGGATCGAGTGGAAGTTAACCAAATTCACAATCGAATTGAGTATTATCCAACGCACGGGGTAACTTTCTGGTTGTTTATCGCGATTTGATATTCATTGGTTGAATTTTTGTTGTTGTAATTATTTTAACGAGCCCCCCCAAATTAGGTTCTCATCGAACAGCGCCACTTTCGGGGGTATCTCGTCCTATCCGTCGTTAAACTAATCGTGGGAATACTGGACCCACAAACTCTTACAAGGTATCCATTCCTTTTCGTGTTATTTATAAAAATATTTCGTGTTTTTTTTTTTTATTATCTAGTTATAGTGGGTGTGGAATATCTTTAGTTGTAATTTCCTCTAATTTAAAACCTTCCGTTTGAGTTAGAGTTATTTTGAATTAAAATTTTTTGTATTTTTATAAATCAATAAAGACTACGTTTTTTCGAACTAACCAAACTTATTCCCTAACCTTACCTGAATTCTAAAATGGACGTAAATCTACTGCAACGAGACGAAGTGGAGGTGGAATGTCTCCTTCGTGACATACGCTTCGACACATCAGATGCAATTCATCAACTCGAGGAAGCGGTCCGAAGTGAGCAGGCCGAGACTAAACCAGCGCCCGGAAAAATGCATACAAACGCATCGAAACGACCAGATATTGAGATCTCAACGTGTCTCAAAAAATTGGAGGAGATTCGGGGAGCGATCACAGTGTTGGATCCGGCGACAAAAGATCTCATGCTATTGGTGCAACGGTACCACTCTCGTTTATTACATTTGGCAGGTCGGCTTAGTCGCGCATTCAAATCACCGAAATACGAGCAACCCGCGCGTAAGGTACATCAAGCATGTTCCGAATTATTGACCAGTCTGCAGATGTACCTGGATGACCAGGAAAAGTTGAACGTTTCCATAGAAAGCGCAAAGGGCGTACATCTCGCGTTGGAAATACCTCCCCATGAGGAAACAAATGAAGAGATTCAAGTTCAAAATCTCGGTAGCGAGGATGATTCCGACCACCCACAACCGCAGGAGCGAAGATGCACTTTGGAAGATCTCCTTGATCAGATTCAAACGAACCACACGGCGGTTCAACAATCAAATGCACAGACCACACTCTTGGAATCCATGCTGCAAAAATTCGAATTGGTATCACAGCAGCTGGTCAAGTTGGATCAAAGACAAACCAACCTCCAGACTCAAATCGTTGGAAATAACCTGTTCTCACAAGACATCCCGATTCCAACCGTACACGATCGAGCGCCTCCGACGTCCACTAGTTCGCCAGTATCGCCAAAATTTGTCGATCGACGTTTGTTGTCCGGTAGTGGACTAAGTTTCACGGGATCTCCATCAGGAATCAACATCGATATGTTCCTGTTTCAAGTTGATACCATCGCTTCATCTCGGGGATTATCCGAACAAATTTTATTGTTAGAGCTCCACACCATTCTGAAGGACCTCGCGTTGCAGTGGTACTGGACATTTCGTAAACACAACCCGCACGCGACCTGGTCAGAACTACGAAGCGGAATTATCGAGCGCTTTCAAGATCGTCGCACAAATTACGAAATCCGCAGAATGGTCGAGGCACGTAAACAACAATCGAACGAAAGCTTCCTGGATTTCTACAACCACGTCTGGACCCTTACCTTACAATGTCGAACGCCGTACTCAGACGAAGAGCTCATTCAAATTTTGCTGAACAACATGAAGCCTACGCTACAATACCACCTTACAGATCGTCGGTTCAGCAGCATCAACGAACTAATCAAAAGCTGTTCTGCTTGGGAGGAGTCTTTCCGGCGGCTCAAAGCTCCGGCGGATCCTGCAATCCATCCACGACGCGTGATCAATGAGTTATCAGGCAGTTCGTATGATGATGTTGGAGCATATGACTCTTATGAGAATTATCCCTTAACTGATGTTCTACCCGATAACTCAGTATCCGCAATTCAAACGGGGAGCAGGTATTCGTCGGCAGCAGCGAGACGTTCGGGCGGACAAGTCCCAGCAGGCAGTTCGGGATTGGTTTACAAACAACATGCCAATCATAGTAAAAATATCGTCTGCTTTAATTGTTCGGATATGGGTCACACGTTCATGGATTGTCAATTGGCTCCCGTTGGATTGTTTTGCTATCGATGTGGGCTACGAGGGACGATATCTGCGCGTTGTCGACGTTGTGCCGAAGAACGAAACGCTCAATCCAGATTGTCGGAAAACCAGAACAGTGGTTCTTGGAGGACTGGGCCACGAGAATCACCACAACCACAACCGCAACCCAGACTGATGTTACCACGGACAAATCCACTCAAACCGATTCTGGAGGATGCAGCGAGCAATACGGACGCGGAAATCCGCTCCTATTCGAATCCGACGATGAAGTAAGCTCGTCTGCCAGTAATGATTCCTTTCCCGATCCTTCTTCCCCATCCAATCCTTCCTCCCTTCCTGTCGCTCTTAAATTTTTCTATAATGCCCCATCATTGGCAAAGTTAGATCGTTTAAAGCGTTCAAAAAAATATTGGAACCGTCGCGTCGCAATGAGAAATGATGTGATTTCCTCCGTTCTATTCTCCGAGGGTAGTGACACTCGGCCTTACGCCCAGGTCTTAATCAATAAGATACCTTTTAAGGGTCTTCTCGACAGCGGGGCGAGTGTCAGTGTTCTCGGGAGTGGATCGGAGAAACTTATGTCAAATCCATTTGTCGAATTCCATAACTTTCCTTCCACTATAACTACAGCGAGTGGCCAAGTCCAACGAGTTTTTGGTTATATCCGAGCTAACGTCGAATTTAACGGAGTCACTAAATTTATGAATTTTCACGTTGTCCCTTCCTTGGAACAACCGCTTTATTTGGGTATCGATTTTTGGAATCGTTTTGGAATTTCCCCAAAAATCTCCGCGTTGAATAATTCGGACGAATTAGGTGAAACTACCAACACACCCAAATTCCATATTTTAACATCTGATGATCGTCGTAAATTGGATCTCATTCGCGAATATTTTCCGAGCAGCGATATTTTAGGTTTGGGCCACACATCCCTCATCACTCATATGATCGATGTCGGTTCCGCAAAACCAGTCAAACAACGTTTTTATTCCGTGTCCCCAGCTATCCAGAAACTCATGTATGCCGAGTTGGATAGGATGTTGTCTTTGGGGGTTATCGAGGAGTCACAAAGTTCCTGGTGTTCACCGGTCACGTTGGTGCGTAAGGCCAATGGGAAAGTTCGTCTGTGCTTGGATGCTAGAGAACTGAACAAGGCAACCGTCAAGGATGCGTATCCGCTGCCAATAATCAACGGATTGTTGGGTCGTTTGGGACACACCCGATTCATTTCGGCGATTGATTTGAAGGATGCCTTTTGGCAGATCCCACTCGACCCAGCATCCCGCGATAAAACAGCGTTTACGGTTCCTGGACGGCCCTTGTATCAGTTCAAGGTGATGCCGTTTGGCTTATGCAACGCACCACAGACGCTTTGTCGCTTGATGCACCGCGTGATCCCGTACCAACTGCACGATAAGGTCTTTGTGTACCTCGATGACCTTCTGGTCACATCCTCCACTCTAGCCGAACATTTCGATTTGCTACAACAGGTTGCTGGATATCTGAAGGACGCTGGTTTAACAATCAATTTGACCAAAAGTAAGTTTGTGTTGAAAGAAGTAGACTATTTAGGTTATATTGTGGGTGATGGTTGCCTCCGTACAAACCCAGATAAATGTAAAGCTATTCTGGAGTACCCTATTCCGAAAACGACGAAACAGATTAGACGTTTTCTGGGAATGTGCGGATGGTACCGTCGCTTCATTCCTAATTTCGCCTCCTTAGCTTCTTCCCTCACCGATCTTACTGGTAAAAACACTAAAGTATGTTGGTCTGCAGCTGCTGATTCTTCTTTTAACGCTCTCAAAACCGCCTTGTCAACTGCCCCAGTTTTAACGCATCCTGATTATACAAAACCCTTTTTTATTCAGTGTGATGCCAGTGCCGTTGGGGTCGGTAGTGTCTTATTTCAGGTGGACGCCGAGGGAGTGGAGCGGCCCATTGAGTTTTATTCCCATAAGCTCAATGCGGCGCAGCGAAACTACTCGGTGACCGAGCTGGAATGCTACGCTGCCGTCCTCAGCGTGCGAAAATTCCGTCCCTACGTGGAAGGTTATCCATTCGTCATTTATACCGACCATTCCAGTTTGCGCTGGTTAATGAGTCAAAAAGACCTCTCCGGACGTTTGGCGAGATGGAGTCTTAAACTCCAAGCGTTGGATTTTCAGATTGGATACCGAAAAGGTTCAGTTAACATTGTACCTGATGCGTTGTCTCGAGCTTTTCCGGATGAATCCGCTCCTTGTGAGGATGATTCCGAAAGTAAGAGCACGCCTGATCCTGGTGTTCAATTTGGAGATCCAGCCTTGTCGAGTAAAAACATCGACCCTTCCGTGAATGCGTTAATACCTTCTTCAGTCCCAATTCTGTACGTTGATCAAAATTCGGTGGCGTTTCAAGATCCAGATTACGTCGATCAGATCGCGAAAATTCGTTCCTTAAAAGATTGTTCGCACAACTATAAGATCCAGGATGATAAACTATTAATATCCCCTTCCTTCGGTTTTAAATATACGGATACCGACCTTTCGAATTGGAAACTTGTTATTCCTAATTCCTTAACTTCAACGCTTATTGAACAGGCTCACGTACCTCCCACTTCAGCACATTTAGGCGGCAGCAAAACTCTCGAACGCCTTCAGCGTCAATTTTACTGGCCTCAAATGGCAAAACAAGTTAAACAATACGTTGCTAGCTGCACTAAATGTAAAATGAACAAGGCTGTTAATTACTCAACACAACCAACCATGGGAGCACAGGTTACGTCAACTCGCCCGTTCCAAAAATTGTATGTCGATTTTTTGGGTCCGTATCCACGTTCGAAACTCGGAAATACCTGTATCATTATCGTTCTGGATCATTATTCCAAATTTATAGTTGTAAAACCTTTGCGCGAAGCTTCCGCATCTTTGCTATGTCGATTTTTAGAAAATGATATATTTTTGTTGTTCTCGGTACCTGAAGTTATCACCTCTGATAATGGGAAGCAGTTCACATCGAATCTATTTAAAGACCTGTTAGCTAAATACGGTGTAACCCATTTACGTACGCCGGTGTACTCGCCCCAAAGTAACGCATCCGAGCGTGTTAATCGAACTCTAATTGCCAGCATTCGAGCATATTTGAGCGATCACGACCATAATTTGTGGGACAAAAATTTGCAGGAAATTGCGGCTGCTTTACGTAATGCCATACACGATTCGATACATTGTTCCCCTCATTATGTCGTGTTCGGTCAACATATGTCGATGCACGGTTCGGATTACTCACTGCGACGATTACTCGATGAACATGATCCCGGTGAAGTCCATGCATGGGCTAAGCCAGATCGAGTAAATCTGTTAAAAGATCGTATTATACATTATCTGCGTGTGGCATACGAGAAGGGAGCTCAGCATTACAACTTGCGTAGTACTAAGCGCTCTTTTCGAGTTGGACAATCTGTCTTTATACGATCTTTTGCGTTGAGCGATGCGACGAACAAATTCTCCGCGAAATTAGCCGGAAAATTCAAACCCGCGGTAATTTCTGGTAAAGTAGGTCAGGTGGCGTATACCGTCGAAGATTTGAATGGCAAATCCTTGGGTACTTATCATGTCAAAGACATCCGTGTTTAATCATTTCTCTCTCTATCTTTATTTTCGTGTTGTTTGTTTTAGGCCCGGCTTATGAGACATCTCAGGGTGTGGGACGTTCCCACGTTTGTTACGACTGTATTGTCTTAACAAGACTTTTTTTTGTAAATTTGTTTCCATTTTCATCGGTTTCTTGCGTCCGAGTTTTTCAATGTGTGAACGTGGCGTCTTGGTGGATGGATTCGTGTGTGTTTTCTTTGGTTATGTTGGCAACGGAACAAAAATAGGAGAGAGAGAGATAACAATGCGCATCGAGTGTGTGCAAAGTAAAACGTTTTGGAAGAAATGTTTTTCTTGTATGTCTATCTCCCTTATATCAACGAAAATCTGATATAAGGGAGAGACAGAGAAGAGAGATTAATTTCTTCTAGAACGTTTTACGAGCTGTGCGACGCTCGAATTTTTTTTTTTTGTTTGTCATTCGAGTAGAGTTTTTGGATTAACAATTCGAGTTTTGATTTTTGGTGACATATATAAAGTCAGTTTTTGGGTTATAATATAAAAAGTCTTGTTTTGGAAAAACAATTTTTTTTTTGATAGTTTTTTACTTGTTACGCTATTTGCCGTAGGCAAATTATTTTAATTATTGAAATTATTATAGTTATTTGTATAATATACAGTAAAAAACTTTAAATAAAAAAAAAAATATATATGAATTTTCTGTTCAGTTGTATATTGGAAATATTATTATTTTTTAATTAAGTTACGTCTGTCGTGTGTAATTCAATAAAACAAAACAAAAAAAAAATGTTTACGAAAATGATATGAACGAAGTGTTTTATTGAGTGGAGTGCAGTGTGATCAAGAATCCTAACAGCGGACGCTGCGAATTTAGACTTGTGCCACTTTTTCACTGGGGTTGCTTCAAATTCATTTTTTGTGTTGAGAAAAATCGTTGTGGAAATTTACTTAACTGTAAACAAAAAAAAAAAAAAAACAGTTTTATTGCCTTACTTGATGTTTTGTTGATTGCTGATTTAGAGGCAAAAGAAAAAAAGATTCATGCTGTTATCTTGGATTTGAAGTACAAGCAGACGAGCTGATTGAAATTGGTACAAACGTAACAACGGGTGGCCAGTTGAGGCCATTCTTTTTATTGTGGTATCGGGGAGAGGCCCCGCAACATAGTGCCCAACCAGGCAAGCGCTCGAGCGCAAGGCGGGAGTCGCCCAACGACGGCACCAAGGCCACATCGGGGGGTAACGGCACATCAAGCCGCAACGGTCCGGGTGTGGCAAGGTCACCTGTGGCATCTCGGACGCGCAAGGCCGCAACAATTTATATAATTAATTAAGGTACAATTTTTTTATTTTTTTTCATTTAAATTTTTTTCGATTTTTTTTACATTTTTTATATATATTTTTATATTTTATTAAATTTTTAAATTTTGTAATCGAGCGCCGCACAGCGGGTGCGCGCTCGGTGCGTATTGCATCTCTCTCTCTCTCGTTCCCTCCCTGTCTTTGTTTCGGGAAGTTGTTTCTTTTGTTTT
The DNA here is from genome assembly GCA_947310385.1 of Nephrotoma appendiculata. Taxonomy (NCBI): domain Eukaryota; kingdom Metazoa; phylum Arthropoda; class Insecta; order Diptera; family Tipulidae; genus Nephrotoma; species Nephrotoma appendiculata. Next base: position 137,877,626 of record OX371224.1, on the reverse strand, counting down.
TGTTTATTTTTATATTTATAAAATGAATTATTAAAATTCTTCGGTCGGTATGATGGGAGCGGAGACTCCCTCTGTGTCGGTTTAGTGTTGGCGGTCCCTTGGTGCCCGCATCCAATTCCGTAACCAGGGCTTGGCCCCGTTTGAATTCGGATGGATGCGCGCACCAAGGCACCGTTCTCGGTTTATAATTTTTGAGTTGTTCGTTCCTCAAGTTCCGGCCGACGAATTTCGGCGGAACTACGGTTTTTATTTATTATTTGCGTTTCCCCAACTTTCTGTTAATCACGGTGTAGGCCAGGAGCCCTGCATGCCTCAAACCCCACGACCCTCGCACTTCTCGCTGAGAACGTAGCCGGCAAAACATCACCGTGGAGGCCTCTGCAGGAGCTTAGTGAATATCTGCAGGTTGGCAGTAGCCAGCCTGTAACACCATAATTTTGGTAAAAATGGTCTTGTTTTGGTTCCAGAATCTTGGTGAAAGCTAATTGTGTTAGTTGTCTTGTCAAATTTCAGGAAATCTAAAATGACAACCCTTCTGGAAAATTTAATCTTTAAATTTATTAGAATCTTATAATTATGGATCGATTTTCATAAGTGCTATATTTTTCCACAACATTGCACAAAAAAAATCTTCTCCGGAAGTTGCCACTTCCGTAATACTTTCTCCAAATTTCACTAACAATTCAAGTTGGGATATTCTGGGCGACAGCCAAAGAGCAGCGTCACATCCAGATGAGGTTACCAAGACGTTGGTAGTTTGGTTTTGACCTAATCAAACATTGAATTCTTTAAATCGAAAATTCGGTTGTCTCATCAGACTGCAGTGATCAAACTACAAAAATATAAAAATATTGAAAATACTTTGAACTGATACATACAAAGTAAAACCACAACGTCTTGGCAAATTATTAATAACGCATACATATACGATTTCTATATGTACTTCTCCTTAAAATTTGTAGATAATCTCACTTCGTTGTAAAGCTTGTGTTGGTGTCTTGCGGTCCCCCAGAATAATACTAATTTCGCAAAAAATTTATAGATCTAGTACTCGTCTAGTATTCTTTCTCTCTCGCTTTCTATCTAGTAGTCGTCTTAGACCAAATTCTGGTATATTTTCACCACCGGTTTCAAGAGTAAAACGATACTGGAGTACCAAGAAACTACAGCAAAAAGAATGTGCATTATCAACTCTTGCCAGCGAGATCCTAAACGACACCCGTCCTAATACTGATGTCACAGTTCGTAGAAAATCGGTTAAAGGTCTAGCGGCCCCAATATCTCAATATTAGTAGAAGGCGCTCTGAATTTCTTAAAAGAGATCAACTTCAATTATCGTAAATTAAATTCGTACGTTAACACGGCTGACGGTATGGCCAACACAATTATCGGTTATGTCAACCTTCCAGTAAAATATCGCCATGTGAAACTTTACATCGTTCCGACTATGAAAAGCCGACTGTACCTTGCAATAAATTTTTGGGTTGGCTTCGGCATAGTTCCACAAATGGTTAATGAGGTGATTATTGGTTAAGCGAATTCGAATAATGAAAAAATAAGTTCCAACGGGCTCAATTAAACCAGATTATTAACATATTCCTCTCCTTTAATGAACGGGGTCTAGGACGTACCAACTTGCACGAGCATCGTATTGATGTAGGGTCGGCTTTACCAATAAAACAAAGGTATTTTCCAATATCACCAATCATTCAATCAAAAATGTATGCGGAGATTAATAGAATGTTGGCCTTGCAAGTAATAGAACCAAGTCAAAGTTCGTGGTCGTCTTCCGTTGTTTTGGTACCAAAATCCAATGGAAAATCATGATTGTGTCTTGATTCCCGCAAATTGAATGGTGTCACTGTGAAAGGACTAGGCTGAAACGACTATAGCTGGACTGCTAGCTTGGCTTAAGGATACTAAATACATATTAAGTCTAGACCTTAAAGATGCCTTTTGTCAAATTCTGCTTGAAAAATAATCGAGGTAACCGGACGACCACTTTACCAGTTTAAAGTAATGCCGTTCAGGTTCTGTAATGCTACTCAAGCGTTGTGTAGATTAATGCACAAAATCCTTCCAGTGGAATTGCATGATCAGGTCTTCGTCTATTTAGACGATTTGTTTATCATACAAAGGATGTTCATCAGCCCACATTTAAAAGACACCTTGCATTACTCGAACTCGTCGCTACACAGTAAAAAAAACGCGGTGTGAATGGAATTTAATCCGAAAAAATACTTTACATTCTATCCAATTACGTCAAATTAACTCCGCAAGGCAGGTTACTATTTTTAAAACATTCGATGGGATTAAACAATATACTTTTTACACCGTTTGATGTAAAAGTAACAACTAGCGCCGATCTGGTGGAAAAAGTATAAATAATAATTTCATCGGAAAAAAGTAAATCACGATCAAAATAAAAACTCCACTGGTGTCAGGCGAACTCCATTTTTTTCTGCGTATGGTCACCTCTCCCGCAGTGGATTGACCATCAACGTTGCTAAGAACCACTTTTGTATGAGAGAGATTCGCTACCTTCCGTTTATCGTCGGTGAAGAAGGCCTCCGAACCGATCCAGCTAAAGTTGAGGTGCGACGCTTCCTTGGGATAGCGGGTTGGTATCGGAGATTTATTCACAACTATGCCGAAATCGCTGCTCATATCTCCAATCTCTTTAAAAAAAACGAATAAGTTTGCCTGGACAGATGAAGTGCAAGAAGCTTTTGAGAAACCTAAGATTTTACTCTAATCACTTCTAGTCCTGTTTCAAAAGACCACGGATGATGTTGAACTGTAACTGAGCTGGATTGTTTGGCTGCTCTTCTCTCCATAAAGAAGTTCCACCAATATGTTGAGGGACACAGATTTACGCTTTCGAGTTCTAAATGATAGACTGTATATAATAATCGAGCCCAAATCTTTCGAACCGTTAAATGACGTTGCGGCATAGAAATTGTGGCTCCCTAAAAATTTAGTTGAGAATATGATCAAATCAGAGCATGACCTACTTGTAGCTGCTCATAGAAACATAAAAAAAACGATTGGAAGGACACGCAAACTATTTTACTGGCTGAGAATGGCCAAAGATATATATATAAGTATGTGACAAACTGTGACGTTTGCAAATGCTCGAAATATTCCAAACTAAATTTGTAGAACGTCCCTTTCATATGATTTACCTTGATTATCTTGGGCCGTATCCCCGTTCTAAGAATAGTAGAACGTTGATATTATTAGTTCTTGATCAACTGACCAAATTTCCCATTTTGAAATCATTCGCTGAGGCAACTACCACATCTTCGATCACGTTTTTAGCCATTGAAGTATTTAGTATGTTTGGTTGCCCACAGACGGTATTTACTGACAACGGGACAGAGTTCACGAGCAATATACTTCAAACGTTTTTAAGCAATTCGGAATTAGACACCAGCGCACAGCGGTATATTCGCCGCAATCTAACGCCTCGGAACAGGTTAACAGATCTGTTTTGAGTGCAATACGGGTGTACGTAAAATCGGATCACAGAATGTGGGATGATCACCGATCCATTACATGCTCTCCGTTTTATGCTCTGTTTGGCTATGAGATGATACATCATGGTGGAATGTACGACCTGCTAGATAATTTGAATTCTCTAAGGGACACGTTTATAGAGTTCATGCCTGCAACTATAATAAACAGCCAACTATTCACGACAGAATAAGAAGAATTAAGGGATAAGTTTGCTTCCCTGTATGTACCAGGGAAAATCGTAAAAATAACAGGGAATGTTACGTATGTTGTTGAAAACTAGTATGCGAAAAATCTCGGAGTGTACCATGCCAAAAACTTAAAACTTTGATTACTGTTGCTGTCCCTAATTATTTGTGGTTTAACCTTGCCTTTTCTGCTTTTGATGGAATTTTCAGTAACAATTCTATTTCAACCTGTTGTGTAGAGTGACGTCAATCAACGCCACAGTGGCGGTGGTTCACCCTGGTCAGCAAGATAGCAAGATGTTACAGTAAACCTAATTATCTATTACACCCGAAAATGAAAACAATAATATAAAACGGCTATTAATAGAAAGGGAAAAATAGCCTAATGCTTTCCCTTTCCTCCTCTTTCTTATCTACCTACATTATTGATGGTATCGATTACGGATACTTTTTCTGACAACGCATAGATTTCTGACAACCTATAGATTCGTGCTAGTAACTTCGAGTGCGAAGTAAATTAAAGTGAAAACAAAAGAACAAAAACAAGTTTTTTGTTTGTTTGAGTGGTTGTTCCCACCTAGTAAAAAAAACAGAAGTAGTCTAGTGCGCGAGAATATCGTAGGGGTCCCGCAATTTACGGCCCATTGACGCAGCTATATAAGTATATTCGACAGAAGTGGACCTAAAACAAGATACGATTCCACTTAGTGTTGATTATTAACGCTTTTAAATTGCAGGTGCGGTAAGCCATATATCTGATTAAGTGCTGTTTGTGAGTTGACTAACCCTAATCAATATCGCTCGCACGAAGAGGAATGCTTCGAAAAAAAATTCTAATTGTCACTTATGGTGACGTATATTTTCGTAGACATAGCAAACTTTGCCAATGTTTCAATGGATTATTGAAAATTGTTAAGTGCAATGCACATCAACAATTTAATATTTCATGAACTCGGTTTCATGGTTGGTAAAATAGTGAGACAACATGTTTTGTACATACAAGCAGAAACAAGATCCACTACACGAAATGGCTGACATTCACCAGGGAACACTATACTTTGTGAAATTGCAGAAGACAATGCGTTACATTTTTTTACAATTTTTGACGTTTAATTTACTTTATGATTTACAGGAGTCAACTAAGTAGAGTACAATTTCATGGCATTCAGGTACACTGGAATATTGCGACTGTATGGTGATGATTTCCTGGCGCCCCAGTTGCCACTGGGTTGATTTTTATTATGCCACTGCGCTTTAATATTCCTTTGGACGATTTTATTGAGACTACTCGAATAAATATGTCTGGGCCAGAAGGGGTATCATGAATCGTCTAAACGCCCCTTGTCATGGCGGAAGATTATCTTATTTAGGGACATTTAGATCTCATGGTCTGATATTTCGTTTGAATCGCCCCTTAGATTTAATGCGATAAGATATTCTCTTTGCCACCATTTTGAAAAAAGCTAAGTAGACTTCCAGCGCAATAAAGTCGGCCCGAGCACATGTCGCAAATGAAATCGCAGAGCACATTATAATGAGGTGATGCCAGTGGTACAAAATGTCATTTTGTTTTGTTAGATTCAACCCAGGTTACAATTTGGTTTTCTTCTTTTGCCTTCAGACTTAAAAGTGTTTTAAATTCGTCCAACTATCGTTGATGTCAGTGGCCTATTGGTACTCATATAGAAGGGAAGTCCCAAGTGTATAGTTGCCACATGTGTGAATATCATTAATATGCCTTGTAGGTAGTTGGTTTTCGTGTTTGGCTGCTCCATTACAAACAGGCCCGCGTAGTCTAGGCTAGTCTGTAGAAAGGCCCGGATTAGCTTTTTTCGCCGAAAAGGACGTTATCCTTGCAACGGAGTATTGTGCACTACTTTTAATATTGGGGATCAATATTCTTGGACCTGCATGCAAATTCTTCTCGTGTAATTTTTGAACAAATTTAAATGCTAATTAATCCTTTTCTGACAATGTTATCGGGTGCTTTTGGTTGTAAAAATCGCCCGCATTCTCAAGCCGACCACCCAGCATACCGTTATTATCTGAAAATGGGGTACGGAGCAATACGTTAGATTTTTCTCGCGCAAAGCTGGAATATTACGCTTCTTGCAATATCATTTTGCGTGTCTCGGCTACAGTCAACGAGCTCTTGATGCGAGCCTTGGACCTTCGAAACTTGTTCTTATACTGTATTGGTAAAATTTGAGAATTTTTTTTTATGATTTCTGCTGCTACATGCATCTTACAAGTTCATCTCCTTACACACACCCTCTGGAAGAAGTATCCGCTGGGATGATATGATCACTTTAAGATTTTAGTAATTCTAAACGTTTATTATATTTAAGACTTTCGGTAAAAGCACGAATATGTTTCTTTTCCTCGGTGAATTTGGAAGTTAAGCAAGGACAGTTACTGAAAAGAAGAAAAAGACCTTCGGAGGCGCAGCTACTTGCATGAAAAATTTCACCAGTGTATACGAACGAATTAGCAAAAAATGCATAACTCTAGTATGGCTGGTGAATACACATGTTTGTTAGACGAACCTTGATTTTTGTAGCGATTATGTTGATCATTACTTCGCTGTTTGTACTTATACTGTGGGTGGAGATGACCGCAGCTTAACGCCGAGTTTGATGTACCTGCAAACCTATATAGATGCAATGTTTTGTTGGAGGCCAAACATCTTGGTATGTTGAGCTCTTCCAGCAAGATTAATTTGCTCCGAATATTTGTCCATTTTTTGCCATTTTTCACCATATTTTGCAAAAACGATGCCAATGCCGTTCAGTAGTTATTGAAAGGAGATGGTAATGTTTGATTCCAATGATAACTTTGTACTCCGTATCACACTATCTAATTCAGAGCTGTCGTGACATCTTCTCGATGTCCGCCATCGTAATATATAGGTTTTGCACTTCAAATTCACGATTTTGCAATTATATTCAATTTTTTTTTGTTTATTTACAACTTTTACAAGTCAACCACAATTTTTTATATTTCATTGTCAATTTTTTCTGACGCAACCTCAATTTTTTGCAAAGCAAATTTATGTTTTTTCAAAGTAACTTCAATTAAATGTAAAGTAAATTGAAATATTTTCAAACAAATTCAAATTTTATTATTTCAAGTTCGTATATTTTTACAATTCAAAATCAACTTTTTGCAAAACAAATTCAGTGCTCTTCACAAAAAATGTGGTAGACTCTGTTCGGTGACATAGCCGCAAGGGGCGCTAGATTACATTTTTAAAACATTTTATTATTTTACATCACAATTTTATGAAGAATTAGTCTATGATACGAAAAGTAACCAAACGATGAAAGAAGTTCTGGAGTTATTTTTCTAGTGAATGACAAATCTATGTATTTCCTAATGTACTTGGATAATTGGTCGGAACCATATCTAGATTGATATACATATTTTTATTTTTTTTCAGCCGTTCTGTATTTTAATTTAAACGCGCTACTCCCATATTAGAAAAGTTCCAACAACCAGAGAAAAAAAATCCAGAAAATGAAAGTGGTATGAGTGATTCGCAAAGGTCAGAGGAGTATGAGTCACGTAAAGTTCGCCAAACGAGACACGGCCAGCATTATAAAAGGGCAAGTTTAGAGTCCAAAAAAATATTACTCAAGTTTTACAATGAGGGGAAATCAACTGTCGAGTCCGAATAGAAAGGGACCGAATTCAGCCACAGGATGACCATATTCTAGAACTATTCTTAAAAATATTTAATAATCATTAATCAGTTTCATCCACAATGTACAATTTCATCATAATCGGTTATGAAATGACAGAGTTCTGTCCTAGGTGGTCCAGAACTTCTTCAATCCCATCAAAATCCGCTAAACAATAAGCGAGTTCCATCACCGGGGGCCATATTCCAGAATTTTTTCCAAAAATCATTCAATAATCTCATTTCCATCCAACATACCCAATCCCATCAAAATCCATTAAAAAATAAGCGAGTTCCGTGCCAGGTAGCCATATTCCAGAATTTCCTCCAAAAATCAGTTAAGAATCCCATTTCCATCCAACATACCCAATCCCAACATAATCGGTTAATAATTGAGAGCACTTAATTTGTTTTGCAAAAAGTTGCAAAAAATTTACGAATTTGAATTTGCTCTGCATTTAATTGAAATTGGTTTGTAAAAACACGAATTTGCTTTGCAAAAAATTGACAATGAAGTATAAAAAATTGAGATTGAGTTGTAAAAAATTGATGTTGACTTGTAAAAAATTGAAATTGAAATAAAAAAAATTGAATATGATTTGCAAAATCGTGAATTTGAAGTGCAAAATCGTGTATTTGAAGTGCAAAATCGTGAATTTGAAGTGCAAAACCTATATCCATCTGCTAACCAGTTAAAGAACCTGGAGTCCTGTTTTAAGTATTGTTATCGTTGTTCTCAGGTTGAAACACAAAGAGCAGCTCGTTAGTAAGTTTGACTCAGTATGGCAAATTTTAGCTGGTGCATGATTCTTTGTTTGGATGTTTCTGTTTTTCAGTTTGCGACTTTCTAATGAGTGTATCAAGTGATCCGGAATGATCTCGCAATTAGCCCATCAGGTTTTGAAACTTTTGCGCTGGTGGTAGGTGTTCTCATGAACCGTGCTTATAAATAAGGTATAAGAGTCACGGAATGAATGCCATTCCCTGACCATGTCTCTGGTGGTTGGCAAAGGTAACTTGAAATCCATAGACGGACCTGACGAAGACTGCGCGTGTCTTAAGTAGGCCTTCCATGTCGATTTCTCAATACTTTAACGATAGTTCCTCACGTTTCACTTTATTCGGATGTAAATGAAATTTATTCGGATATAAAAATGTGGCTGTTATCAGGTATTAAATAATTAATTTGCAATTTTTCGGAATACGTTTATTAAAATATGAAACTTTAGGTTAATTAAAATTTTATACTTTCCAGCAAGTTGCTCCAAAAATAGAGATACACGAAGAAATTATAGTTTATCTTCCATGCTGTCCAATTTCAACAATAAACCCACCGGATCCGGTTTCAAGCTTACATGTTATATTGTAGTCTATACTGGCATAGATACCAACAATTGATTGGTTCTACTGTTGCTACTTTAAAGCTGCCAGGACGCTTCCACATAAAAAAATCTGGTAAAATCAATACAGAATGAAATGTCCAATCTACCGTAGACATTCTGATTCAGCAAACGATCAAATCCATTGATGTATGATTTTCATTTGACGGTTTAAATGCGAAGCCAAACATTTTGAAGGAAATTGCTCCCGATAGAGTGTATTTAAAACTTTCCAAAGGTTGGTGACAGGACCTTTACCACTTGTAAAGGAAAAATGTCGAATCGTCTCAATGTTCCAACATCAAAAACTATTTTTTTAATTGACACCGAAACATACAGATTTAGGTCTCAGCCGTCGAAGGCGATTCTCATGAACATTCATTTCAGCTATAGTAGGAGCAGATTTGTTGGTGGATATCCAAAACAAACGGTTAGTCGATTAAGTGTAATTACCACGAGCACTATTGATGTTAGAGTGCTTCCTTTAGTAAAGCTGCTAAGCATCAAGTAATTCATCATATAGCAACTCGTGGTCCACGATGTCAGATGCAAAGTCCGAGATATTGTTACAATACATACACAGGATATTTGCCGATCTGCTGAAAGTCCTTTGTCTAGCCTGCACTGTTCTCGAAAAAAAGATGAATAGGGACCAGGCCATAATAACATAACCAATACATATAAAAATCGGATACCTTACCTCCAGGATTTTACTCCTTGATTACGAAAATATGCAGTGTTTGTCACCTGCGGCTTAATGTGTGCCTACCACCAGATTCCTATTGCAGAAGTAAATGTTACAAAAACCGCCATATTTGGTCTGAGAAAATCTGACAACACATTCCAGTGATTCATACATTCCAAAAATGAGACAGTGAGCGCAATTGCTGCATTTGATCTAAAAAAAACAACTTAGTGAAGTTGTTATGTAAGTACAACCGTCACTCACAGACAAGCTGCAGTAATGTGTAAATACCTCCGACAAAGCCATTGAAGCAGTTATTCGATGAAAAAGACAATGCCAGGCAATCGATACAGTTCTATTACTATATCTATTCGTTACAATTCTATCTATTCATCGTAGTCAATGGAAACTAAGTGACGGTATAACACTTAAGATAAGGAATTTTTTGCTGCTTATTCCGGCCATAAATCATTGATCTACGCATTTTACCAGTACCAGTCAGTTCCCACAACTTGCATTACATTGGTTAGTTTTCAACTGATATACAAAACATATCCGGGAAGGAAAATTTTCTCGTAGACTGCCAAGAATCGATTCATTACATTATCTACGGCCATTAACTACGAAAATATAGCAGAAGCACAACAATCGGACGAGGAATAAATAAATCTGTTGAAGCTTTCAATTTACATTTGAGCATAAATTGTGACGTCTCGACGGAGGAAAATCAACCACATATACATATACAACTTAGGATTTCCGCAGGATGGTATTCAAGAGAACGGTAAAACTATGCTAGAACAAACTATTTGGACCAGAATCAAAAGTGATGTTAAAAAATATTCCAATGTTGTCTAGCAAAAAGCTAAGTTAATTTAAATACTAGAAGCAGCATAGAAAACTACGCCCCCTATATGAGATGATTCCACGAACTGCATCTAGATATCTTAGGTCCATTAGCAGAAACTCGATGAACCGCTTTACTATGTAACAATTATACCATTTGTAACGCGTGCTTAGCTCACAATCAACATACAAAAAATGTACAACAAAAAAAATAAACACTTATTTCTCCATACGTTATAAACCATAGCAACTAACATTTATTGTTTATAATCAATTATCAGAAAAATCATAATCCATTGGTTTTGATGATATGTTTTCATTAAACTTTAAATCCTATCCTGTTGATCAGGGGAAACCGAGATATCCAAGGTAGTGTAGAGATGACCTGGTAAACCCACCATAAAAAGGAGATCTAAACATACAACAAAAAAAAAACCAATATTAATTACTTTGAAATAATAAGAAAATCGCTAAAGAAATAAAAATTGAATTAGTAATCTTGACCACCACACGAGATCCTGCCCCTTTGGGTAAGTTGTTAATTATTTGGGCGCCATTTGCCGCTTGGCAAAACCGAAACACGCGTTAATTTACGTTTTCCCGGCTATGATGTTTGGATGAGCGTTAGGGCGTGGACAATTGGGCTAGCGATTTCGTGTGACACTATGAAAAAAGAAAAAAAACACTAATTACCAAAAAAATCAATTAACAATTACCGAAATATCCAATTCAAAGTTTGTCACAAACTTTGCTTAAATAAAAAAAAAAATAACTAAAAATTAATTTCAAAACGATCTGATCATCAATTTTGCTGCTTTGTGGTACGGCACGGAGCTCTGGCGGATTCTTTTTACATGGCGGCAGCATTCCTATCATAAAGCGTTTAACACACGTTTTCCCAGTGCTCGGAGTAATAATTTGTTCTCGTGGTGTAATTCGAATCTTGCAGTGTCCGAAAATCATCCAATCACTAACAGGTGCACATACTCGTGTTTCTTGCACTGTCCCAAAACACTTTATTACACAACACAAAGTTATTTTTTTTTTATAATCTTAATCGGGTGATATTTAATTTATATGTATTTTTTTTTTCTTGTGCACGTAATAATCACCACAAAAATAATAATATATATATATATATATATATATATATATATATATATATATATATATATATATATATATATATATATATCATCTATATCTTAAGTTAACTTATCCAAATATCCACTCGAGTGTTATACTTGCGCGATATGGCCACACTTAATAAAAATCAAAATCTTCTAAGTATTATGCTGCTCCTACTCCAATGATGATTTTCCGCAATCGTTAGTCCGCTCGCTTGAGGTGTACCGCCTGATGTGTACCGCTCGATGTTTCAGATCCAAAAGAAAGCTCTTTATTTCTTTTTTTCATTTCCAACCCAAATCGATAGATATTACTCGAAACAAACCAAAAACTTGAAAATTGCAAGAACCAATTATCCAGCTTTCGGTGCTTTCCAAACAAAATTTAAGAGCTAAATATACAAAAACCCATAACAAAAGGAATTCATTACAATATACCAACTATATACCAAAAGAGGAAGTGTTGGTAATCAATATTATCATAAATGCAAAATGCATTCTAAACAAGAATAAAATAAAAAAAAAATGTATTAATTTTGTTTCTTTATGTGTATTGTTACCCCTATTCAGATGAATACCAAATCGAACCAACAAAATTTCTACACTCAACCTATTGATGGAATTGAAGGAAACAATACTACGTCGAACTTTTGAAGCATAAAAATAAAATTGTAAACGAACATTAAATTTATTTTGGTTTAGTATGCTCCAAAACTCGATCATTACACATTTTACAACACGGGTAGAAGCTGCACGTTTTCGAGACATCAAAACTGATACTGTAGCCATATTAATTACATGGATCTCACGTTTTAGTGGACCGACTATTATTGTGACGGATCAAGAAATACAGTACGAATCCGAGTTATTCAATAAAATTTCAAAATTGTTTAGCTTCGAACGTAAGAGAACAATTAACAAACCTTTATTTTATTATTGAATAGCAATCAAGAGATGACGCCATACACTGTCTGCTGCATTTTACTAGTGGTTCTATTAGGTCTATGCATTACCTAGGCCTTATATCAACTGCAACAAGATTTTTTTGAAGAGCAGATTCAGATTTCCTGGCCAGATCAAAGATGCACTTCGAAGTTTTCGGGGCGCACTTCCAATTTTTCCGACCATTTCCATTATCTAGACAATGCCAGCATAAAGTTGTTTGATATAAATAGATAAATACATGCTCCGATATATTTATATGGAAAGGTGCGTTTAAAAAATCATTGCAGCCACAAATACGGTGGTCCATACTAATGTTAATTTCGATTAATATTTTCCTACTCTAAAAATAGTACCCTCATTGTATACCCTCATTTTGTATCAATGGAATAAAAATGCGAACTACACCGCATTTAAACGTCAAAACAATATATTTGTTACATCTTTGCTGTTATGCTATGTCGATGATTGACCATTTTTTGTTCCAAAAATTCCTCATCAAATGAATCTGAGGAGAATGATGATGATGTTGTGAAGTAAATGCAATTTAAAATTTCCCCCACAACGTAATACTCGAATTAAAGTTATTATTCCAATTCAACACGTATGTTTTGACATAAGTCTAGCAAAAATGGCGCACGACAACAACAAAAATGGTTTATTCAACCAACAAACGTGGATTAGAGAAAATTACCCTGGGTGTGGCAAAATATTACCCTTGTCGTATTTTTATTTTCCAATCGAACATCTTGACAGCAGTTGGAGTACCATTTTTACCCTCAGTGCAACATTTTTCCTTCAATCGAAATCAACATTAGTCATCAATAGTGCTGAAAAATGGTTTACTTTAGAAATTAGGGCAAACAACCCAAAATTTCCTTCGACAGATTGAAACCGTGCTACGTTGAGAAAATCTCACATCCCAATCAACCCACCATAGGCAAGAACCAGTCGGGTCACCAAAATATCAAATTCTTTCACGACTAATTCGTGATCTCCGACTCACTAAGGAGAGATAATATGTTACTCAACGTCAGTTTCACAGAACAGAGCGTCAAATTGATATGGAAAATAAAGATTGAGTGTCCTTTAGTCAAAATGTTAAACAGTAATAGATGGCGACAGATTCATTGTTGCTTGGTCACCAATAATTTTTACAAATAGCCACAAAAGTTAATCAAAATTCGTGTAGTATAAAAATAATAAAGAATATAATTTGAATAGTTAAATTATCGACATCTGAAAATTATATAATGCCTTAGTGATGAAGTCCCTAGGCCGTATAATAAGTCGATTGTTACACACAATGGGAATCACTTCAGTTGATTGAACTTCCACACACCATCAACATGTCAATTATTTTAACACTTTCACTCATTTTAAATTAATTAATTCGATTTTCCATTAATCCTTTAAAGTTTTTCCGACTAATTTTCTTCTTCTCTTCTCATATTAAATAAATAATACGAAAATGTTCAATACACAAGAATAAATTTTGACGAGGGTCGGGCATTGGTAGTTATTTCGTTAGGTATATCCATGTTTATGGACCAATATACATACGCACGTAAAATAGAACAAAATTGACAGTGTTAAAAGGTATCCGGTTATCGAGGATGTGCCAATTGTCATCATCTCGAAATCAGAATGGAATCGTGAAGGAAAAATTAAATTTTGATTTCAAATCTTAAAATACTAAATAGCTTTAGGCAATTTTATATTTGGAATTCGTATTGACTTACATTTCACACTGCATTCGGTTGATTTAGAAACATTTCATATAAAATTAAGAAAGATATACTCGTAAAATGTATTCTACATAAGTGTCAAACATTTCCATGAATTAACTCGTACAAAATCCTTAAATAAGATCAATTAGAGTGTAAATACTACGTCGAAATTATATAACACTTTTCAAGAACTTTCATCAAATATTTATTTTAAATTTTGTTAGTCTTAATGGCGTAAACATAATAAATTATTCAAGGAATAATTTTCTGAGAAATGGTGTAATAAAATTGTTACATGCTGGCTACTGCCAACCTGCAGATATTCACTAAGCGCATGCAGAGGCCTCCACGGTTATATTTTGCCGGCTACGTTCTCAGGGAGAAGTGCTAAGGTCGTGGGGTTTGAGGCTTGCATGACGCTCCTGGCTTACACCGTGATGATTACAGAAAGTTAGGGGAACGCAAATAATAATAATACCGAGTTCCGCCGAAACTCGTCGGCCGGAACTTGAGGAACGAACACAACAAAATTATAAACCGGTAGAGGTGCCTTGGTGCGCGCATCCATTCGAATTCAAACAGGGCAAAGCCCCGGTTACGAAATTGGATGCGGGCACCAAGGGACCGCAAACACTAAACCGACACAGAGGGAGTCTCCGCTCCCATCATACCATACCGAAAAATTAATAATTCATTTTACAAAGAATATCAACTACAGAAATAGAAATAATACAACAAAAATAATTGCCGAAAGAAAACAACTGGAGAAGAGAAGCGCGAGACGAAACGAGACGCGAGAAGCGAGAACAATATGCATCGAGCGTGCACCCGCTGTGCGGCGCTCGATTACAAAAATTTTCAAGATTATAACCACAAAAAATAAATTTTAATATATATAAAATTAAAATCAAAGAAATTTAAAATATATATAAAAATAAAAATCAAAAAAAAAATTTAAATAAAAATAGGAAAAATTGTACCTTATTTAAAATAAAAAAACTGTTGCGGCCTTGCGCAGCCGTCATGCCGCAGGTGGCCTTGCCCCACCCGGACCGTTGCGGCCTTGGTGCCGTTTACCGCGTGCTCCACCGGTGCGGCCCAACCGCCGGTAAAATATACTGGCCTTAACCTGTTGCGAGGCCTTTCCCCGATACCAATATAAACGTGAGCTGGCCTCAACTGGCCGCCGATATAAAATAAATCGAATAGCCGGTTGGCTACTCGAACGTTGCGGCAGACCACCGATAACCAAAAACACACAAATGGCCGGCTGGCCACCCGTGTCGTTGCGGGGCCTCTCCCCGATACCAAAATGAATTAAAACAAATTGCCGGTTGGCTACCTGTTACGTTGTAGGCGTTGGTTTGTGTTTACCGTTAAGTAGCGGTATGGGTTGCTGCCGCTATGTCCGACCGACACAGGTGCTAATAATGCTCCAAGGGCCACCGTACGTTGATGGTATTGTTGTGCGTCCTTCCGCGTAATAACGAAAATAATGCGGCCTCAGCTGGCCATAAACGAAGAGTTGGGCGTTGTATCGTCGAAAACCGTATCAAAGGTTGGTATACAACTGCTCCAAATAAACAAAACAACGTTGGGCGTTGGCTCGCTAAAACTCGGCACAATAAAATTGAGTGGCCTCACCTGGCCACCCGTTGTTGGGTTTGTACACGCAGTACCAATGGCGGCACCCGTAACAGAAAATTTTGCCCGTGGCTGTGTCTTGTAGCACTATGTTTTCGTTGTCTTTTACACGTCACCCACAATTGAGAGCACTTATTCAATAATAAACATTCAAATGTAACGTTATTTGTAATTATTTTATTTAAACTTTCAAATTTAACCATAAAAATTAATCGCACCATACACTAATGGATACACAATAATAAAATGGCTGTTGCCCCGTATTTTTCCTCTACTTTTCGCTTCACAAAACAAGCAACATTCGTCTATCTTATAAATTATATTACCCTTTAAACAATTTTTATAACTCAAAGTGTATTCAATTTTCACAAAATTAATTTTTTATTTAATACTTTGATTCTCTTAAATTTAAAAGGAAAAAAAACTAATCAGAAAAAACTAATCAAGAGCGCAAACACAACTTATACAAATTAAACTGCTCGACTCTCCCATATCAAAATCAAAAACCGAATGTCATCATACCAAAAAAAATTCGAGCACCGCACAACTCGTAAAACGTTCTAGAAGAAATTAATCTCTCTTCTCTGTCTCTCCTTTTTATCAAATTTTCGTTGGTACAAAAGAGAGACATATAAGAAAAAACATTTTTTCCAAAACGTTTTACTTTACACACACTCGATACGCATTGTTCTCTCTTTCTCGTCTTCTCTTTACCTCTGCGCCACCACACGATGGGGAACAAAACAAAACGTCGCGGGCGCGTTCACAGACAAACACAGAGGTGAATAAAAACATAAGAGAAGATGGGCGAAACGAAGACAACAACCGGGGTGAATAAAATAACACAAAAATCGTCGTTGCGACCATACAGTTGTAACAAAATAATTTATGTTATACAGTTATTTAGATGTGCCTTGGCAAATTTGATCTGTTTTGAGATAAACTGTAAAGGTGATGCCGTGACTCATTTTAATAACCGTAGAAAAAAGTGCAGAAGAAATATACGGTCTTTGTTGTTTATTTGGCTGGTTTCAGCCCTTCACATAGACTAACCGATTTTTAACAGTTACACAATTCGTTGACCTATATTCATATCAAATTTAAGAATTACAAAGCCATACATCAGAATGAAAGTCAGCATCCAAATGCTGGGTTCAAGAGAGAACGAGACTTTGAGAATAATGTAAAACCTCAGAAGCAACAAAGAATTTTCCACAAGAAGCAAGAGAACGATTAGGATCGATACGAGGAGTACGTATGATCGACAACTATAGTGACATCGAGATAGAGGCAGAAGAGGCACATGAAAACATAGAAGTAAATTTTACAACAACCTCTCAAGCATACTTTACATCGAATACTATACGAGTAACAACAACATCCTAAGATTTGTTGTCGACACTGGTGCGAATAAAAATTTCAACAAAAACCGAAGTTGCCAGAAATGCCAAACTGATGAAAAAAGAGTGCTCTATGAACCTGCTATTTTTGCTGTTATATCTGGATGGTTCTTAGACCAGAATTTATTACAAATTAATTACATTAATTATTTAGTTCAAAATCAACCCAATATCGTGACTAAGAGTTAATTTCACCCCAAACGATTTTACAACCTTTACTAATTTATCACACCAGACCGCCACCAGATATTGAGACAAATGTTAATCCTTCGATCTTTTGGAGGCCAGGTCACCCTTATCTAAGTGTGTAATTAATTATTTTTGTGTCAGGTTATACGGAATTGGCTCCAAAACGTAAAGGCTTCAAATATTTTAATTAAAGTTCCATTTTACTACATTTTTACTTACCAATAATTTATTACAGACCGCCGCCAGCAGATATTGAGTCAAATGGTACTCCTTGGACCTTGTGTCAAAAAAATTACCACTAACTTTTTACCTGCAACTATCGGGGGGTCACAGGTGGTGGATAGTGAACGGCCTATCGATAGGTAGGTTAGCGGTGAATTAAATAAGCCATCCCCAAACGCAGCTCTGCTGGGAGGAGAGTCTCAGAGAACGTGGGAGTGGTTAACCTCTGTCCACTAAATTCTGAGTGCCTAGGGTAGCCAGTAGGGAAAGGCGAACTGATGGCCCCATAAAACCATCGACCACAAACCACAGTGAACTGAGCGTCACGTCTTCCTGCGAGGATGGGTCTCCAGGTAGTGAGTGGGGAAACCCTATAAACGTTTATCCCCTGAATGAAATGGGTCCCGTTTGTTTGGAATATCCATATGAATGGCTGAATGAGTGAGTGAATGAGGGAGGAGGGCGGGGGAGGAGGGGGGGAGGGGGTGCTCGGCTAAACTGGGGGCCCATTTAACAAAGCCCAGTTGCGAACGGAGCCTTCTGGATAACTGGCGACCTCTAGTTGTATTTAGTCTTACCTGCGTATACAGATCTCGGTGCAGATGGACCGCATTTCTCCGATACTCGTGGGAATAAATGAAAGATTTAAAACAAAAAAAAACATAAACAAGAGGAACGGTACTAACCAAAAACCGAAAAGCACGAAAGAGGGGAGTAACTCTTACCAGAAAGGTGGGGCTCCCTCATTTGAGGCAGTGGTAAGCGACACCATGTCGTCGAAGCCAGGGCGAAGTGGAACTGCAAAACAGAAGAGCGGGGGATTGAGAGAGATCCCCCAAGCAAAGCGACGGTACAGGAAGAGACGGTCGACGTTTAAAATTCTGGAGAAACTGGCTGCGACCCGTGAGGGGCAGCTTACAGTAGAGCAGAAGGGATCTGTAGCATGGGCTAAGAAAAGTATCGGCTGCGATAGCTCAGAGAGGGTCCTTGTGCCTAAAAGACAGAGGTCCCTCGAGGAGCTTGAAGTAAGCGGCAGTAAACGGGCCAAAGTGCAAGCAGTTATGATGTCGGGTGCTCCTAAGGAGCAGAAACTAAAATTATTCAGTGAAATCCTAAATGAGTATGTGTTGATGCTAGCCGTCATTGACAGAGTTCAGGAAGATGGAAGCATCATGTCGGAGAAGTGAAGGGTAGTGTATAATGCACTTAACTCAATATTCTTGAGGATCCTGAGAGAAAATCTAGGATCCCCCGTCCTGGCGCCAGGCTTGAAACAGTCAGCAGAGGGGAAATCTCGAGCAGGCTCAGAGCATGCGTCTGGTTACCAACCGGTTGGTTTCGGATCGATAACTCTTAAAGTTTATAGGAAAGAAGAAGTCAATAATGGCGCGGAAGACCAGCCTGTGAGCGATGGTGAACGAACCCAGCAGGAGACGGTCAAGCGGGCCGAAGGCGACCAGAGTAGCTGTTCCAATATTTCGGACAAAACGAGGTTGGTGATGGGAGGTAGCTTTCTCTCTCTGGAGTCCGATGGGGACAACCTGACGACACACGACGAGATGGGGTTGGCGACTAAATCAATTAGCCACATGACAGTATCCTGATGCAGGGAGTGCGAGTAAGGTAAATTACAATGGTTAGCATTGTACAAATAAACCTACATCACACGAAAGCTGCCTCGGCATCTCTCGTGCTCAGACTGACTAAGTCAGATGAGGACTTGGTGTTAATCCAAGAACCTTGGATTAACAATAACATGATTTGTGGCCTCAGAATGAAAAGGTAACTATACTAAGCAACTCTGAAAAGATCAGATCATGTAATTTAGCGAATTTGAATATTTTTCTTCTTCCACAATTTAGTAGCGGGGACGTTACAGCGGTGAGCGCTGAGGTTGGCTGTGAACAACTATGGTTAGCCTCAGCCTATGTGGATCGCAAGAAGGAGGTTCCACCGGATAACCTGGGGGAACTGGATGTGATGCAGAAGCGCATCACACAATCTGGGGAAGCACAGACATTAACGAGAGGGACTAGTTATTTTTTGATTACTTATTAAATACTAACCTTGTAGTTTGCAATATTGGGTTAGAACCAACATTCATTGTTAGAAATCGACAGGAAGTTCTAGATGTGACCTTTGCGTCAGAAACAATTTCTCATATGATCAGCGAATGGAGAGTGGCCAAAGAGCACTCATTCTATGATCACCGATATGTAACATATAACCTCAACATCAAACCTGTTACCCGGAAAGCCTTCAGAAATCCCAGAAGGACAAACTGGAACAATTATGTGGAGGTGTTGGTGGAACTATTGCCGCTGGAGGTTCCTGGACTCCCAGTGACAGTAGAAGAATTAGATGGCATGGTTGATATTGTCACAAAGCCATGCAATCTTTGATTTAATGCGGCGTGTTCTCTGATACAACCAAGGGGCAGGCAGAAACCGACATGGTGGACTACGGAGTTGGGAACCTATCGGAGAGCATGTAGGACAGCATTTAATAAGGCTAAGAACACAAGAGTTAATCGGTATTGGAATTCCTATAAGGAAGCCCTGAGAAAATACAAAAAAGAGTTGAGGAGGGCACAAAGGAGGTCTTAGAGTCTCTTCTGTTGTAGAATGGAGGAGGTCTCTGAGACTTCTCGCCTTAGGAAAATTCTATATACTAACCCAACCAGTCCTAGTTAGTTAATTAGGCCGGACGGGTTATGGACAGCTTCAAGTGCGGAATCATTGGAGCTTCTCATTGAGACCCATTTTCCGGGAAGCATTGATGACTCGATGGAGCCTGGAGCTCATCGAGGAACACTTTTAACGGATTTGGATGGCATCCTGGACAGGGAACGAATCCTCTGGGCGCTTAACGGCTTTAAGCCTTATAAATCGGCCGGCCTGGATAGGATTATACCAGCAGAGATCCAAAGGAACTCTGCAGTTATCTTCCCCTGGAGGGAGGTTCTCTTCAGGGGATGTCTGCAACTGGTCTATATTCCCAGGAAGAGGCCCAGGAGGCCTATAACTCTATCATTCTTTCTGTTGAAAATCTAGTACGCATGATTGAGAAGTCAATTTACTCTCAAGAGTTTTGTATGGTAGCATTTCTTTACATTGTGGGTGCCTTTAATAATTTAAAAACGGAGGCGATCATGGAAGATTATCATTCTTGAAGGTGGACTACCCTACAAGTAGGTTGATAAATCAGATGCTAGTAAGCAGGATTATTACCTCGGAACTGGGGAGTCCACCATTAGAAGGCGGGTGATTAGAAGAACTGCGCAGGGAGAAGTAATGTCCCCTTTTTTTGGAGTGCAGTGTTGAATGGATTGCTCTTGGAACTGGAGAAAGAGGGGATGGGGGTTGTAGCGTATGCAGATGATGTAGCAATAGCTATATCGTGCAAATATCTGGATACGATTAGGGATATTATACAGAATGCACTCCTGATTGGAATGAAATGGGCTGGCAAATGCGGATAAGGGATCAATCCTTCCAATACAGAGCTGGTACTATTTACTAAGAACTGTTCAGACCGAATAGAAAGGTTTGAAAAGCGCTTTTCAAGGTTTTCTTTGCGAATGTTACCCAGAGATGGGAAACTGCCTGCTTTTATACTCCCCCGTATCGAGGCAGATGTAAATTAATAAATATAGAGCCGCTCTTTATCCGCAGAATCGAAATTGGAGCATTATTGGTTAGGGACTTGTTGGTGTCTAAAATTGACTGTCCTGAGATTTTGGTGTTGTACGATATATATACTCCGTTCCGGACCCTTCGCGTTAGAGATTTCCAAATTAAGCTGCCTTATTAGGCATAACTACGGTAAATATGAACCTGTTTATCAATCTGCTGTTTCTTTTAATAAAGTTCGATCGGCTTTTGACTTTTCTCTATCTAGGGATGTATTTAAGAATTTAATGTCTAATGTTCTTTTAGATTATTGGTAATTTTTCATGTTTGTTTAATTTTAGTTATTTTTTAATGTATTATTGTAATTGTAACCAGATTGTATATAAGTATAAAGTTGGTAATAAATAAATAAATGAGAAATATAAAATTCCAGTAGTTAGCCCCCTACCGTACACGGCATTAGACTGGCTTTTCCTAAGAGCGAGATTTTTGGGCATAATCTTGGACAGTAAGCTCAGCTGGAAACCTAACATTGTAGAAAGGGTGAATAAGGCTAATGTAGATATTTACTCGTGTAGGAACGCCATAGGTAAGAAATGGAGTTTGAAACTAGAGCTGGTACACTAGCTCTATACCGCTGTGGTAAGGCCTGTGCTGATGTACGGGATGGGCATGTGGTGTCCAGCTCTGGAAAAGGTAACTTATATAAGGATGTTGGAGATGGTGTAAAGAATGGCCTGTATGCTAAGAGCGCGGCTCTTAGGACAACACCTACACGCGCTTTAGAGGTTATGTTCCACATTATTTCAATCAAATTTTTTGGTAAACAGATGACAGCTAATGTGGCTACGAGGCTCTCGGCTTTCTCTCCCAGGAAGTGTTTTCAGCCGGAACACTTGACGATAGTCATAGATCACTCAGGGAAAAACTGGTGAATCTGGATTATATTAAACCAACATTGTGCTTCGATAAAGGTTTCCGGATCATCTGTCTTTTGAGGGAATCGTGGAGGAACGGATCAATACTGGAAAACGAGGTACTGAAATTTTTCACAGATACTAGAAAGCTAGACGCCGGAGTCTTCTGTGAGAAGCTTAATGTTAATATTTCTGTTCGTCTCCCTGACTACTGCAGAGTGTACCAGGCTGAAGTGGTGGCGATAGGGGAAGTCGTGACATGATTGAAGCATAACGTGGTATCCGTTAGGGATATCGCGGTTTATGTGGACAGTCGAGCGGCACTCAGGTCACTAGAGGCGGTTTCCCTTTAGTCAAGGTTGGCGCCGTTCATCTCTTAATGAGATGAGCGAATATTTCCGTATCCAGATAATCTGGATCCCTGGGCACTCGGACGTCACGGGAGACTGCAGGGCAGACGAACTAGCTAAGTTCGGTACGACTCTCCAGATGCAGCCGGAAAGGGCAGGTCTGGGGAGGCCTACATCAGCGCTAAAATCTGCGCTCAGTAAAAAGGCAATCGATTTGACAGATGACAAATGAACCAACACTCTCACATCCAGGATAATAAAACATGTTTGGCCAAAACTGGACTTGCGGTGCTCCAAGGCATTAGTATCCCTGAGAAAACAAGGGCTAGGATTGGTCGTATGGATACAGGCAGAACACTGTCTTTTTGGGGAACATGCGAGAAGACTGGGTCTAGAGACGAATGACTTCTGTAGAAGTTGTATGGACGAAGAGGAGGAAGAGACGTTAGATCACGTCCTATGCTCGTGTCCGGCACTGACATTCAAAAGACATAAGTACTTGGGTGTGCACGATATGGACAGCCTTTCTGAACTCGCGGACTGTGGAGTGCGAGATATTTTACGCTACTGTGGTATCACAATGGGCAATTATTGGCCTATAAGTGGGCGTTAGCAGCCACTCTAACCTAACCTAACCTAACCTATATATAAAATCTTTCACTAATTCCCTATAACCAAAATAGTGTCACTGGTCATATTGATGCCAAATTGTGGTGAAATAATTTTTATTTTTTATCAAAACTCGTTATTTTCGCTCGAATTTAAAATATGATCTAATCTAATTTTGGTTGCTTTTTATTTTTATCGATTTTTCGGAAATACTAATGCTAATTCTTCTTTTAATTACATCTCCTTCATAATGTTCAAAATATTTGCAAACAATGAAAAATCTTCTATGGAAGCTGTCACTTCCGGAGGGCTGATTTTGGCCAAAAATCATTGTTATCTCTCAATTTATGAAAAAACCCAAAGTAAGAAGTTTCATCCCGATCAATCAATCCGTATATGGGGTCAATCCGTATACTTTTTAAACTATGTAATTGTAAAAAATGAAAAAGTTCCTATGGAAGCTGCCAATAAAAATGGACCGTTTTTGGCTAGAAAACACTGAGATCTTCCGATTTATGAGAAAAGCTTTACCATAGACGTTTTACCATAGACAAGACACATACAATTAGCAAAAAAATTAAAGATCAAAAATTTTCATAGTAATATTTTTGCCAAAAATCTATTTTCAGCTGAATTTAAGAAAAATTGATCTGAATTGATATTGTTGGAAATTTATTTTAGAATCTCAATTTTCTCATAATACAGACACTCCCAATTTGTGGAAAAATATTTAGTATGAAGTTTCACCGCCATCAATTAATACTCAATATGTACTTTATTTTACATAGTAAAAGAAGGTAAATAACTTTGACAGTTATTGTCAAAAATCGACGAAAAAAATAATCGAATCGAATAAATCTTAAATTTTAAAAAACTGATCTTAACCGATATTGTTGCAAACTTAATTTAGTATCTGTTAGCGCGTATTCGATTTTCTCATAATTGAGAAACTTTTCAAAATCACTGGAAAAAAAACTAAAAAGCTATTATGGCAGGTGCCACTTCCGGTGGCCCAAATTTGGTCAAATATGACTGGAATCTTTAAATTTATACAAAGAAACAGAATTATGAAGTTTGATTCCGATCAATCAATCCAATTGGGCTATAACTTGTGTACGAACTTTTCGAAATATTTTGCAAACATCAAAAAGCTTATAAGGAAGTTGCCTTTTCTAGTCGACCGAAGAAGAAGTTTCAGTTTCAAGTTTCATCCCGATCAATCAATCTGTTTACTATAGCGAATAGAAAATCTGCTAAGATTTCGTTGACAAAATTTTTCATGACTTTCAGAGCCTCTTAAATATAAGAGCCGTAAACTTCCTCCATGTTTTATGCTTTTTTTTATTTTTCAAACTCACCAGTGTATTTTAATATTTTTTTAGAAGCTTTTTTGTATATAAAAACATAAATCCATCGTTTGAATTTTCAATTTGAAATTTTAGTTGAATATTCAGTAAAAGCATATTTTAAAATTGAGTCATATTATGTCGAGTAAACGCAAAACCATTTAAATTAGTCTAACACAATTTTTTTTCTATATGTGTATTTAATGAACATAAGAAATTAGTATAGAGTGTTCCGTCAAGAATTTCAGCATTATTTTTCCAGAACAAACGTTCGTTAAAAACTTTTGGAGTAGCAATGTAATATGGGAGTTATTGCGTTTTGGATTCTATTTCAACATTGTTGGCCAATTTTGATTGTAAAACTTTTTAACGAATCGTTAAATATTTCCATGGAATAAAATATATTTAACCAAGTTTGCGTTGTCTTTTTTCTGATTGCGAGAACAGATTTCATATAAAACATTTAACTCGCGCACAATTAACCGGCCATTACTCAATTTTCTGTTCAACCGGCCATAAGTTAACGAAAGTAAAATTAAAATTAAAGTTGCAAAAAGTGTTTTTTTTGCAGTTACTGCATTTACTTTACATTTTACAATGTACATTTATAGGTGGTAAGATAAGGGCGACATCTACATCAATTTCTATTACTGTAAACCTTACATATGGTCTATGTATAAACATATATGTCTACCCAATGGGTTGTTCAAGTGATTCGTGTGATTTGTGATGGTTTATACGCATTTAGGTACACATTCTCTGCTTATGGGAATTGTACGGCTTCGTTTTTTTGTATTTTTTTTTCAGTTCATGATATTGGATTCGTTACAACCATGTTCAATCCACATGAGAGCTAAGTTTGTGTTTTCCCTGTAAATAATCTTTCGTTTTTACGAATATATATTTACCTTGTCTTATTGACATTGTTTTATATGTTTTATTCTTTATTTTGGTTGTATATATGAATAAAAAATGTGCTGTGTGCCGTGGGTGTGCACAAGCCTTGTAATCTGTATACAGATATACGACCTCATTCAATAAGCAAACAAATATTATTAACGATAACATGCCGAGATTAATAATGCTAAGATTTAATTGGGAACGGAAGTTTTATGTATATGACTTCCTTTAGATCCCCTCCCCAAAAAATAATCTCATTGAAATAATCAAATTTGTATGATTTATAACCCTTCGTAATAAATTAAAGTGTATTGCTATTGACATACCCGTACCCAAGAATCGAAGGACAAGAGGATAATTTTGTATAATTTTCCTATTCAACAAAAATTTTATTAAATGGACGTATAACGATGAGATTCTTTCGTTTTTTTTTTATTCGAGCATCTGTACAAGAGGTAATTCCAAGAAATTTATAATTTAGAAAAATGCTTTATAAGAGTATTTTGTGGTTTTGCTTCTCAATTTCAATAATCGCATGCAGTGAAGAGTTTGTTTTAATTTGATTACTATTACATGGTGTGGTTGTGGTAAGAGAGGTATAAATAGGACGCCAATTAAATTAATTTAGGTCGTCCCTGCGCAAGGCATCATTTAGAATCGTTCATTTTAATGATAACATCGCATCCATTCCTATTGTGTTATCCTTAGAATGTCTCCCATCTTGATATTTAATTCCATAATTAAACTACTTTTGTTTGTGATTTGAATTGAACACAAAATGTTTTCAATTATAAAACGTACATACATAATATGTACGTTTGCAAAACTAGAGCTATGTATTTATACAATTAAAAAATCGTGTCTGTGTAACATAGACATTCTACATAGTACGGGGAATCGGATAGCACACGAATATAAAAGAATATGTTTTAGTTTTAATTTTAATTAAAAATCTTTATTTAGATGTGAGAACATGAGTATTTGTTTAGGATTGTTAACATGATGATGGAACAATTTAAAATCAGATGTGAGACAGCATATGATTTAAAATGGGAGCGGCAAAAAATCCTGTCATTTTAATATTAAATGTTTGGTTTTAAGGCTACAGTGTTATAGGACCATATAGTATACATCTTCTCAAGCTTTGTTGACATTGAAAGGTACCCTTCGGTATAGAAAATAGTTTAACATTAACACGAGTAGTTTTGCAATAACTAGGCAAAAAATTTTAAAATTAAAAGTTTTATAAATTGGTTGTATTGTAATAAATTTCTGTTTTTAGAATGGGACTGATATTCAATTTAGTTTTTTGTACGTAGGATGAAACTTCATACTTGTGCTTTTCGCATAAATTTGGAAATCACCGGAAGTGGCAGTCTCCACAGGTAGTTTTTCGTTTTTTGCAAACAATTTTAAAAAGTATTGGGTATACAAATAAGTATCCGCCGTTCGACAAATGATGGTGCCACCAGTAAGTTATGGTTAAAATTGCCCGCTGTAAATCGTCATATCCTAAGGTTGGACATCTGTCAACAACATAATATTAAAATATTAGCGATTTTGAATCCGCATTATATATTTTTGTCGAATGAAAATGTCTAGGTCTAAGCCGGATAAGCGTCATTTGCGGGAACTTTTGATTTACTTCTTTAATTTGAAGAAATCCGGTTCGACTACTTGTAGAAGCTTATGGTCAGGCTTCCTTAAATGATAGAAGTGGTCGAGAGTGGTTTCAAAAGTTTAAGAACCGCGAATTTGATGTCAAAGACAAAGAATGTAGCAGAAGCAAAGTCATTGATGATGATAAATGGAGATTATTGTTATAGTTCTAATAAATGAAAAATAAATCAATAATCAACTTAAGCTCATATTTAATATTTAATTATGGAATAGATTTATTTTGAAAATTAAGAAGTGGAATAGATCCATTTGGAATTCTTAATAACGGATTAGAAAGGGTTTGAAAGTAATTTGTAGTACGTTCTCAATATTGTTGGATACATATTAATTAAATTTTTAGTTTTTTATTTTAATAGTTTTTATTTCCAGTCTTATCACATAAAATATAAAACAAAATAAATATAAAAAATATTTCATAAAAAATAATTAAATAAAACATAAAAATATTTAAATAATTCAATAAAAATCACATTAAACAATAAGTAAGCAATTCAATTGCCATCACAAATTAAAATAAAAATTAAACTCTAAAGGCCTCTTATTCTTCGTGACTAGTGCAGATAATGTCATCATTACCTTCCATGTAAAGGTGATTATTATGCACTAAGTTTTTATAATAGTGTAGAGCCTCAATTAATCGCCATTCGATTCCAAAATGCTTCTGCAGTAATTTGTCTACGTCTTTTATTTTTGCTTCCTTTACTTTGATCCCATTATGCAGTCTTATTAGTTTCATTGTCGAAAGATTTTCTTCGCGTTTAACATTTTATTTTGAAGATCCCATATCTGATTTATAAAACGTCTCACCTCATAATTGAATAGCCGTCCTGTTTTTATTTTTTGTAAGTATAAATCGCTTACACTGGTTGAATTTGAAGTGCCAACTAGATGGTGGTTTTATAACTTTTTCAACTTCAACCTTAAAATCGAGAACAGGACATACATCGCTGCCAAGATTTATAATTGTTTAATGTTCCTTGTAAATATCGAGATAATCATTGACATCTACAATAGTTTCCCTCAGTTTGACCTTTTTTCTCGATTTGAGCAAAAACTCGATCAGGTGGAATGTATGAATGACCTGGTACTGGAAAAACCAATTGAACTGTATATACATTGTGTGGCGCACATTTAAGTAACCAGTATTCACACATTCCAACCATGATTGAGTTTTTGTTTTGTCCCCCGCATCCATCAGCCACTAAGCGCACGGTCCTCACATTTTCCAAGTTTAAATTACACAGCCGGTGGTAAACAGCTGAAGCTATTTCGTCCGAACCCTTTGGTCGCATATCCTCGGTCCAATAGTACAAGAACACGTTATTTTGTGTTAAAGATGAATGGCCGTTGCCTACTACCATTCCAAACAAATATACACTGCTCGTCAAAAAAACCCGGACACTACATTTTTTCAGTAAATATTTGTGTTAACGGTAACTATTCGCATTATGGTTGCACGAAATAATATAATGTGCGCCAAAAGGCACTAACGGATCAAGTTTTCGTTTAATAAAAGTAACCACAGGATCAAAACATTTGAAATAACAAAATTACCGAAAAACGGATATTGATATATCTTCATCTTTATTTAAATAAAAACCAACAATCAATCTAAGTGGTCGGTACTCTAGTATCGAGTATTTCCGACACGAGTTCTGATCACATCTATAGCATTCGTTTTGGCATACTGTGCATAAGGTTTGCAACGTACTACTGAGGTGTCATTTCCCATTCTTCCTGCAGAGCTGATTGAAGATGATCCAAGGTTTCTGGAACGACTTCCCTTTGCTTTAAACGACGCCCTAGCATATCCCACATGTGCTCAATGGGATTAAGGTCAGGGCTGCGAGCAGGCCACACAATTCGATCAATTCCCACCTCATCCAAATAATTGTTGACCACGTTTGCCTGGGGGCCTGGCGTTATCATGCATTTGTTTAAATTGCTGTTCAATAAATGGGGCGTATGGAACCACAAATTCTTCTAGACATTCCACGATATACCTTTGGGCAGTTATAGTGCCGCCGCGTAGAAATACAAGGTCCATACGGGCGTCTTTAGAAATGCCTGCCCACACCATTAATGAGCGGCCATGAAATGGGACTCTTGGGGATATGGCACATTGTTAATATCACTCTCCGGATCTTCGCCATACTCTTTCCCGTCCATCCGGTGATCGCAGACTGAACGTTCATTCATCAATGAACAACACGGACTTCCAGTTTTCCATAGTCCAACTGACGTGGTTACTTGCAAAAGTCAAACGGTTTCTTCGATGAGCTGGCAGAAGCGCTGGCCCTGTAGCAGCCCTTCTGGGTTGCAATCCATGTTCATTTAGTCTTCGCGATGCTGTGCTAACTGAAATATTGACACCACGTACCTGTGCCAATCGACCAGCGACGATTCTAGCTGTTTGGAAACGATCTCGCAGTACCATTGATACCATAAACCGATCGTCCCGCTCGTTTGTTGCTCTTTTACTACCTGATCCAACCGTTCGCTCATGCTGACCAGTTTCACGATATCGTTTAATAGCATCTTGAACTGTACTTCGAGGGAAATTTAGGTGGGCAGCAATATAACGCACGCTATGAACATCCTCACTCAAAGCGATTACTTTTGCGATATTTTCTGGTTTCATAATTATAATATTTGCTAATAATAATAACTAAGCACTGTTAACGTTAACTGTAATAATAATTATAACAATAAATGCTACTTTAAATGTTTCAAAACAATTGATAGATGACCATTTATTTAGAAACGTAACAATCGAAATTTTGAATATTTTTCATTTATTACACTTTGTTGCTGTGATTGGATTTTAAATAAAAAAAATACGGTTTCTGTTACACCTATTTTTCGGTTATGTATTATTTAATATGACAGTGCCTTTAAAATAGTGTAATTGCTCTAGAAATTGAAGATTTACGAAGAAATTCAAGTGTCCGGGTTTTTTTGACGAGCAGTGTAGGTACAGTTGCCGACTAAAATAGGCGGCTTGATCAGCTATCTTGGGTAGCACTATATTTTTTTGACAGTCAAAACTAATTGTAATTAAACCGTCCTTCTCCTCGTTTAGTAGCTCGAAGAAAGCTGTACTCCTGAGCTTGTGAATCCGTAACTTTACCATAAGGTCCTGCTTTTCCTGAAGAGTCTTCTCAATTTTTAATTGTTCCTTGAATTGAATGCAGGTAGAGCACATATCGGTGGACGGGGTTTTGAATCTCAAATTAAACTTAGTGTTGAAAATCATTCTAAAATAACTGGATTTTATTTCCGTATCAGGGTATTCCAACTTAAATTGCCTCCACATTTTGTTGATAGATAAATCAGCAGGTAAATACTGTCTTTTCGAATTTATGCTACGACAGTAGTGCATCTCAATTATACGGTACTTTTTTATGTATTCGGTAACTGCCAATTGTTTTCCTTCGTAAGTACCGGCTTTTCGATCACCGCCACGTTTTTCCGTTGGAATACCCCCGAATTAAAATATTGCTTACAAACATTATTAACACTCTCAGTAAATTTATAAACGCAGTTTGGCAGACTTTTAATAACGTTTTGGAGCGAGTCGGTATATAGTATTCAACAGAAAATGCCTTTCGTGAACCTTGTTTCGCTCGATTGGTTGTGCTCGGATTTAAAACTTTATAGTTCTTTAATGTCATCAAATCCTGTGCCAGCTTTGATTTGTTACTGTAGAAAATGTTAGACAAATCTAAAGCGTCACACATTTTTATTTTATTATTGCCAACGATCTTTTTCTAGCCGGAATATTAATCTTCTTTTTTCGTGGGTGATCAGTAACTTGTGCTGATTCTACCTAGTCCATTATATTAAAACTATAATATAGTTAAATTTAACTGATATTATATATCTTGATAAAGTAATTAGCTTAACTTATAAAACAACGCAAGAATTCTTAATATACCAACCACTTTCGAACGTTAATCACAAGCAACTGATTTTTTCATTTAATAATTTTGACATAACAGAAATTTCGCGCCAAATTTTGGAATAGACGTGTTCTGATTTTTAACTAAATATATTACATCGGAATAGATCTGTTTTGATTGGAAACATTTTTTTGGAATAATTTGATTTTGACAGTAAAATTGTGATGAAATAGAGCTGTTTTGAAACTGAATTCATATTTCTTGCTCAATTTGCACAGGAACAGATTCACTTTGTAAAATTTTCGTTCTAGTAGTCGATAGGGTTCAACAAAAGGAATCGAAAATAAATTCCAACCGATTTTTTTTTAAAAGTGGAATATATCGTTTTTGATTCTGAACTACACAAATATCATGTTGTGTATTCGATGGGATCAGCTTGGTATGTCGTGTATTATGAGTTGCTAAATCCAAACGAAACCATTACTGGGGCACTCTACTGAACAAAAATGGTGCGATTGCACCGACCATCCAAGGAAAAACAGGTTTACTACTACTCCAGATAAGTTTTATTCCACCCACCATATTTACGAGACATCACCCATCTGATTACCACTTGTTTTGATGAATGACGTAGTACTCGTATGCTACCAGAAGGATGGGAAAAAGTAGTGGCTAGCGATGGACAATACTTTGGATAAAACATAACCTACCGTTCTTTCACAATAAATGCCGAATTTTTGATAAAAACGGCGGAGACTTATTTGTACACCCAATATATTTTTTCGAAGATTCTAAATTAAATTTGCAACGACAACAGTCCAAATCATTTTGATCGTCAAAGAACTGGCATTCGTCAAAAAATCTTCCCTGTAGCCGATAGTGGATTAATTGAGATCTCCAAAATTTAACCATAAATGACAATTTTGGACAAAAACCATTGGTTAAACAAAAATTTGGCCCCTGTGCAGCCCAATTGGATTGATTGATCGTTGTGAATCTTCATAGCTAAGCTTTTTCCACAATATGGGATTCGTTTTTTCACCGGAAGTGCTTCAATAGGAGCTTTTTTACTTTTACATTTATTGTGAAAAGTTTGTCATTTACGAGAAAAACGGTTATGAACGCATTTTTTAATCCTTTACTGCACGATATCTCATTTTACTGCACAAAAATTGTTTGATATGTATTTTTAATCACTGATAACGAGAATCACCTTTAAAAATGGGGGAAAAATTTATTTTTCATGGAAATTACGGTTTTTCGTATATGGTAAGTAAAGCAGTAAGGACTTGAGATATAAATAAATAAAATAATATAGGTAATGTTACATATAATAAAATAAATATTTTAATTATTTAAAAAGGTATATTTAATTTAAAATAATTAAAACTAACAACGTTTTTGTATGAATGGAACATTGTGTAGCAATTTCTATCCTTATTGAGGCACAGCGAGACGTTGCATTTGGAACAATTTACAAACCCAAGGTTATTGCAACGTGACAGCTTACTTGACAATCCACTATCATTCCAAGTGGGAAAGTGCCCTATATTAACTAATCGCATATCTTTTGGAGGTAGCTGAGCTACTATAGCTTTTTTTCTTTTTAAGACTATTCAGTCCAAAATATCACAAGATGGTCTTTCATTCAACTCTTACTGTATCTGCATATTTCATTAAAGTTTCCGAAATTTCTGCTTTAAAATCTGCCACACTTAACAGCTTCTTCTCGGTCATAACACATTGTTTTTCTACTCGTTTGTAAAGTGTTCAAGCATTTGCTAATGTAAGATTAAGTACTATATATGGTAAAAAACTCTCATATACCAGTTTTTTGATCTTATTTTAATTTTATAACATCCAAGATTGGCGTCCAGCAGGTCTACACCCACCATACATTTATTATATTGCTTCAGTATTAACGGGCAGTCAACATTAATAGTGTCAGAATTTTTCTTCCATCTCGTTGACAAATGCAGTGGAATTCTACCAACAAATGTAGACATTAGAGTGACAATCTTTCTGTCTTTCCACTGAACTACAGTTATTTCGTTTTCCTCGATATTAGACCCATCTCGAACGAAAAGCTTCTTTGTTGCGCTTTCCTATATGAATCATCCGGCAGTTTGGAATTCGGTATACGATTTTTTCGAGCTATTCCTAAGCTATATATTTTCCGTTTAAGAAATTCGGTTAATAATAGAATAGACGAATAATAGTTATCAAAAATAACTTATAATTTATGTTTGAAGGAATTATTCGTGATCATTTTCTTGACCAGTATGTAATTCTAAATTATTCGCAAAACCGGCAAACCCACATAAATTTTAAATCCCCATTTATGAGGTTTAGCAGTCATATATTGCTTCTAGAATCATCGATTGTTTAACACATTTGTTCATCTGCCGATTAACATTTTCCCAAAGGCACTTTTTGAAATTTTGAATTCATTTGTTGAGTAGTGGCCCTGTTTTGTCTCAAACATACTCTCATTATTGAAGTAAAACTTCTTTAGGCACGCTTGACTTGGGGACTAAGCTGGCAAATGCGTTACGAAAAGTGTAATCGAACGAGGCGAACGAAACAATAGACGCAAAACGAAATCATTTTCCTTTAGTATCAGGATGTGCCATGACAATTCATAAATCCCTAGGTGGAACATTAGTTGATACCATTTTATTTTAATCATTGGTTAAAAAAATGGGATAATAAGAAAATAGGAAAATTGGAAAATTGGTAAATGGAAAATTGGAAAATTGGAAAAATTGGAAAATTGGAAATTTCGAAATTTGCAAAATTGGAAATTTTGAAAATTTGTAAATTGGAAAATTGGAAAATTTTAAAATTGGAAAATTTGAAAATTGGAAAACAGGTAAATGGAAAATTGGAAAATAGGAATACATATATGAAAATATGAAAATATGAAAATATGAAAATATGAAAATATGAAAATATGAAAATATGAAAATATGAAAATATGAAAATATGAAAATATGAAAATATGAAAATATGAAAATATGAAAATATGAAAATATGAAAATATGAAAATATGAAAATATGAAAATATGAAAATATGAAAATATGAAAATATGAAAATATGAAAATATGAAAATATGAAAATATGAAAATATGAAAATATGAAAATATGAAAATATGAAAATATGAAAATATGAAAATATGAAAATATGAAAATATGAAAATATGAAAATATGAAAATATGAAAATATGAAAATATGAAAATATGAAAATATGAAAATATGAAAATATGAAAATATGAAAATATGAAAATATGAAAATATGAAAATATGAAAATATGAAAATATGAAAATATGAAAATATGAAAATATGAAAATATGAAAATATGAAAATATGAAAATATGAAAATATGAAAATATGAAAATATGAAAATATGAAAATATGAAAATATGAAAATATGAAAATATGAAAATATGAAAATATGAAAATATGAAAATATGAAAATATGAAAATATGAAAATATGAAAATATGAAAATATGAAAATTGGAAAATTGGTAAATTGGAAAACTGGTAAATTGGAAAATTGAAAAATTGGAAAATTCGAAAATTGGAAAATTGGACAATTGGAAAATTGGAAAATTGAAAAATTAAAAAATTGGAAAAGTGAAAAATTGCAAAATTGCAAAATAGGAAAATAAAAAATATGAAAATAGGAAATTTTGAAAGTTGGTAAATTGGAAAATTGGAAAATTTGTAAATTGGAAAATTGAAAAACAGGAAAATTGGAAAGTCATAATATAGACTTCTATGTCACTGACTGACTCCCTCGAGAACGCACAGGGTGACCAAAATTTTTTTTTCTATATTATAACATCTATGTCACTCACTAACTTACTCACTTCAGAACGCACAGGGTGACCAAAAAAAATTCGTCCGTGTGATATATTTTATATATGTATTTTTTCTATATTATAGCTCCATTTCACACGAGGTATCGCAGAAACCGATTTTTTCTTCGTTTCTTTCCCCGATTGCCTATGATACAGGTTTTAATGCGACTTAAACATATTTTCGATGAAACCACATGATGTACTGTGGTTATACATAAATGAAATAAAAAAAATTTCAAGGCCATTTTTACTATGCGAAGAGATTTCAAAAATGGTTTTTTTGTCCATTTTGTGACACATACATAAGCATTGTCTATTACGACTAGTTGGCCTTGAAAAAGTTACCAAGTTACAAGGTTACCTCTTGTGGCATCAGACATAAACGGCTAGGTGACACTCGAGAACGCAAAGGGTGACCAATTTTTTTTTCCAATATTATAATTTTTCTATATTATATTATAAATATTAAATATATATTAGAAGTTTTACTTCAGTAGTGTGGTCTAAAGCACACTTAATTTTTTTATTAAAATGAATGTTTTGT